>JARYHS010009186.1:92019029-92099860 GCA_031002005.1 Vandiemenella viatica
CAGCATGCTAAAATTCTTTGAAATTTTTCGTTAATTTTTGCAAAAAGGCACTAAAGAAAAATAAAAAAAGGAAAATTTTGTTTGTAGACTCGTTGTCATGGGGAAGTATATTCTAATCTGAATGAAAAGTGTACTGTATCATAAACGGTGATAGAATCTAAAACTATGTGAATTATGTTAAAATTCGATCAATCGTTTCTGCTTAATGTGCGGACAGTTAGAAAAAAATTCTTAATTTACAGTTCTGAATCTTTCCCATCATGAATTTGTAAATTATCGGGATAAAAAGTATCCTAAATAACGACATACTCTATCACTATGTACAGTTTAGTTAAATAAGTCTATGAATTTGTGCGTGATAAGCGAACATACAGACAAACTAACAGACAGAGAGATAAAAATTCTAAATTTGCGTTTGCATCTCTATTATCTGTAGTTTACATTGCGATTACTCTTCTGAAAACAAATTTGATGTATAAAATAACTTTTCTACAACTTTATTATATAGTGTAGATTAAGGTATTTGTGTGTCACTCAGCATAGCAACTTGGTGCGACTGGATGGCTGGGATTCAATAATCGACGAACCCGAATTTTTTCTTCAGATGAACGTCCAGGACAGACCTTCATCCCATCCACCAGTTATCCAACTGGGATACATATGGCGATAAAATTCCACCAGATTGTTCACAGGATGAGGTATTGAAATAAAATTAGGAACGCTACCTCCTCGAATTACATCTTTCCTTTCACCATCACTTTTTCCTCGCTTTAACATAAAAATGGATCGTTTCCAACTCATTTTGAACCAAAGTCGTCGCTAAAATCCTTATCTATTTGCAGTAAGTTTGGAATGAACTGACCACAATATTTGGATGGTAGCAGGTCGTTTCGTATGGTGACTTTTTATCATTGCTGGCCAGCAAGCACGCCAGTCGCTTTCATCCTCTATCTTCTTTCATATTTACACAAAACTCGAAAATTTATCACGAACTCCCCATGGTTTATTCACATGTGGAAAAGCCAAAACCTCGAAGGAGAGAAGTGTCCTGTTATAGATCTTTGAAGTTGTCTACCTAAGAGTCTTAAGTTAAACTAACTCCTATCTGAGGGTAGAATACTTAATCTTCCTCCGTTTTTAAAACTTTATAAACAGTGTTACGCCAAGAAAAGTGTTGTGATCCTATAATCAGAACTAATAAAAGTTAAGCTTGTGACCGTAAAGATGAAATCACTCTCCCGACCTACGTTGGTATGCTGCAACTACCAGTGGTGATACTACAAACTCGAGGTTATACGCGATATTTAACAAGTTATTTAGTTAAGCATTCGTGAAGAAATACATTGCCTAACCACTGAAAGAAAAGTAAGTATTGTGTTTAAATCTTTTTTCTTCCTATCTAGTGTTAGGCTTGGTGGCCTGTTACAGTCTCAATCCATCTTCTTGGTGGTTTCCTCTCTGCATCTGGAATCGTATTTGAGAATTTTTCCTGGTATACGCTCTGTCCTAATTCGAAGTGCATGGTTTGTCCAAGATGTTCTGTAGGTTTGCACAGTTTGAAAACTGGTTTTACTTTTAGTTCTTTAAGGATTTCATCAGATCTCTTTCTGTCTTGTAATGTGTGGCCAGCTGTTCTCCTCATAAAACTCATCTCAGCCGCCACTAGCCTCCGCTCATCACCTTTGCGGAGTGTCCAGGCCTGGTTGCCGTACAGTAGCGTATGTTTAGCCAAGATGTTATATAGCCTGATTCTTGTGTGCCGTGAACAAGAGAAGGTCTGAAGGTGCTATTTATTATTCCGGTGATTTTGTGTTGCATATCGGTTTCTAGGGTGTAGCTGAGGTTGTAACCTTTGTATTTAAGTTCTGCTACTTGTTCTATGGGTGTGTTTCTATTAAAATTTTGTTTCATCAGTGTGTGTGGTTTTTTTTTTTTTTTTTTTTTTTTTTTTTTTTTTTTTTTTTTTTTTTTTTTTTTTTTTTTTTTTTAGAAGAAGAAGGTCATAATTTTGGTTTTATTGAGGGAAATCTGCACGCTGTACTCTTTTGCTGTCTTATGGGGGTTATTTACCGATCTCTCTAGATTGTCTTCGCATTCAGCAAAAAAGCACTTGGTCATCTGCAAACAGCAATGTGTCAGGTTGCTCTGTCTGTCTATTTTGATTCTGCATTTGGGTTTTTGTCGCCAGTCATTAATGATTTTGTTTATATGTAAATGCTGAATGAAAGTGGCGATAGACAACAGCATTGTCTCACTCCTCGATTAATGGGTTTCCATTCCGACAGCTGTTGTCCGGTTCTGAATGTTTCGAAATGCTTTTATGATATGTGGTGAGGTGTTACTTTAGCCAGAATTTTTTCTGTCGATTGTATCAAAAGCTTTCTTGAAATCAATAAATGCCAGGTGTGTTTCCAGATTAAATTCTTTCCTTTTCTCAATTAGCATCTTGAGAGTGAAATAATCATCTGCACATGATCTACTCATCTGAATCCCATTTTGTTGTTCTCCAAGGATGGTTCATAAAATTTTTGCAATTTTGATTTAATTATGCTGGAGTAAATTTATAACCAGCGTTGAGCAAGCTTTTTCTCTATAATTATTGCAATCTTTGACTTCGCCTTTTTTTGTGAATTTGGATGACAATTTCCCTCTGCCTGTTTTGAGATGGGTAATCTCCTCTCCAGATCTTGTTATTTAAAAAAGTTCCATATGAATACTATCCTCGCCGGAAGATCTGTTACTTTACAGGTCTTTAGCACTGATTCTAACGCTTTGTAGTGAATGTCATCTGGGTGCGTTTAAATTAATATATTCATTATTTGTTTTTATTTATTTAAATTCGTTCGATGTAGATGTATTTGTTAAATGATTTCCCCAAAGATATTTAAGATAACAGCTTTAATTTTGAGTGATTTATGTTAGCGCCAGTTTTGATTAGACTTAAATCTATCCTTGGTCATAATGACAGCCGACATTTGATGTTACAGGACAGGGCATGAGTAATTTAAATCTTTAAAAAAATAATCTTGCTGAAAACATTACTTTATGCAATAGACAATAGTGTCACATTTATCGCGATCTGTGCGCCCTGTACCAGGTTTAAAACTAATATTACGCAGAATAATGTAAACTGTTAATATTTATTTTGCTTTGCTTTACTGGTGCAATGTTTCGGACGGATATAAGAAGTTCCAACTGTTTTGGGATGTAAAATACAACGCGTTTTTTAATCAACTATTGTTACACACCTTTTATCCTTATGGCTTCGAAATCGAGTTCATTAGATGCAGGAGAGGACTCGAGACAAGGAACGAAGAGCAATCCGAGCCATCCCAATATTAGCATGGATGATTCTGGGAATAAAAAAAGATATATTGATGGACGGACGGGTGGACATCTTTCTTAATACGCTACTGTTCACTCACCAGACTCGGTGCATGATATACCTTAGAGTTACTACCATCTAGATCATCATTCCCAAAGTGGTCGATGTGGACCTCCAGGGGTCCACGGGAGACTAGACGGGGGTCTATGTTGGCGTGATAAAAAAGTGGGGGTTCACGATTCGATATCCGGGGTCCACGAAAATTTATCTGGTTTCGATAGCAAAGAACTTCGATAGTAAAAAAATGTTGGTTTGACTTCACCTATCTATGTAGGCAGATAATATTTTAAGAAGCTCAGCGACTATTACTTGTAAAAACTTGTATATTCCGTTTGCACGTCTAAACAAGCGTTCTTGTAAAAATTTGTATATTCCGTTTGCACGTGGACTGTGGAGAAATGCGGAGAAGTTTTTGATAGCGTTTCCCTCGTCATATCTCGTCGAAAAAGGTTTTAGTGTAATAACAAACCTTTAACAAAAAAGGTGCAGATTGAATATTACAGAACGGGGGGATTTGCGGTTATTCCTAACAAAACTGAAGCTAAATATTGATCATTTTCTGTCAATCCATCAATTACATCCCTCCCATTAAAATTATGACTTTTTTTAATTGCCATTATAGAAGTACGTTATTAATGTTTAATTTTAATTATATTATGTCAGAATGTTATAACAAGTAATAGTGTAATAAATTACAAATTTATTCAAATAAATATATACAATACAAGAAAATATACTATTTTGCTTTTTAGTTTTACCACTCCGAATAGGGAGCTTTCTAAAAAAAAAGTGAGAATTAATTGGTTTCTTGTGCTGTGAGTTGGTTTTTTTGACAAACACTCTTAGCACAATCAATTAATTAATTAACCAGTCGATTTATCACTTCTTTTTCGAAAGCTGTTAATAGGTACGTGGTTGGAACTCAGCCGCAACACAAATTTTCATAGTTAGATCTTCACATTTTTGACAAATATGAAGATCTAACTAGGTTGGGAATATGGTAGAAATGTAGTTTCAGGGGGTCCATCGGAACCAGCAAAATTTTGAAAGTGCTCCATGAGAAAAATAAGTTTAGGTACCTCTGATCTAGATCATGAAATTCAGTGTGGATTTCAAACCTTTCGGAAGAGAAGGCACTGTACCATGTGACCAACGTAGGCGCGAATAAGCGCTGCTGGCTGTCTACCTCTCAGGCGCGTGCCAAGCGACGTCACGTCACGCGCGTGTTCCCCACCCACCTACGTATTGATCGCTCGTCCCCTACTGTGATGCGGCCGACTTGTTTTGAAAGACCCCCACCAGGTCGATCAATCAGTATCGACCCAGTTCCAAAAATCAACTAATTTTTTTTTCTTGTATTTAATGTTCTTCCACCCTGCCCAAAGCCCCCTCCAGCAATTCGAAATTAATCACATCATCACTAAATAACTCTCGGTTCTGATTTCCTATAATCGTTTCACAAAGTTCTGCCCTAGATTGCCTGTCTGTGAAATACACTGTGCCTACATGCTAAGTCAATCCTTTGCTATGCATCTAAACGGCAGATACTATGTCATGCAGTCAATTGTTTAAAGAGAATAATGAACAGAACGCTTTATTTACCAAAGGGGGATAACAGAATCATGAAACATTCTCCCTCCTAAAGAGAAATTGTACATTCCAGTTTTTCCACATTGTGCTGTGGTTTTTACTGATGTAATATATTTTTTGTTTCGTCGAGCTTCTCTCGTCAAAGACAACAGCATTAGAGGCGGGAGATGAGAAGGGAGATGGCCGGGAATAGGAAGGAATTTGGCCAATCACCTTTCGTAGGAATCCTCTCGGCATTTGCCTGGAGTGAATTGGAAACTGGGAAAAACGGGAAGACAGGAGAAGATCATTCTGTCACTAGTACTGATGGTAAACAGTGGTCATTCGGTCACTAGTCTTGATTCTGGACGGAGCTACTTGTTTTGAGAATGATCGGATGAGGTCCGACTACAAGCGTTAGTCAACTCGTGGATCAAGTTCAAGTCGATTTTTATCTGCAAGAAAAAGATATCCATTATTTACGTGCAAGTCATTCCGTAGTAATTATTATTTTATTTTGCGTATTATGCTGTATGACATTAACAATATTCACAACAATTATAATGTATTAAATGAACGCTCTAACACACAAATATACACATAATTCAGCGGACAATGCCCGCAGCCGGCCACTGAGACATGATCTCCAGTCATGACTACTACAACGTGAAGTCGAGGCGTTCCAACCAAGCCACCGCCTCCGGCGAGGCCAAATTTAAGTAAACAGTACCCCAAAATACCTGGGTGTGACATTAGGTAGGTCCCTAACCTACAAAAGGCACCTTCAGAATTATATATTAATTGAATACAGATAATTCTACGTTAAAGATCACATTTGAACCGAGACATTGACTCCGGACAAAAAGGATCGTACGGTTCTCTGTGTGAAATTTCAAGGTATTGTGGTTGGCTAAGTACCTCTCGGTATAAATAAGAAAGATAACAATTAAGCCGCCACTACCTGCCCGAAACAGGTAGACAGCAGATGATGGCAGAACATCGGTAATGTGTCCATCAAAATAAACTCCACGGCGAATAATTCATGTGAGCTGTTCATTCCTAGTCATCTCTCATCGTGTTATTAATTGATCTATCAACGACCGTGCAACGGTAACGCTAAGATTGCATCATCTGCAAGGTCTCACCGATGATTTGGAAGGAACCAAAATCCTTCCTGTGTTCCTCAGCACAAACAAGCCTCTGCTTGCATTCACCAGGTTCAAGGCAGTGAAATTACCACAGAGTAATGACCGTTAACATTTTTTATTTCAGTAATAAGAGCATAGCTAAATACACTCTACACTTGGTCAAAGCCTTCAAACATCTCCCTGTGTCCAGCGCCTCTCACCCTCTCCCCAACCCTGTCATTCAACCCACCGCATACTTAACGGTATCGCCCTTCCAAGGTCAGCAATTCTGTGAATACCTGTAGACAAGCCGGGAGGCTATATGGTCACTCACAACCGTTAGCTACTATGTTCTCAGTAGAAATGGGTCGTTCGCGAGTGAATCAGTTCTTTAAGCAATTCATTTAAAAGGGCGAGTGAGCAGTCGCTCACTAAAAAGTGAACGGTAGTTCTACTAGGTGAGTCGGTCAGAAGTCGGCTAATTCCGAAGATCAAGAAGAGATGTTGGGCTTTGTGGACTGTTGAGCTAAAAAAAAAAGGGTCTACTAATTGCATCAAAGTCGATTTATTGCATCAAAGTCGATTAAGGGGGTATTTTCATCGAAAAGAGGGGGAGTAACCGGATTCTGAGGGGTGAGACCTAAAAAAAAGGTCTCAAATATAACTGAGCAAGCGAGCTAGTGAACAGTTCAAAAGAACTAGTTCTTTTCGTAGAGGGATCAAATGAACACCGCTCTTTTTAGTGGATCACTTTGCCCACCTCTAGTTCTCAGTGCTCGAATAAGTCTCCGAGTCTTCCGCGGCCAGAGTCAGTTGATTCTTGGCTGTCCGGGTGGCGCCGCGTCATGTTCATTGTAGCCGACATTTCGACCCTCATTCTGGGGTCTTCTTCCAGGGCAGAACTGCGTCCTTGAGGACGCAGTTCTACCCTGGAAGAAGACCCCAGAATGAGGGTCGAAATGTCGGCTACAATGAACATGACGCTGGCGCCACCCGGACAGCCAAGAATCAACTGACTCTGGCCGCGGAAGACTCGGAGACTTATTCGAGCACTGAGAACTAGAGGTGGGCAAAGTGATCCACTAAAAAGAGCGGTGTTCATTTGATCACTCTACGAAAAGAACTAGTTCTTTTGAACTGTTCACTAGCTCGCTTGCTCAGTTATATTTGAGACCTTTTTTTTTTTAGGTCTCACCCCTCAGAATCCGGTTACTCCCCCTCTTTTCGATGAAATACCCCCTTAAATCGACTTTGATGCAATAAATCGACTTTGATGCAATTAGTAGACCCTTTTTTTTTTTAGCTCAACAGTCCACAAAGCCCACGTGAACATGCTCTTCTTGATCTTCGGAATTAGCCGACTTCTGACCGACTCACCTAGTAGAACTACCGTTCACTTTTTAGTGAGCGACTGCTCACTCGCCCTTTTAAATGAATTGCTCTAAAGAACTGATTCACTCGCGAACGACCCATTTCTACTGAGAACCATAGTAGCTAACGGTTGTGAGTGACCATATAGCCTCCCGGCTTGTCTACAGGTATTCACAGAATTGCTGACCTTGGAAGGGCGATACCGTTAAGTATGCGGTGGGTTGGAATGACAGGCGTTGGGGAGAGGGTGAGAGGCGCTGGACACAGGCTTTGACCAAGTGTAGAGTGTATTTAGCTATGCTCTTATTACTGAAATAAAAGAATGTTAACGGTCATTACTCTGTGGTAATTTCACTGCCTTGAACCTGAACTGGTGAATGCAAGCAGAGGCTTGTTTGTGCTGAGGAACCACAGGAAGGATTTTGGTTCCTTCCAAATCATCGGTGAGACCTTGCAGATGATGCAATCTTAGCGTTTACCGTTGCACGGTCGTTGATAGATCAATTAATAACACGATGAGAGATGACTAGGAATGAACAGCTCACATGAATTATTCGCCGTGGAGTTTATTTTGATGGACACATTACCGATGTTCTGCCATCATCTGCTGTCTACCTGTTTCGGGCAGGTAGTGGCGGCTTAATTGTTATCTTTCTTATTTATACCGAGAGGTACTTAGCCAACACAATACCTTGAAATTTCACACAGAGAACCGTACGATCCTTTTTGTCCGGAGTCAATGTCTCGGTTCAAATGTACTTTAACGTAGAATTATCTGTATTCAATTAATATATAATTCTGAAGGTGCCTTTTGTAGGTTAGGGACCTACCTAATGTCACACCCAGGTATTTTGGGGTACTGTTATACTTAAATTTGGCCTCGCGGAGGCGGTGGCTTGGTTGGAACGCCTCGACTTCACGTTGTAGTAGTCATGACTGGAGATCCTGTCTCAGTGGCCGGCTGCGGGCATTGTCCGCTGAATTATGTGTATATTTGTGTGTTAGAGCGTTCATTTAATACATTATAATTGTTGTTGAATATTGTTAATGTCATACAGCATAATACGCAAAATAAAATAATAATTACTACGGAATGACTTGCACGTAAATAATGGATATCTTTTTCTTGCAGATAATAAATCGACTTGAACTTGATCCACGAGTTGACTAACGCTTGTAGTCGGACCTCATCCGATCATTCTCAAAACAAGTATGAAGGTAGCTCCGTCCAGAATCAAGACTAGTGACCGAATGACCACTGTTTACCATCAGTACTAGTGACAGAATGATCTTCTCCTGTCTTCCCGTTTTTCCCAGTTTCCAAATTCACTCCAGGCAAATGCCGAGAGGATTCCTACGAAAGGTGATTGCCAAATTCCTTCCTATTCCCGGCCATCTCCCTTCTCATCTCCCGCCTCTAATGCTGTTGTCTTTGACGAGAGAAGCTCGACGAAACAAAAAATATATTACATCAGTAAAAACCACAGCACAATGTGGAAAAACTGGAATGTACAATTTCTCTTTAGGAGGGAGAATGTTTCATGATTCTGTTATCCCCCTTTGGTAAATAAAGCGTTCTGTTCATTATTCTCTTTAAACAATTGACTGCATGACATAGTATCTGCCGTTTAGATGCATAGCAAAGGATTGACTTAGCATGTAGGCACAGTGTATTTCACAGACAGGCAATCTAGGGCAGAACTTTGTGAAACGATTATAGGAAATCAGAACCGAGAGTTATTTAGTGATGATGTGATTAATTTCGAAATTGCTGGAGGGGGCTTTGGGGCAGGGTGGAAGAACATTAAATACAAGAAAAAAAATAGTTGATTTTTGGAACTGGGTCGATACTGATTGATCGACCTGGTGGGGGTCTTTCAAAACAAGTCGGCCGCATCACAGTAGGGGACGAGCGATCAATACATAGGTGGGTGGGGAACACGCGCGTGACGTGACGTCGCTTGGCACGCGCCTGAGAGGTAGACAGCCAGCAGCGCTTATTCGCGCCTACGTTGGTCACATGGTACAGTGCCTTCTCTTCCGAAAGGTTTGAAATCCACACTGAATTTCATGATCTAGATCAGAGGTACCTAAACTTATTTTTCTCATGGAGCACTTTCAAAATTTTGCTGGTTCCGATGGACCCCCTGAAACTACATTTCTACCATATTCCCAACCTAGTTAGATCTTCATATTTTTGTCAAATGTGAAGATCTAACTATGAAAATTTGTGTTGCGGCTGAGTTCCAACCACGTACCTATTAACAGCTTTCGAAAAAGAAGTGATAAATCGACTGGTTAATTAATTAATTGATTGTGCTAAGAGTGTTTGTCAAAAAACCAACTCACAGCACAAGAAACCAATTAATTCTCACTTTTTTTTTAGAAAGCTCCCTATTCGGAGTGGTAAAACTAAAAAGCAAAATAGTATATTTTCTTGTATTGTATATATTTATTTGAATAAATTTGTAATTTATTACACTATTACTTGTTATAACATTCTGACATAATATAATTAAAATTAAACATTAATAACGTAACTTCTATAATGGCAATTAAAAAATAGTCATAATTTTAATGGGAGGGATGTAATTGATGGATTGACAGAAAATGATCAATATTTAGCTTCAGTTTTGTTAGGAATAACCGCAAATCCCCCCGTTCTGTAATATTCAATCTGCACCTTTTTTGTTTAAAAGGTTTGTTATTACACTAAAACCTTTTTCGACGAGATATGACGAGGGAAACGCTATCAAAAACTTCTCCGCATTTCTCCACAGTCCACGTGCAAACGGAATATACAAATTTTTACAAGAACGCTTGTTTAGACGTGCAAACGGAATATACAAGTTTTTACAAGTAATAGTCGCTGAGCTTCTTAAAATATTATCTGCCTACATAGATAGGTGAAGTCAAACCAACATTTTTTTACTATCGAAGTTCTTTGCTATCGAAACCAGATAAATTTTCGTGGACCCCGGATATCGAATCGTGAACCCCCACTTTTTTATCACGCCAACATAGACCCCCGTCTAGTCTCCCGTGGACCCCTGGAGGTCCACATCGACCACTTTGGGAATGAATGATCTAGATGGTAGTAACTCTAAGGTATATCATGCACCGAGTCTGGTGAGTGAACAGTAGCGTATTAAGAAAGATGTCCACCCGTCCGTCCATCAATATATCTTTTTTTATTCCCAGAAATCAATCCATGCTAATATTGGGATGGCTCGGATTGCTCTTCGTTCCTTGTCTCGAGTCCTCTCCTGCATCTAATGAACTCGATTTCGAAGCCATAAGGATAAAAAGGTGTGTAACAATATGTTGATTAAAAAACGCGTTGTATTTTACATCCCAAAACAGTTGGAACTTCTTATATCCGTCCGAAACATTGCACCAGTAAAAGCAAAGCAAAATAAATATTAACAGTTTACATTATTCTGCGTAATATTAGTTTTAAACCTGGTACAGGGCGCACAGATCGCGATAAATGTGACACTATTGTCTATTGCATAAAGTAATGTTTTCAGCAAGATTATTTTTTTAAAGATTTAAATTACTCATGCCCTGTCCTGTAACATCAAATGTCGGCTGTCATTATGACCAAGGATAGATTTAAGTCTAATCAAAACTGGCGCTAACATAAATCACTCAAAATTAAAGCTGTTATCTTAAATATCTTTGGGGAAATCATTTAACAAATACATCTACATCGAACGAATTTAAATAAATAAAAACAAAAATAATGAATATATTAATTTAAACGCACCCAGATGACATTCACTACAAAGCGTTAGAATCAGTGCTAAAGACCTGTAAAAGTAACAGATCTTCCGGCGAGGATAGTATTCATATGGAACTTTTTTAAATAACAAGATCTGGAGAGGAGATTACCCATCTCAAAACAGGCAGAGGGAAATTGTCATCCAAATTCACAAAAAAAAGGCGAAGTCAAAGATTGCAATAATTATAGAGAAAAAAGCTTGCTCAACGCTGGTTATAAAATTTACTCCAGCATAATTAAATCAAAATTGCAAAAATTTTATGAACCACTCCTTGGAGAACAACAAAATGGGATTCAGATGAGTAGATCATGTGCAGATGATTATTTCACTCTCAAGATGCTAATTGAGAAAAGGAAAGAATTTAATCTGGAAACACACCTGGCATTTATTGATTTCAAGAAAGCTTTTGATACAATCGACAGAAGAAAATTCTGGCTAAAAGTAACACCTCACCACATATCATAAAAGCATTTCGAAACATTCAGAACCGGACAACAGCTGTCGGAATGGAAACCCATTAATCGAGGAGTGAGACAATGCTGTTGTCTATCGCCACTTTCATTCAGCATTTACATATAAACAAAATCATTAATGACTGGCGACAAAAACCCAAATGCAGAATCAAAATAGACAGACAGAGCAACCTGACACATTGCTGTTTGCAGATGACCAAGTGCTTTTTGCTGAATGCGAAGACAATCTAGAGAGATCGGTAAATAACCCCCATAAGACAGCAAAAGAGTACAGCGTGCAGATTTCCCTCAATAAAACCAAAATTATGACCTTCTTCTTCTAAAAAAAAAAAAAAAAAAAAAAAAAAAAAAAAAAAAAAAAAAAAAAAAAAAAAAAAAAAAAAAAAACCACACACACTGATGAAACAAAATTTTAATAGAAACACACCCATAGAACAAGTAGCAGAACTTAAATACAAAGGTTACAACCTCAGCTACACCCTAGAAACCGATATGCAACACAAAATCACCGGAATAATAAATAGCACCTTCAGACCTTCTCTTGTTCAACGGCACACAAGAATCAGGCTATATAACATCTTGGCTAAACATACGCTACTGTACGGCAACCAGGCCTGGACACTCCGCAAAGGTGATGAGCGGAGGCTAGTGGCGGCTGAGATGAGTTTTATGAGGAGAACAGCTGGCCACACATTACAAGACAGAAAGAGATCTGATGAAATCCTTAAAGAACTAAAAGTAAAACCAGTTTTCAAAACTGTGCAAACCTACAGAACATCTTGGACAAACCATGCACTTCGAATTAGGACAGAGCGTATACCAGGAAAAATTCTCAAATACGATTCCAGATGCAGGAGAGGAAACCACCAAGAAGATGGATTGAGACTGTAACAGGCCACCAAGCCTAACACTAGATAGGAAGAAAAAAGATTTAAACACAATACTTACTTTTCTTTCAGTGGTTAGGCAATGTATTTCTTCACGAATGCTTAACTAAATAACTTGTTAAATATCGCGTATAACCTCGAGTTTGTAGTATCACCACTGGTAGTTGCAGCATACCAACGTAGGTCGGGAGAGTGATTTCATCTTTACGGTCACAAGCTTAACTTTTATTAGTTCTGATTATAGGATCACAACACTTTTCTTGGCGTAACACTGTTTATAAAGTTTTAAAAACGGAGGAAGATTAAGTATTCTACCCTCAGATAGGAGTTAGTTTAACTTAAGACTCTTAGGTAGACAACTTCAAAGATCTATAACAGACACTTCTCTCCTTCGAGGTTTTGGCTTTTCCACATGTGAATAAACCATGGGGAGTTCGTGATAAATTTTCGAGTTTTGTGTAAATATGAAAGAAGATAGAGGATGAAAGCGACTGGCGTGCTTGCTGGCCAGCAATGATAAAAAGTCACCATACGAAACGACCTGCTAACCATCCAAATATTGTGGTCAGTTCATTCCAAACTTACTGCAAATAGATAAGGATTTTAGCGACGACTTTGGTTCAAAATGAGTTGGAAACGATCCATTTTTATGTTAAAGCGAGGAAAAAGTGATGGTGAAAGGAAAGATGTAATTCGCGGAGGTAGCGTTCCTAATTTTATTTCAATACCTCATCCTGCTGAACAATCTGGTGGAATTTTATCGCCATATGTATCCCAGTTGGATAACTGGTGGATGGGATGAAGGTCTGTCCTGGACGTTCATCTCTGAAGAAAAATATTCGGGTTCGTCGATTATTGAATCCCAGCCATCCAGTCGGCACCAAGTTGCTATGCTGAGTGACACACAAATACCTTAATCTACACTATATAATAAAGTTGTAGAAAAGTTATTTTATACATCAAATTTGTTTTCAGAAGAGTAATCGCAATGTAAACTACAGATAATAGAGATGCCAAACGCAAATTTAGAATTTTTATCTCTCTGTCTGTTAGTTTGTCTGTATGTTCGCTTATCACGCACAAATTCATAGACTTATTTTAACTAAACTGTACATAGTGATAGAGTATGTCGTTATTTAGGATACTTTTTATCCCGATAATTTACAAATTCATGATGGGAAAGATTTCAGAACTGTAAATTAAGAAATTTTTTTCTAACTGTCCGCACATTAAGCAGAAACGATTGATCGAATTTTAACATAAATTCACATAGTTTTAGATTCTATCACCGTTTATGATACAGTACACTTTTCATTCAGATTAGAATATACTTCCCCATGACACAGAGTCTACAAACAAAAATTTTCCTTTTTTTATTTTTCTTTTAGTGCCTTTTTGCAAAAATTAACGAAATAATTTCAAAGAAATTTAGCATGCTGACAGCTTATGCTATTAATTAACATACAGGCTACTTTTTATACCAATTAGTGTCATATTTTGTACGTAATACAGAGGGCAAAACCTTAAAATTTGGAATTTTTGTATATTCGGAGAATTCTCGTAGTCGAAATGATAATACCTAGCATAATAACCGAGAGTTAATTATTATTTTGGGATCTGTTCTTCTGACATTGTGTTTTAGCCCGTTCTGTTGATGACAGTTTGATCCACGCGCGTTTCGTCGAGTCTATTTCAAGTAATCCCTTTCCGTTTTTTTTTTTTCTGGTTTTATCAAAATTTGATTCTCTCAACCTTCTCGATTTGTCATAGATTACAAAAAAAAAAAAGCGGATTGGTCCAAATTCAACTCGATATTAGAATCGTCTTTATTTCATCTTTCCAAAATTAATTTCCCTTCTGATATAGATTTTGTTACATGTGAAATTCAGTCATCCTGCAATTAATTGTTCACGGGAGTTCAGCCGGATAGAGTTTAAAAAACGACGTTTCGACAACCAGCTCGGTTGTCTTCATCAGATCTACACGTCGAAACGTCGTCGTTTTTCAACTCTATCCGGCTGAACTCCCGTGAACAATTCATTGCATCAATACGCCGGGAATTACTCCACTCACCTATTCAGTCATCCTTTTCGGCAGCCATAGATAATATTCCCGACAAAAAGATCTTTCCATATACACCCCACATCCCCTCATTAAAAATCAAAAGACAGCTTTACAGACGCATTAGAAAAGATTCAAATCCACTACTAAAAAGAGAATGGAACAGATTAAACGCGAAGATAAAGAAAATAATCACCTTTCATTGGCAAAAACAATGCTCAACTATATATTATAAAAACGGGAGTCTGTTCTGGAGAAAGTTCAAAATCCTCACGGGAGAGTACTCCCATCCCAATCATCAACAAAATATCATCCTCAAACAAAGAGAGAGCCGCGATGTATCTGATTCACTGCGTGGATTATATTCATCTCCGTCGGACCGCAATTTTGATGGCAATTTCAAACTGACAGTCGAATCATCAATCCCTTTACTGGTCTCAACTAGTTCAGCAGCTACTTCACTTCAACACTTCTTTAACTGTAGAAATCACCGAATAGGAAATAGCATCTGCCTTACTTTTTGGCCCCAGTTCAACCCCTGACTATTAGAAGATAAGTCTTTTTCAACTCCGAAAAGCATCCAAACATATAATAATTCCTTGATTTTACCTACTTTTTACGTTCGTTTACAGTTTTTTTTTATTTTCCCAGCCTTTGGAAACGTGCAAAATCATTTTGATGATTCCCTAGTCTAAGAAATCCCTTTCCTCCTCTTCAACCTATCACCTCATTTGACTTTTGTCTGTACCCGGAAAAATCTTTGAAAAATTCTACATCTCCTACATTGATCATTCCTGTAAATCACTGTCACGAATCCCATCAATTCAATATGGTTTTCACTCACATCATCCTCTACTACGCTTAACGTCGACAGTAACAAAATATTTAAAAGCTCTTGCAATATTTTTTTTTTTTTTTTTTTTTTTTTTTTAAATTTCGAGCGGGCTTTTGATACACTATGGTATTCTGGATTGGTATACAATTTGTTTCCTCACCGGTTTCCACCTCCTTTGGTCATATTAATCCATAGCATTTTACTGGTAGAACCTGCCGTGTGAAAGTGGGCGATGTTTGCTCTCCTCCATTCACACTTGAAGCCGATTTACTGCGAGTGGCCAGGCTATCTTCACCCATTTATTCCCTATACAGTTTCAGAAGACATGGCCCCATACGTAGGCGATATGTCATACAATAACTCGACTCACATAAATAACAAAGCCAATAGATTTCTTTCAACCCTACAAGCCTATTTTCAGAAATGTCGCATCAAGCCGAATCCGTCAAAAACACGTGTAATTCTCCTGCAAACCAACACAAGTCCTCCACCTATGTCCAAAAAGAAAATAACATACAAATCAAAATTTGGAACAGTCCCATTCGCTTCAGCCCCAGTGTCAAATACCTTGGATTCCACCTCGATAAAACCCTCAATTTCTGCCCACACATGTCCCACCTTAGACAGAGACTCTTCAGCCATCTAAACCTTTTAAAACTTCTCCAACCCAAGTTGTCTATTACACCCTCCTCAACCTTGACCTACACATAAAAAATGTTTATGAGACCATTAACTGAATATGCTTCGCCTATTACTTCTGTTATTATACCAGACAACTTTAAAACATTCGTACAAACCGAACGGAGAATCCTGAGAAACATTTTAACAGTCCATCCTCACACCCCTTCAAATGTCATTTATTCCTTAGCCAACCTTCCTCCCCTTCAAACTAAAATTTATAATCGTCTCTTTTAGAAAATAAAATGTTCCACCATCGCTGCCCAGACCAAAAATATGTGTATTCCCCACATTTAATTGTTCATTAAATTCTGGCAGATGGTGCTATGGATCCACAGTCACTACAAACACCTATACTCGAGCTATGCAACCCAATACCGGTTTTTCCAATAGTATATTATCAAAAAAATTTCATCTCTACTTTTATCCTTTAATTTTTAATTTATTGACAGGTTCAATAATCATATATCTTTCAATAGCAATCGGTCCCCAAACTGCAATACAGAATCCAATAAATCTTAACTGAAACTTCCAAACCTGTTCCTGGCCTCCGAACAAAGCACAGTGAACGATCAACTTGCAAGCGATTCTTATTAAATTAATGTCGTCCTGACCTTCCTGCATTATCTCCTGCAATTCACACTATCACCAAATCCATTCACTTAGAATCAAGTTAATTATAAGATTCAAATAAATTTATACTTTTCATGCCATCGATTCTATTTTATGTTCGTTTTGATCCGCCGCTGTATCCATGTAATTATACACTTTTGTTTCATATCTATTTAAATTGTAATAAAAATGCATGGAAGCATAAAATATCTACAGCTGAAAAGGGTTTACTGTAGCCCTGCAATAGCTCGTAAAGAAACCTACCTAACATTCTGGAGAATGGGGGTTAAATCCCGTCCGGCCAACCTGACTGTGGTTTTCTGTTGTTTCCCGCAGTCTCGCCAGGCGAATGCCACGATGGTTCCTTTGAAAGGCCGCAGCCAACTTCCATCCACCTTCCCTCCCCTGTAGGTAAAGTAGGATGAAAAGAGAGACTCTCCCTCTCTAGCTTTACCTGAGAGGAATGGAACCTTTTTTAAAAAAAATATTAGGGGGCTAGGGAAAATGAACGTATCTTAATAATTTGTGTAAGACTTCGTTGGTATATTAGGGAATTTACACCCCAGTTTATGTTTGTATAAGTAAAACAACCTATTCTTATATATTGCTTCCAGAAAAGCGATGTGAACAATACTGAAGTATGCCCGTGGGTCATCAACAAACATAAACTTTCCCAATTAGTGGTACACTCAAGCAGAGGTAGAAGGCTGCACTCAAACGTAATCAAAGCTTTGAATACAATGAAAATTCAAAAAGAGATGAGGAGATACAAAAAAACTGAAAAAAAATTGCTTTTATCTAGCAAGCCAATATTTCTTTTATAGTTTATTTATGAGTAGACAGCACAAATCTGAAATCCCGCGTTGTGATACTCAGAAGGACGTATGAAAGAATAAATATTTCGTAGTGTCAAAAAATTAATGAAAAATATTCCGGTTCTTTGGGATTTAAGGTACTTTTCACTCTTTGGCATAGCCTGTAGCTGTTTCGTTTATTTTTACATTTTCTTACATCTCGCTAAGGCATATTTTCTCATTCAATTCCTTCACTAATGTAACAGATATAATTTTAAAAGTAATGAAATAGAACTTTTTCTGATATAACACCGAATACTGATTTGTATTTTTAACCTTCCGACCGTATCCAGCCGGCAGTTAGGTGAAACCATCACCTGTCGGTAACAAAGGGAAATTGGTAGGAACGCTGTGCTTAAGAAGTAAAATTCTGGTATATATGAGCGTAGGTTTCTATTAACTGCACACCAAGAAAGTCTTCCTTCGAACGCTGAAAATAATAGCTGTCTTTGATTTACAGTAATTGAGACGCGAACTGATCTAAGTATTGTGAATTAAAATCTTTTATTTTTGGGAACTGAAAATCAGTGGACATCAAATTTCAGTAAAATAGAAGCCCAGCAGAATTTGGTGACACCATTAATATTCAATTTGACTTGCCATCCAAAAATCATTGTCCATTACTACTGCTTCAATGTTGGTAAATGAATTTATTGTGAACATGATAGCTCGTAAATGGTATATAAATGTGAAGCACACGTGAGATCCGCTGGCTTCTGTGCTAAGACAGTAGTTAAATGTACCAAACGAATGAAGCTATACAGAGAACTACGAAGAACCAACGAACTTTAAATCCCATAGCTAACGATACGAATATCAGCCTGTATTTTGTCAGACTGTTGGTCAAGAAATGCCAGGAAATACGATATAAAACTCCATGAGACATAAAGTGTATGGCTATACAACTGCATGTGTTCTAAACTGACGCGAATTACTGCCAAAATTTTTTTAAAAAATCGCTGTAGTTTATAATGGGTCAAGAAAGTAAAAAGTCGTATTGACCAGGTGACAGGATTTTTACTGATTGCACAGTGCACCCCTGTCGTATCTGCCTTAACCCCACTAAACTGTAAGTCCTCTATACTCGGTAAGACTATAGCGTATGGTGAACCTTCACTTTAACGTGGAATCCAGTCCCCTGGAGCATTCTGGTATTCGTCTCATTATACAAATAGTTGTACCCGAGGTGAAGGTCGAGTTAAGAAGCCTTGAAGATTCCTGTCGAAACAGCGGTCCGATACGGGGTCCTTTCGATCTCCAGACAAACGCTTTAACAATTGAGGAATAATTTCTCATTTTATAGATGTGCATGTAATGATGGGATCTACAACATACTATAATTAATACTGGTAAATGCATAGATACTATGTCATATTTAAATAATATGAAAGTATATTGTATAAATAGGAACGATATAATCTAGTTTTCACAATGCATAGGATACAAGAAAAGGTTTAACGGTATAGGCCACTATTATCAGCTGATCAGGAACATATATGGAATAAAATGATAATACGGGCTAATTGAGTGTTGAATTATAAAGAAAGACTAATATAAATTACACCGGCGATGCTGTTATTCCTCTTGATTGATAATAACTGAATTTTTGGTTCCAGCGATTGCAGCTCTGTATATTTTCCCCGGAGACTCATCATTCCACAGAATGCTTTATAGAACAGATTATTATCAACTTTGTGCCCACGCTGCATAATTTATCTCACAATCGCTCTCATTTGAAAGCAAATGATTTCTCCTCTAGCTACATTAATGTTACAATTACAAACATCAAAACAAATATTTGTCCACAGTTTACCTAACTTAATGAACTCTGAAAAAACTGTTTACAAGTAATTACATGTCAGTGGTATTCATTAATCCCTTTTCATTTACATTCAGGTTACTGAGTCTGATGGGAAAGCTGTAGAGTTCTGGCCGGACATTGGTTCAAATTCCATTTAGAGCATCTAGGTTCTGGTTTTCCTAAAATTTCTTCAAATCACTTCAGTCGAACACCAAGATTTCTTGAAAATGCCATTGCCGAATTCTTTCCCATTCCTTTCCATCTATTCTTTCCTGCGTTAATGACATCCACGTCCACTAGCACTAAATCTCCAAGATCTCATTCGTTACAGGTATCACAAACTATTAATATTCTGATTTGGCACTGAAAGTAATTTTAACTGTTTGAAACAATTTTTGAAAATTGTGTTCATTAATTTTTGAACAAGGAGTCAGTAAGAAAACTAGAATATTAATTGCATATTTGAGTATGGATATCAGTAACAACCTGATAATTATGAGGCAACTAAGCAATCGATTTGCCGAAAGTACATGAATTAGTTGACACATTCCCAGGTTTCATAAAGATATCTTTGAAGAATGCAAAGGGAAACAAATCTGCTATTTTTGTACAACGAAAGGAGAAATACCATGTTTACACGTTTTCTACCGTTTCACTGATATTCCACGCTTTTATCATCTACCGAGATGTTTTTCTATCCCAATCCTGCTTGAAATTTTTTTTACAATGCGTTCTCAATTTTCAGCACTTATGGAAGAGGAGTCTTAATTAACTGGATTCAGTCTTGAGACCAAAATACTCTCGTTTTAAAACCTCAATCATGTGATAGCAGTCGATTTACTTTAGGTGCGACAGTTATTAGCAATGGTCAATTTTTGTTGTTGTAATTAATTGCTTTATTTCACATTCAATCATTAAATACTTAATAGTTTGTTTGTTATAAGATTCTTGACTATAACCCAGTTGCTTTACTAAAAGAATTTATAGTTTCTCGTGTATCAACTCTTATCGTGACCTAACTATATTTTATTTAGATGCGTCTGGGAAAGAAGACAAAGCTTAAAGTAAAATTTGAACCATGTTAGTTGTGCATATACCAAAACTGATTTGCTTTAAGTGGAGGTCTGATTAACAACCTTTCATTATTCTTGGAAAACCTTGACTTGAAAGTGAGAGGAAAGATATCTTACATACGTATACGCAATAATTCACGTTTTCAGACTATGAAGAAGGACAAACATTTTTCCAAAGGTCTGGAATTATAAATTATATCAGCTGAGGAAACCAACGTTCACAATAATTAAAAGACTTGTAAGATTAATTTCAGGATACCATATAAGGTCACTTTCCTATTGATTCGTTAATGGAAGGTGAGAGAATGTTAATAATAACAACAAAGCACGTTGAGGAATATGGTGCACTCCATTTGATCCACTAATTATACTTCCTATTGTATTCTAATACCGGTATTATTAATGGTAAAGTAACTCTGTTTGTCCGTTTATTACGTTTTCAGGACTAAACAGATTATCCCATCATGATGAAATTTGACAACGAGGTGCTATTTGCCATTAGGAAGGTTATAGGATATTTTTTTTCTACAAATAATACATATTGTCATAGAATTTTAAAAAAAACTAACTGAACAGTGATGGACGCGCCACATCTATACGTACAAATCCAGGTGCGAGTGAAAATTTTTAAGATTTTTTTTTGATCTTATGAGCCACGCCTGGAAGTTCCGTTGTAATGATTTCATGTTAAAATGTAGGGCCCATAAATTAACCCAATTTCTGATGCTCATGCTGAAGAAAGACGAGAGGACAAAGCTGCCCTCAGTTCCAATCCCCTTCCCTCCCCCCCCCCCCAACCATCTCCCTGCACCTTCGTTTTTTTCTGTTTTTAAATCTGTTTTTAAACATGTTGGAAATTGATTCTCATCATGAGCCAGGTTCGATGGTTGAATGGTATGGTGATGGCTTCCCTTTCATATTATGCCTACTCGATATTGTTTGGGACAAATCTTAAGTAACTTGCAACTTTCTATATCCAATTCTAGCAATGAAATTCTAAGTCCAAGCGTATGAAGTCACGGGCAACATCTAGTACATTATGATTAACTGTCCGAATATTACTGTTCAAAAGGAAGTAGTGTGGTATGATCAAAACCTGTTGTTTGTATTAAAAGAGAAATACAAAATGCACTTTAATATAACTATTAACTGTTCAAACAATCTTTGAAATAAAAATATACCCATGAATTAACGGCGACACATATTTAGCTCAGGCTGTTACGTATTTCATTACTATACAAGAGCTTAAATTCTTACTTTATAGATTTCATTTTTATTCCCGATACATTGTAGATTATGGCCGCTGATAATTACAGTATTTCTTCATATGGATGCTTCCATAGGGGTCTGAAATAATTGAGCCTGGTAATCTGTTTTCTGGTAACCGGGATTCAAATTCCTGTACGAACATTTCAGTTTTCTGTTTATCACCCGTTATTGTAATCATTACAAGCCAATTCGGATTGTTCTGGTACACGGTTGGTTGGTTCTCTTACGATTTTTTTTTCCAATAACCCTGTAATAACCCCAAAGGAAAAGCATTTAAGTGACGTATTTGACTAATGTGAGATATAGGCTTCAGAGTTTTAATGTGGATTGCTTAACAAGAATCATCCAATTATTATCAAAGACCTGAGTATAAAGTTTAGTTTTCTTATGTTGAATAATACTATGATTTTTCAGTTTTTTCTATCATTCGTTGTGAGAATGAGTGGTCTCATGTTATGCGTTAGTAACCATAAGTTTCTATTACGACATAAAATACTAAACTTGTTGTGTACAATGCATTATGAGAAAGTTTACAGTAGCGAATACACGTGGTGTCTTCACATATCTTCTTTTTATTTGTTATTTATATTGAAGTCCTATAAATCTTAGATAAGATACCGTACAAAAATACAATTATTCATGTACATAAGAAAAGATGTAATGATGAGTGTATTAAGGTGAAAGATTAGATTTAAAAAGTATTGTGCCCGTCAAAAGTGCTTTGTGCTGAAAGGATTTATTTCTGTTCCTGTCCTTAATTTAACAAGCATTTGAACTAATATATTTTCGACCATTCACAAAATGATAGTACCATTACCAACGAGTGTAAATCTTTTTGTTTAGAAAAGAAACGTTGTAACAGGAGACAATACAACCAGAGATGATTGAGTAAATAAAATATTTGTTTTAGAAGTGGAGTAATGGTGTTGAGAAAAAAAGAGACTAGATTCGTTATTTATTCATCAGTCTTTTCAAAGAAGTCCGATCTTCAATTCTCTATAGCTACACATTCGAAGGTATGCCAACACCATAAAACACAGTACACGTTTCTTTGGCTGACTGCTAAATAATATCGCTACCTTTCATCACTATGTGCATTATATTAACCATTAAACTATAGAACTGATTTTTTAAAATAATTAATAACCTAAAGAGAAAACTATAGTTGTTGCAGCAACTTTATGGGAAAGGCAGTTTTCCTTTAATAAAAAATAATAGAATTATGTGAGAAAAATGTTCAACTGTCACAGTGACGCTGGGTATGATTCGTTCATGGTTGCAGCAAAATTGGAGGAAGAAGAAAATATGAGATCTATAATGCATTGAGTACTTTTGTGAACAGGTATTTATTGAGTGTTAGTGAAACTTGTGAAGAGGTATATGGAATGAATTTTCATTGATAACATAGGTGGTTGGGAAACGTTCAATTTTTGTAACAGGATATGTATGGAATAATTGAAGTGGGATGTTAAAACAAATCAGTGAGCATTCCGTCAGTTTTGATATTTTACATACTAATCGCCAAATTTTGTATATCTTTGTAGGGACAAATTACGCAGTTTTAATTTAATGAGAACAAATTAGAAAAATCCATACAAATTTAATTCATTCATCATTATTTTCTGTGATAATCAGTAGCATTTAAAACGGCAGCTAGCTATTAACAATTTTTTTAAGTGTATATATTTCATTCTTGGGGTAATATATAGTAAAATTTCATCAAGTTCATAGATCCGATACTCATAATTATTACATGTTAATTGGGCCAGAAGCTTCATACAAAAGGCGATTAAGAAACGTGACAATTTTTTGGTGGGTGATTTAACACAGTATATTACGCATGCCAGTCGTGATACTTACCGTACCTAATTTTTGTATTAACTCATACTTGAAAGCAGATATTACGTGCACGAAGGCGACTATAGTGCCAAACATCAGCATTTATGTCACATTAGTTTCCATTGTTCTTTGAAGTACTGTCTCTCTTGTCAGCTTCTAGGGGATTTGTAGGCCATACATAATCTGAAGATTGAAGCCTATCAATTCTCGGCACTAAAATCTCTTGATTATGTTTATCTGTACTATCTACAAGCATATTTGACATTGATTTAATAATACATGAAACTTAAAAATCATTTTATATTTAGCTACTTCATCAGAAATTGTGACCTGTAGCAGTGAAGTTGTAGCATATTCTATGGAATGTTTCCATCTAATAGTAGAAAATAAATAGCTCATCGCACCTGTGCCTTGACGGCGAAGCGTTGTCTGGCCTCTTGATCCTGTTAAACAGAGATCGACATGTTAAATGCAGAAATATATCTAGCAATAAGTTCCAGATAGTTTGCTCTTTTACCTCTTCTAATAATAACATAGGAAAAGAAGAAATAATTATTCTTATACTGACTGACTAAGAGATCCTTATGTAAACTTGTTTGATGTTTATGTGAACGGTTTATTTTTAGAAAAACAATGCATACTAGATCCGCTAAACAGATCAAAATTCCAAATTTTCCAACTAAATTTCTACAGTACAGAATGTTATTTCAATAACTTACCTTAATTATTCAAATATTTCTCGTCGTTGAAATAATTAACAGTTAGAATTTCAATAAATTACTAGCAAATCCTTAAACTGAACCCTATATTGGCAAATGTATCTACGTTAGCCACTCGGTTAGGGGTTAGTAAAAGCTCTTGATACGTTAGATCTTCTTTTGCAGGAATCATTTATTTTGGCAAAACAGGTTTCTACGTTGGTCTAATTACAGTAATTATCGTCGTATTAATTTGGCAATTTTTTTTAATAAAAGTGGTAAATCATAAGATTATATCACTTTTAATATACTTGTGATTTAATTTTTACTAAGAATTCTACAGTATAACTACTCTAAGTCATCACAAGTTCAGAAAATTGCTATCAACGTTTTAAAATTAAAATTCCCCAAGCCCTGGGGCAGCGTATTACTCTTGAAGCTAACGAAATAAGATCTTACATGGCTTGAGTAAATAGATACGAGTTCTTCTTAGTTTATTCTCGAAACCTACTTGAAAGTATCTGCGAGCATGGCAAAACAATTTTAATATTCTGTAAGAAGTTATTAACCTTATGACCGTTTTTACGAAGCGTACACCCACAACTATTTGCGTTTACCTTTATCCTGCGTTCTTCTATGAGGAAGTTGGTGAGTCTGGTGATGTTGAACACGGGGTGGTCGTCTTGGTCGCTGGGAAGCACCAAGCCGTCGAGCACCAACTTCTTCTGCCGCTCCGCTTCCTCTGCCTGCAACAAGAGCGTCAGGCAGTCTGCTGAGCACTGCGGTCTGTTTGGTGGCCGCCACAGGTAGTGGCAGGCGCCGCTCGATGCGGAGGCGCACAATACGGGTCACACGCTGGGTTTCCTCACCAACTATCACACGATCAGCAATTCCTTGAACCATACTGATACTCGAAATATCACACCAAGATACCAATCGCCACTTTGTGCCCTCCAAGTTTTGTTTTTACATTTTCTACTAACCTTACTCGTTTCTTTCTCAACTTCACATGCTCTTCACACAATATACCTTTTGACGTTAATAAAATGATCGTCTTTATAGTCACTAGATTGATCGTACTGGACACAAAATTCAAGTAACAAAATAGTGTTATTAAAAAATTGTAGCTCGAAAACTGCTTAACCGGGTACCGTTGGATAGAGGGCAAATGCCCGTGTGATTCCGTTAAACCGAAAATACCCCACCGGTAACGTCATGTCAAAGATAACTCTAACAACGGCTATTTGGCGGAGCCTAGTACAACTCAATGACGGTCGTTTTAATAGTTTATGAATACTGAACATTGTGTATTAGAGAAATAGCTATAATTTAATATTTAATTCAGTACTGTGTAGTCCTGTTTGTTTTTCAAAATGAGTAACGAGGGGGAAAATTTCAAAATTATGTGCAAATGACTCCTATAATTGATAAAATACAGTGACAGATTAAGACAGAAATTGACCAAGGAAAATTAGGTGAAATTTACCTGCAAATGAAGAATAAAATTCGACTCTTCGCTCCAAAAAATGTCTATAGTGGGTCTAAATTAAATATGGGGATATATAATTTTATATGCGGGGCCCTCGGAGTTACGATGTATTTCCAAGGTGGCCCGCAAGATCATTTTTGTTGACCAAACCCTGCATTAAAGTGTCGATATAGTTAATACTGTACACTTCTCTATGGGCTGCAAGAGTCTGTGATTATTATTTTAACTGCTTATTAACAAAAACGTATAGTTTGCATTACACGACACTAATAAAGGTTTATTTATTACTATCACGGTTAATCTTGTATTTGCAAGAAAAAATAAATGAGGGAAAAATAAAGAAAAAATCGCTGCCCTTCCTTGTTTTATAGACACCTGATATTTTGGAAAAATCATTATTTATATTGTTAAGCAATACGGACTGTAACAACAAGAAATAATTTCCACAGAACATAATGAAGTGAGAAAAACCAAGGTGTATACTGTCTTTTATTGGTCCATCGATGGTACAGTAGTTTTTGAAAGATATATGAGGGAAATTTAATAAGTTTAAACCTACCGTCATGGGTCTGCAGAGACGATCATATAAATTCACAACTAACTTCCTAATGGCTGTAAGAAGGTTTCTGATATCAAAAGATGAAATAGGTTAGCTACCAATTTCACAAACCAATAATATTATAATCCTAATTATGAGGATATTCAGTACACTGAAATATGACATCACTCTTGTCGCCAAGGACAAACCAACATCATGAAAGAAGTACCTAAAGCAGTGAATTCGTTTAAACCATCAACACTAGAATGAATCGTGTTTTTCCCAATCTATCTACTATATACTAAGATCGTTTATGTCTCTTTTACATATTAGCACGGCCCTACAAATTTTACAGAAATTCTTCAAATTTTGCAGTATGACTCTTAGGGTGAAATCTTGGTCCGGTTCGTTTTCCAGTTTGATTAACTTTCGCGATCATTACCTGTTACACTTAGGACTGGCTTTTTTTCCCTAAAAACTCATTTTTTGTCAACGTGTAATGTATTTTGGTTTAAATCGACCTTAAGAGCTGTATATGTTTAAGACTACTTTGCATCTGGGTATTATTCCAGGTCCGTCACCATACCCAAAATAGGGATATGAGGTTACTCCCAATAAGAAATACAGAATTAGGCATCTACGTAAATAAATACAACGCTTTACCTATCGAGCCCAGATTCATTTAATTTCGGCGATCATAATCAATTCGATATTTCTTCCGTACAATATTGAGATGAAACGTTGGATCAGATTGGCATTAACCTTGATCGCTGTAACAAGAAATACATATTAAGAAATTAAACACTTCAGCTATCCTTCACTGATTTAAATTTCGACTTCTCATCACTAATATTTTATTTCTCCAAGAAGAACGTAACCAATAAAATTTATACTGTGGTTATTATGTTCCATATTTGGGTGTATTCTAAATTGGATTTAACAATTTTAGTTTATTTGACAAATAAATATCTTTGCCATAAATGGAGTCAAAGAAACAAATTCTATACATATTTGTTATTAAAAATATGGTAATCTGATCACGTTTAAGGCGTTATAGTATGAACAAAATAAAAAATTTGATAAAAAGGAATATCATTAAAGGTTTTCGACATAAGATGGAGTATGTTCTAAGACGTATTAAACTCCCACATTGTCGTGCCAAGTCAATAACAGAATAAATCTTGAATATGAGAATACGACGTTGCAGAAAGAGTCATAAGGCATGGTTGCTATTACTTTTGTATATGAGAGATAAATCAGGCAGAATATAAAAGGTGGTGCGACCCCTTATTTCTGTTGTTGCGAAAGACGCTAATCCTATCTACAGTTACAAGAATAATTTTACGCAGTTTATCTGACTCGACAAGTTTAGGGGTTAGCGCAAGGCATCATTACACAATCTGAAAAGGTCTGCTAAAATAACAAAAGAATTCAATAATGATAATTTCCTTCACTATCGTGACTCGAACCAATTAATTTATTATCAAGCGCGGAGAATAGGTACTGTAGTTTTGTTGTCTCTGCCAAATGGTTACTCAAGGATCGGATATATATATATAAACCACCTAACTGTAGTCAAATAAAAAATGAATAGCTAAGTATGCAGAAACGGCATTTTGCATAAATACTTGCTTCCACTATTCTACTGTGTATCGAAATGCTAAATTCAAGCATCAGAAAAATGCTTGTTAAAGTTCCATCCATGTGATTCGTTAGCCATTGGAGAAATCAGAGTGATAGACGTTGGAGATTAAAAGCAAATGGTTCTGACACGCCATTCATCACAGCTCGCTGAAAAGTTTAAAAGTGAAGGACTAACAGCGGCAGCGTCATAAATTCTTGTACGCCGCGCCTGTCGATATGTCGCAGAGTGCAGAGCGTGACTTTAGGGCAATTTGACGGCGGCCCTTCGTGTCTGGGGGAACTACCGACCAGATCGTTTTGGAGACCTTCTGTCCCGAGAGGCCCTATAAACGTCTCCGTAGGCAGACATTAAACGGATCTTCAACAGCAGCCAGAAGCGACCAAACCGAAGTGCACTGCATGCACCGTTTTATTGCCTGCATAGAGTATGAGACATAGCGTGCTGACTGCGTAAAAAACCATTTACTTGCATTCAGAAGCGGGATTGCAAGGTCAAATATGATTGGCGAGCACTGGGAAAATGAAGGCACTGTAGCAGCGTTATCACAATCTTTATATATAAAGATGAATGTAAGTTTGTTTGTTTGTTTTTTTGTTGGTTTGTTTGTTGGTTTGTTTGTTCTTCATACAAATCCACAGTTTTCAACCGATGTCGATGAAACTTTGCACACTTATCCTTTGAAACAAGGAGAAAAATACTGTCTACATTTGGTTGAAAAATTATCTGTATAAATAACACATTTTGCCTCATAGACAGACACGTTGGACATCAACGTACCATGTTTCCGTGTAGTGGACTGCCAGCTGAGTGGTTAAAGCGCTTGCTTACGAACGTCGTGGTCTCCGGTTCAAATATCCGTGGAGGCTAAGATTTTTAAAAATGTTTTTCATCGTCAGAGTCAGGCCTGGGCCGTAGGTTATTCCGATTGAATGTTAAACTGTAGATATTAGAAAGTTAGGGGTGCAATACGAGGCAAATCGTAGGTAGTCTCGCAACGTTGTAGGTGTACACTTTTTTACGTTATAATGATCCCTCAGGTGTTGTTCCCAGTCAGTGTGTGAGTATGAACCACAGTAATAATATTATAAATACGGAAGTAAGTCTCTGTCTTTTTGTTACGTTTTGATGACTAAATGGCTATATCGTTGTGATGGAATACTATAAGGAAATCTGTATGAATGGCACAGGATATTTTTTCCAGTATGATTAACAGTTGAAGACACGAAATTTTGAGACCTTATCGAATGGTGACAGAAATATGTTGGAAATTGATTCTCTTCAAGAGACAGGTTCGACGGTACAATGATATAGTGATAGCTTTCCTGTCAAATTATTCCGACTCGATATTGTTTGGGACCAATCCTTCGTTACCAACAACTTTCTATATTTAATTCTGGCAAAAACATTATTAATCCACGCGTACGAAGTCGCGGGTACGGGCTAGTATCTGATAATGAAGTAGTTAAAGTACAATACTAAGTCTCCCGTGAGAAAATTTGGCGAATGATATATGATGTCTACGGAGGTTGGTGCTTTGAAGTAAGTTGAAAGAAGTAACGGGCTTATTTGTAGCAAATGTTACAAAAATAAAAATATTCTGGAAGCTCCTTACTGTAGAAAACTCTCACTGTTTATCCATATCTCCATGATATGTAGTGAAACTATCTAGCGGTAATGCGATCACTCCCTATCGACACCAGCGCAGCCTAGCAGCCTGACTCTGAACTATCGCATACTCGTGACCTAGATTTTTCTTAATTTTTTTCCATTCATTGGTTAAATTTCGAAAAATTCCGTTCTTAATTAATGATGTTACCAAAAAAAAGACCTTACTCTTAAAAATCATGCCGTATTTATCGATTCTGGCTAAGTATGAAGGTAGGAAGATGGTTCTTCACAAAACAACATCGTTTACAAATAATACATATGATAATACCTGCAGAGAAGTGATTTAGCTCACCAAATTTTTGATATATCTACCGATGGATAACGAATTCGAAAATACAGTGAGATCTTTGATGATTTTAGATTTTAACAATGATGAACTTCGGCCCCCTCATGGTCAAGGGTGTTACAGTGCTAGCAGTAAATATCTTTGGCACTAGATCCGAAACTGGATGGTCTCAGTCCTGATTGAGGATTAAATTATCAGCAACATGTAATTCAATAGTATTGTAGGTGGTATAAGAATGACCAGTGCCCAGTCCACCCTTAAAGCCGTGAATCTGAAACTAATCTTTTTCGAATTGCATAACGAATTACAACACACATATGTGTTGGCAATGATCTGTCACCTTTCGGTCTGTCGCAGAAGGTACTATCGGCCACAACGTTCTCCAACTCTCCTTTGTTTTATTTATGTACATAATGCAATGATTAGGTGACAATTAACACGCACGCGTAACAGTTAATTACATATTAAATTCGAGAAAACGCACTGGATACCCTTCTGTGGTTATGGTTTAGTAAGACCGTAAATTGTTCACTAGAATACTGCAATAAAGAATGATGCCAGTAAGACAGGGTGATCTCATATCAATGGCTTTCTTCTACATTGGTATGGAACCCCTGCTAATTTACATAAACTCCGCAATGTCCGGAATAAACTATATAAACAGGAAAACCTCATGTAGATCTTACCCCGACGAAATATATACTGTGGTCAGGAATGCTGAAGAAATAAAGATAATAATTATTCATGGAAATCATATTAAAATATTGTTGACCAACAGCGGTAAAAATAAACTTATCTAAATGCAAGATACTAAAGCTAGGTAAGTACATCCTATAACAGCCACAATGGATACAAGTGCTATGAGTAGAACTTCACACTTGCCAGCGAAAAATGATAGCCAAAAATTGGAGAACTAAGCTAAATGCGCAAAGAAGAGCAATAAGAGAATATTATACAAAATGTCTAAACCTATACAAGAAAGTGGATCTGGCCAATTAACACTTAATTTCTAATTTGTTATACTTAGGCAGCATACCAATCTCCAATGGCTAACAGAATGATTTCCTTTGTAGTTACATTCTGAGAGTGAACATTTTCAAGATAAAACTTTCTAAAACAAACGAAATCTTAGGATTAGTAACGCATTATCAAAATAATGCTGAAGATCATTAGTAACCTTCCACTAAGTATAGCTGGTAAAAGAGGGGAAGGGTTCAAATCCTGCCTAGTTACACCTTCACACGTTATTGTGAGCAGAATGGTTCAGAATGGTCCATAGTTTTCGTAGAAAAAACTGTTTCACAAACAGAACATCGCAGCAAACTCTAGAAACATCTTCTGAAATTGTGTCCAGATAAAGTTTTTATCATCGGAATTCTCAAATTACCACTTTACATGCCATTACAAATCGAAATAGTTTCTGTTCACTAGAGTGTCGTTCCAATATAATTTTGTGAAATTGAGTAATGAAATATAAAATACTCTCTGTGAAAAGTTTTTCTTCTATGAAATCTCATCCGATTTAGGGAAAGAGCATATTTGAAATAGGGCTCTAAATTCTGTAAACGAATATCATTATTAAATAAACCCTTCTCGGGTTCCAGCCGTGTAAAGATGTCACACTTGTGGGATGTTTCGAAGGCGTCTATCTCAGCCATCATTTTCAACCAAATGCCAATGATTAACTGTTTGGTTACCCGCTGCGGCGGAAACGGTGGATGGCAAAAAACAACACAGCGCGATGACGTAATCCACTCTTCTGCTCGTTACCGAGGCGAAACCGTTTCAGCATTTTAATGGCCGGGTTCTAGGCGGCACTGAGTTGATAACCAGTGTCCCTTTTGACTAATGAATCAGCTGTTCTGATTTCTACAGCTTCTGTAATAACGGTGACCCAAAAATCTCTAAACAAACTGCCATGAAAAACTTCGATCGAAAATCGTCATTATTTATTGCTATTCTTGAAACGAATAACAGTGTGGTGCATTTTCTTTTTTAATAAAAATTTAAATATCAAGTTTTATTGACAAATTATGCCAAAATAATCTCTTATATTTATGGTTGTTCATATATATATCACTAACTTCTGTTAGAGTTTCATATTCAAAACTTCAACTACTTTTACAGATGAAGCAGAAGGCTGCGGTGCAATGAATTATAAGAGACTAAAAATTAATTTTAACAGAGGTTACATTATACTGTTGCCACTGCCTTTTGATTAGTGAACGTTGGATGTATGTAAACTATTGAAAGTCTTCTCCAATTGATGAAATTATTTGAACCTTTCTGGCAGAAGAGAATTAACTCAACGACTTGAACAAAACATTTAAAAGTAAAAATCAGCAAGATTTATAAGAGTGCCAATGTGTTACATGATGAAGTATGAATCAGGGATATTAGTAAGAGAAGGTCTTCAAGAAATAAAATTATATCCTTAACTCAAACCAGGTATGATATCAGATTTAGACTAATATCATTAAGAGAAAATTTTTCCAGAAAGAAAAAAAAAAAAAAACTCAGTAAATTCCGGATATTAAAAAGAAAAAAAGAATTTTTTATGACATAGTGATGTAGAAAGATGGACTGCATCCATCTGAAAGGTGTTAAATCAACTAGTTTTAAATTCATAGGCGAAGAAGAGTATTCCTGGAAGAATCTATTCAAACCGAGTAATAGGTTGGTGGCTGGTATTTTGAAATACATGTATATGGTTAAATTGTCAATGGAGAAAACCCTAGTAAGGAAAAGGTAAATTCAAAGCGTAGGATTAAAGCGCAGGAGGTAGATTATGCAAGGCGGAGACTGTAACGAAGATAAAGAATAAGAAGAGAATTGTAATAAAGTAGTGTAGAAGTTGCTGACTCCTGGTTGATAGTTGATAACAGTAGTGATAAACGTAAATGAATCATTATTAGAATAATGAATAACGCCTTACAGCCACGTAATATTTATGACTAAAATATTTACAAACTGTACCATAAAAAACGTAACATACCATATATCTTCGCTATCTTAATTTCTTCTTACCTCTGGAACCTCTTACCAGCACGTCAGCGTAACTGTACCTAGAAGTCCCACTCTGTTCTGCAGGTTCACTTATCACAGTAATTCCAGAGACCGTGTCACAGCAATTAGAACGAAATTTAATTAAACGCAGTGGAGGGTAGAGTGGTTTGAGCTCTGGTTCATGTCCCATGCAATAACTCGTCGGTCTTAAGTAAAGGTTAGGTAGGTTCTCTCCAGCATATAGTATCTCACAAAGCCGTAAGGACAACCTAACTCCTACTCCACACTGTGTAATTTCAGACCAGTATACTGGAATAACGTCACTTTGTTTCTCAAAACCATACCCTTTGATATTTACCACATGTTGTGCGGCTACTAAAACTACTATACTGACATAAAACACTTTTGGAATCGTTGTGCCGTTAATTCAGAAACTTCTGCTTAGAATATTCAGATTAACATTTTATTTACAAGCTCAATTGACAGACCAATGGAAAGCTGCTCCTCCTATGGCTATTTTAGTGGCTAACGTATTACACTAACATTCTGAAAGCCACAGGAATAAATTTAGCTTTGAGAATGAGTTGTTCTAGGTAAGCCTCATATTTTATTCATATTCTTTTGTTAGTAGAAATTTATATTGTACTTTCGTTCTGAAAATATGTCATGCACTGATTATTAAAAAAATTAATATTCACTTCATATCTGTTGTTGAAGTAGGAAGAGCGCAGATCTATTTTTTTTAAGAAAAAAAAAAATGATAGGTTATTTTATTTAAATAATGAAATGAGAAACGATTAATTTCTATTTCAGATAATAGATACAGAGAACTCCGACATACTGCCTCATGGTTTGTGAGGCTAGAGGGTACGTGGACAACAATAGTCAACAAAGGTTTATAGTGTAGCCACTGGTGTTGTCATTAGTAGTTTCACTTACTCTTAAGACAACAGTGTAAAGAAAGTACTGCATTCACGAAAAAACATGAACTGGAAATTTCTAATGCACTTCAAATTTTATTTATCCTGCAGGCTGGTTGAGCAAACCTCAGGGTTATTTTTTTGAAGATGGGGAACATGCCGCGAGACATTTTTTCCAAATTTATAGACGGAGGGTACGTGGACAACAATGGTCAACAAAGGTTTATAGTTTAGCCACTGCTGTTGTCATTAGTAGTTTCACTTACCCTTAAGATAACAGTGTAAAGAAAGTACTGCATTCACGAAAAACATGACCTGGAAATTTCTAATGCACTTCAAATTTTATTTATCTTACAAGCTGCTTGAGCAAACCTCAGGGTTATTTTTTGAAGATGGGGAACATGGCGCGAGACATTTTTTTCCAAATTTAGAGATGTTCTCCAAATAACAGCAAACAGAAAACAATGACTTGCGGCATATAGTAAGGAAAAGTTACTTCTGGAATACTTCAATCATATTAAATCATCTGTTACTGCACAGTTTAAAATACTTAAATTCAGGAAGACTTTGTACGTAGTATTGGTTATCCATATTCTCTCTTGCCTTAATCAGAACTTTCAAAGGAGGCAACAAATAATTTTCATTTTAATATTGCACTATTCGTCAGGCGAGGAAGTTGGCGTGTCTCGGTTCCCTGCGAACCGTCGAGAAACTCAGAAAACACCCAACAAGAGATACAATCGGATAGGCTAGGATAGGTTATCGATTGCCGGCCGTGCCGTGACCTGTCACCATGTCGTCAGCTGGCAGGCAACGTAGCAAGGTCGCCCTCCCCAACATGGCAGCCGGTATTTTTATGTAGCACGTGTCTGTCTGTGTTGTGGGAACCAGCTGTCTGGCTGCCTGGATGCATCGCCACATTTGCATAAGAAGCGGGGCGCGCGTGCTGCGGGTCAGCCTGACTTGCAGTAACTAGTTTAACCTTGGAGAGACGGGCGCAAGAAGCTCATAACAAAAATTGGTTTTCTGCTACGATTTATTCACCAATACACCTCGTCGGCTGGCGGAAATAAACCGACTAGATGGAACTAACAAGGCGCAATTGAGTCTGTTGCATGAGAATTACTCCATGGGTGCGCGAAAATGCAAACTGATTATCATTCTATTTTTATCGTGGGATAAAGCGGTGAGTGAATAAGCAGTGTAGTAGATACCAGCTGTTTACTGTAGTAGTTATTCAACCGCGCCATATTTCCTAAAACTGATTTGCGTTTGCAGTATCTCAGAAAAAAATGTAATAAATGGTTTTTCCGGAGGGTGAGAATATTTTTTACGAGATTTGCCATTATACATACATTTCTGCAAGTAGTATAAATTAGATATGCCACTTGATATTATTATTAATATAGCGCGATTTATCCCTTATTGTTGCTCCGTTCTGACATTTTGCATTAAAATTAGTACAGGAAAATGCATTTTTTTATTTATTTTTTTTTTTTATTTTTTTTATTTATTTTTTTTTTTTTGAAAAAAGAAGAAGCTGTATAAAACTTTCCCAGTGTAGATCCATCGGGAATAGCATTAGAAGAACCATTCATAACAGTCAAATTCATCTTCCAGCAAAGTGTCGGCTCCATTCAGAAACCGGACCTTCATTTCATTTTTTTTAAAAAAAGTCAGTAACTAATAATTTCTAATTATTTTATTTAAAATAGTATACCTAAAACAAATTATAAATTTTAAGCGGCAAAAATGATAGTAAGAGACATTTCTTAACACTTCAGAGAAAGTTTTTTCGTGACAAACTTACTAGCCTCTTCATGAAATTCTCTATAGAATGATATTTTGTTGAACAATTTGTAAAAATTACTACGGAAAAATCACAAAGTTATCCCGTAACCTTTAGGAAGCTGTATGTTACCGTTAATTATGAAAAAAATACCAGATCAGTAGTTTCAGGAATAAAGGAGCGGAAATAAAATTTGTTTTTTGCAGTTTTTCACAAAAAAAGAAAAAAGTGTTAACAGCTTTCATTTGATACCCATGAATGATTATTTTTTTTTAAATTGATTGAATTCCTCACTAAACCACTCAAAACTAATATCAAGCACATTATTTTTTCAAATTTGATTTTATAATGGTTTGAAGGGTAGCAAGAAACGAAATATTAATCGATAATATACTGAACAGCCAAAGAAACTGGTATAGGCACGTGTATGCAAACACGAAGATATGTAAACACTCATAGTACGGCGCTGCTGTCGGCAACGCGTATATAAGTCAACAGGTGTCTGGTGTAGGCGTTAGATGGGTTACTGCTACTACAATGGTAGGTTATCACGATTTAAGTGAGTTTGAACGTGATGTTATAACCGGTGCACAAGAGATGGGACACAGCATCTCTGAGGTAGCGATGAAGTGGGGATTTTCCCATCAACAAGTGCCATCGTGCGAATCATTCAATGAAACATTATCGATATGGGCTTTCGGAGCCAAAGGCCCACTCGTGTACCCTTGCTGAGTGCATGACACAAAGCTTTACGACTCGCCTGGGCCCGTCAACACCAACACTGGACTGTTGATGGCTGGAAACATGTTGCCTTGTCTGACGAGTCTCGTTTCAAATTGTATCTAGTGGATGGACGTGTACGAGTATGGAGACAACCTCATGAATTCATAGGCCCTGCATGTAGCAGGGGACTGTTCAAGCTGGTGGAGGCTGTGTAATGGTGTGGGGCGTGTGCAGTTGGAGTGACATGGGGCCCCTGATACATCTAGATACGACTCTGACAGGTGACACGTACGTACGCATCCTGGCTGACCACCTTGCATCCATTCATATCCATTGCGCATTCCGACGGACTTGGGCAATTCCAGCAGGAAAATGCGACACCCCACGCGTCCAGAATTGCTACGGACTGGCTCCAGGAACACTAGTCTGAATTTAAACACCTCCGCTGGCCACCAAACTCCCCAGACATGAACATTATTGAGCACATCTTAGATGCCTTGCAACGTGTCGTTCAGAAGAGATTCCCACGCCATCGAACTCTTACGGATTTATGGACAGCCTGCTGGATGTGTGGTTTCAGTTCCCTCCAGCACTGCTTCAGATATTAGTCGTGTCCATGCTACGTCATGTTTCGGAACTTGGCCGTGCTCGCGGAGGCTCTACACGATATTAGGGAGGTGTACTAGTTTCTTTGGCTCTTTAGTGTAAATTTTAAAGATAAATGGTTTTGAAATTATGCTCTTTGAAAACTGCATATACCTGTAATTCTTTAACATTTTTTAGAATATTGTCAAAAATCACAACATCTTTGTAATAAAAATATGTCCTGAAAGCTTATGAGATTTCCATTTCACCTAAAATTGAACAGAGATAAATTTGTGTTGTGATTAAATGTGTTGTATAAGAAAGAGATGTGACCAAAGAAAATGTAACAATGTACTACAATTACAACTGGGAATGGTGCCATAGGGTACGGCTTAGTTAAAAAGTGAGCATTTGGCATCTGAATTCAAACGAAGGAAACGAGCACTAAAATGCATTCCCGGGCAGCAACGGCATGGAGACTACCACTCAAAAAAATGTTTTAGGGTACATGAGTTCGTAGAATGATAACAGCTAAGCAAATTAAGAAGATATCAACCACTCCAAGATCGACAGTTGATCGCGTTCCGACATACTGGTTCTGCAAAACCAATGTTTGCACCTGTTGGAAATTTTTTTCAGAAAAGAACTGGGTAGGCATGTGACTATGGAAAATTAGCCGTCTTTGAAGCCAATACAGTGGACATAACAGAACTATTTGTAACTATTGTTGATTTTTTTCCCCTCAACTTATGTTTCTTCGAAGTCTAATCGATTAGAAACTGGAAGATCGGGAAGGAATATGAATAAATTCTTTTGAAGGAATAATCCCGGCATTTCTTTGAATATTGCAGATACATAGATCTATCATTCTTCCCTAGAATCAATATAGGGACTGGAAGACGACAGTGCTGTTTCTTCTGCAGGTACATGGATGGTGCCTATTTTCTGGAAGTTTCAGTCTGTACTACTTTACATTTTCTGTAAATTTATAGCACAATACTATTCAAACCTTGTGAAATGTTTCGAGCAGCTTTCAACGAAAAGAGGAAAGTCTACCTGACAAACCGGTGCTTTTTCGTCAAAAAAAATTGATTTTAGTCGCAAGTATCTCATTTTTTTATGCAGCTAAATGAGGGTGTTTTTTAATTAGTACTCTCTGTTCACCGGATCTGGCTCTGTCAGACTCTCAAGCCTTAAAGTTTTTTTCTGGCTTCCATTTCAATTCAGTTGATGACGAAATACCTACTGCCACTTCATGTTTCACACCCTTGCGATATTTTTTTTTTTTTTTCAGGTTGAATATGAGAATTGTTGGCGCTTTGGAAAATGTGTGTGGAGTTCAGAGAAGACTATGTTGACAAAATTCAGCCCAACTTTCATTTTAATTCATGTGCTTCAATAACAGGTCACAAACCTATCGGATGATCATGAAATGACAAAAAGAAAACTCCGGTTTTCATAAATGAACTGTTTCACATTTCCAGCCTACATTTTAGATTTTTGTATTTCTATTATATAATCATTGATTAAACAACTTCCACATGAGCGTTAGGAAGCACAGCCGTTTTGCGAGCGTTCACAGTTTCAGTCTCCGCCTAGTTGCCTTTTAACGTCATCTTTCCTATACGTCGGTCGTTCTTAATAAGAAATTAACGAATAAGAATTTTTACAGTCAGGGTCCAAGTTATTCGAATAGCTTCGAGATACCTGTATCGATACATTATGTAATTGGTTAACATTTTCTTCGCCTTCTGCAGAGACTTTCGTACACTCAGCCTCCAAAGCGACAGTGTAACTGCTCACTCGAAACGACCCGTAGGACTTACATCCCTCCATCCTCTCTAGTAACAAGCTTTACAGAAGTTCGAATACTTGTTTATCAGCTGTACGTATATTCACTCCATATTAATTTGAGAAAATGTTTCAGTAACATCAATTATTCAAGACTCAAATGCAGTTTGCAAGCAATGATCAGTGAACATATTAACTAAGCACTTACTTTATTATTCTCTTTAGCGGAATATTGTATGTTATTCCGTATTGATTTTCAAGTCCTTCTTAGTGTACCTACACATGATCATTCATCGACGTTACTGCGGAGCTAGGTAAAATGTTAAAGTTGGTAGAAACTGATTCAAAACATCTTATAACAGCCAGCAGACCCAACCCTTGTATGAAATGTTATTTGAAGAATTATATGTAGCATGATGGGAGACGACTAATTGTGAATTTGTGCATATTTGTAATGTAAATGATATTTAGAGGACAATTTGCGACGGTTTGGACTGTTTTACGTTGTAATTTGGTGTGTAAATACAAGTAAACAGTATCAACTATCATTTCAAGGTGTTTTCTAATGATTGTAAGTGATTTAGTATGAATTGTGATTATTTTTGGATGGCTTTAATTGTTAAAGCATTGTTAGAATCCGAGAAACGTCGGTCGGGACCCTTTGAATTATTCTCGATCTTTCAGTAGTGTCAATATAAAGAAGTGGCGGATAAGAGTTTGTTAGTTAGTTGAGCAGTTAGTTGTCAGCCAGTAGTTTTGGAAGTGTCCGAGTTTAATCGGTGGAACATTTGCGTCTGATTGTGTTTAGTATCTTTGGCCGAGTCAATGTCTATGCTCTGTGCAGTGTTATTGTAGCGCTTGCGGAAAAAATATACCTAACTGAAAAGTGAGTATTCAGGAAAGTTTTATTTCATGCAACCAAAATCTTATCGATCTCTTAAATATCTTCTCGAAACCTAAATCTCAGACTTCTAAGAACTTAGTAAAATCAAATTTTCTAATCTCAAACTTGATCAGACTTGACATGTGTAACTAAATTCGGTGCGCCAATCTCAGCCAAAGGTTGTTGTGGTGTCTTGTTTCAGGAATGAGTAGACTCAAATAATGCTAAGATAGAAAAGTGTGATATCGTCATGGTTTAAACGTAAGTTTAATATGGCTAAAATTCATACAATTCATTCAGAAATATACGGTATTAAATACTCAGTTACAGACTCTTATAGGACAAGAAGCGTAAGGTGGATATACGGATCAAGATTAGCCGTGGAGATGTTGACAGTTAACGGCTGCTGTTGATGACTTTGCTGGAGATAACTGGGTTTAACCTGATGCCTTAAACGGCTGAGGGCAGAGCCTTCGGATTAGGGTCTCGCGCTACATCAGCATTTCATGAGTGCTGCGACTGCGTTATGCAAATTGTGGCTTTTGCCTCGCACTGCGTTGCGAGTAAAAGTTTATTTTTAGTTAATCGTGAGGACTGTAGTCATTTCACCTCCTACGGAAGCGCACAGGTACCTGTTGCTATTGATCTATATTGAATTTTTGTTTTTAAAGGCAGAGCTTACTTTTATGGAATACCAATTTTTAAATTACACAGCAAAGCTTTTTGATACAAGTATCTTTTATACAAATAACCTTTTCCCTTAATTTAGAACTATTTACATAGCTTTGGCAGCTACATTTTCGCTGTTTCCACATAATGATATTATTCATGAATGCCCCTCTCCATTAATAATTCTCTCAGCCTCTTTCGTTTTCTGTTCGGTATCCAAGTTTTCATCAACATCGTCAGAGAGTTTCTGAAAAAAATAATTTTACCTATATACAAGAGTTACTCATATAATAGTATTATAGATTATGATTTTGAACATACTGCTTGCAGCAACGGTAAATAGTTGAACAGATGTACAGTACAGCCAACTAGTTGCATCGATAATTCTATTTGCAGTTTTTGTTACCTAGGCAGGCATGAATTTTATGATTTTGAACATACTGCTTGCAGCAACGGTAAATAGTTGAACAGATGTACAGTACAGCCAACCAGTTGCATCGATGCAACTGGTTGGCTGTACTGTACATCTGTTCTATTATAGATTAGATATATAGACAGTATAACATTATTAAAACCTTACGTAGTCCATAACCCGAAACTTGGTTGAATCCGTAATGAGCCATTGCATCAGAAGTAGGAAGAGCAGTTCCTTACCTCTGGGACCTACAGTCTAACCAGGAATTCGAACTACGGAACGCCCTAGTCCAGCTCATATAATCAAATAAAACCTTTAAAATTATTTCCTCTCCCCCCCCCCTCCTCCGGATTTATACATAGGTGACCAAGCTTCCCTCGAAATCTTTTCGATTTTGTGTGAAGTTTTATTAAGGTAAACTTGTTTGTTGAAGGCTTTTCCTTTGCATTTTAAATTGAACAGCTCTTTGCTCTAACCAAAGAGAAACTTAACCAACATCATTAGGCATTAGGCATCATTAGACATACAAGATAAAGCTAGAGCCATTTCCGAGATATCAAACACAAGAATTGATCGGATTTTTTTTTTTTTAAATTATTATTTTTATTTTTTATTTTTATTTTTTATATAATCGTGTTACAAACTTGAAAATCAAAACTTTATCTACAAATGAAATTTCTTCCAAATTGCTTGAGCCGTTTCCGAGATCGTCCAGTTTGCGATTTTATAAATTAATTTTAAAGAAAAATGTTATTATTACGTTAAATAGAAATCTTAATTCTAATCAGAGACTAATTATTGTTTCAATATTAGTGGTAATTCACTTAGACTAAAGCATTCACTGTGATAAAACTAAGCTCACGCCTCACACCTTCTGGTCCAACCATGTCGTTCCAACTGATAAAAAAAACAATTCCCAATAAATGACGGATATTAAAGCACAAGGTCAGATGCTTCAAAGTGCAGGATTGTATTTACCAGAACCATTTTTTTTTTTTTTTTTTTTTTTTTTTTGTATGGGCACCTGTACATAGATTTTTCACGAGTTCGTAGAGTCAGTAATATTTATGTTTGTGTTAAAGACACATAAGATCAAAAAGTAAAAGATAATCACATTATAACTGGTTTTCAAAGAAGTTTTGTACGGTATTTTGAAAGAAAAATTATATCTGACGAAGCAAATTTTAAAGTATCTAAGTATTTAACGTTTTAAATTAAAAGTGTAGTACATATTGATAATAACTTTTTACAATAAGAGTGATATTTATTACTACTATTAAAAATAAAATACCTTTTATTTATAAATACTTGCATTTAGTTATTTTCACATTATTATATTACCATTTGGTGACTGATAATTATGCGAAATATTAGCACGGGTCAGCTAGTACATCAGAATTGATGATTTAAAGCTATAAGAGTTCCTTGCTCTAACAAAGAGAAACTTAACTAGCATCAATTGGCTTACTGGTACCTGAAACTTCTACGAGATGGCGTTAGAGCCGTTTCCAAACTACCAAATACAAGAATTGATAGTTTTTTTTCTTCTTAAAATCGCGTTTTGCTGGGAAGACACCTATCTAGATAAACTTGAAAAGCAAAACATTACCTACACATGAAATTTCATTCAAATCGTTGTAACCGTTTCCGAGACACCATGTATATGTGTGCTCCTTTAAAGATATAAGAAAAAGCTGTAGAGCGCCTTCTCCTTGATCTCGGGTCTGTTTGTTCTTTGCTACCAAAGATGCTCCAAAAATGAAATTAATGTATGATGTTCACAACTTATAATAAAAATTATTAACCGAATTTCCATATTTATAGACATTCATAGGGTGGCGTGATGTATGACTACAACAAGTTTGACGGTATTTTCCTTATGCTATAGCCTGTTTCCTAGCTGCCCACGTTATTTGCTATCATTACCATTTTCAGTAATAATCTATTTCGCATTATTGTTAGAAAGCTTTTTGTCACATAGTACAACAGTATGGCACTGCTTGAAATAGTTGTTATCACTATTAAGTTCGAAATACGAACAGTTTGTTGCCTCTCGTTTCGTAAGCCTAAATAGCGAATAAATGTATTCATATTCGACAGTTAGCTGGAACCTGCTGTCGAAGAATTTAATTTTATGTTTTTACTAGATTGTAGATTTGATATGACGGCAATACTCACAGCGTAGTTGCAGATCGTAAGATTTTCAAACGTAAACTTTTTCACTCACTTTTAACCCATTTTTTTCCATTTACATCAGTACTTTCGCATATCCAAGAAATTCTTAATTGTATTGTTTCAACTAGAATATATACCAGTTTCAGATTATAATCAAAGTAGAGTGATTTTTATAAGCATAACAACTTCTCTTGTGTTTCAAACTTGTATCTGATAACATTTCAGTTCTGTGAATCCCATTGCACCACTCTTCCACTTATTCTGAATCTCAAGAAAAAGAAGTACATTTTATATTTGCTCTTTCCTGTATTGAAGTTAAATGTCAAAACAGTTTACGCCATAAAGAACGCGCCATGTTAATGACACCATAAAACCAACTGTTACTCTAATAACTGGTTAACGTTTTAAACAACCTGTCCATAACATCTCGCTGAAACTGAAATTCCTTATTACGAGAGGATCTAATTTGACCAATAGTATAATATAAGCATTCGACAAAGTATTAGAAATAAACAAGTTATCATCGTAAGAAACACTTCGCTATATCATGGATTGGTATTCGCTTTATTTTCTGATGGCTCATTGGCAAAAGCTAAGCGTTAATGGTTCTGATTATGATTCCCAGCAAGCTCCGTTCCTTCCTCAAGTATATTCCTGCTTCAGGTCGTTAATATCAAATGTTATGGTTGGCTTGAGTGGGTGTTGAACACAAAATATCAGACAGCCTAGTACACAGAGCGACTTGCAGCTGAGGAGTGAGAACACTTCTTATGGGATGGTATCACTGCGGACTGATTATCCAAGAGAAAATTCAGAGACCTTTTACTAATACAAAAAATTTCACTCTCCCAAATTTTCTCGTGTGTTGGTATTTCTGGGTGCATTCGTTCCAGCTGCTGAACAGATAAAAATATAGTGACCTGCTGTTGCTAATTTCTCATTAAATTGTACCTAGGGGAATGATGCTGATACATTTATTTCGTAATCGGCTTAATGCGGAGAACATTGATTCGTAAAGCTGAATGGCCATGAAGGCGAGACGACTGCGGGTATAAAGAATTAATCCGTGCTTGCAAACAGCCTCCTAATAAGAGGCACTAGGAATCCTCTTCTCTTCCGTAAACGAAATGGCCTCAGTGACTGAGTTATTAAAAATAATCAAACGCGTCGGTATGAAGACATCACTTGAACAAAGATTCAAAGCGCACCACTTGGTAAGATTATCCTCTCAAACGGGGCAGGATTGAATCAAACCAATGAAATAATCTGGTTTAATCAGACAAAAGTTATCCTTATCCCGACTGTAATATTCCACACTTTCACTGGATCTCATTTGGATAGTAACATTTAAGAAGATTATAACATAACTACCATCCGACAATCACCATAGTTATGCCTTATATGACCTACTAGATTTTGTTTAAGGATTAAACAGTGATCCAAATGTTTTTTTAATATTTATTCACTTTGGAAAAGGACATTCTTACCATTGTAATATCAATTTCAGCCAGTTTACTTGAATTTCTGTATATAGTTTCCTGTACTGCAATATGATTATGTTACCGATTTAAAGTAATTGCGTTCGGTTGACTGGGTTCACTGAGCTTAACATATACAAATTGTATTGTGGTTTGATAATTTATAGAATTAAATAAGGGAGCATTCAGCTTTTAATTAAATATTGAAACAAAAATTATTTCGATATCAATTATACGCATACGACATTACGTTACAGATTATTAACGTTTTCAGTGAGAACTACGATCATTTGAAGACGATCAATACGCATAAAAATTTAGTGGCAAGAATACTATGGATATAGAGAAACCCTACTGTACTTTTAGCTTCATTTCTGTTAGAAATGTAGTTTTCAAAACAAAACAAAAAAAGAAAACAAAAAACAATAGTTAGAAAAGTAATCTGCGTGCCTGAGAAAAATAATCGATAACTGATTTTCTGTAGCACGAATGTCTTTGGCCATTACAGAATAGCGATGTTCATAATGTTTTCTGGTTAAAATTACTGGTCAAATATTATAACACTAGAATTTTTAATTAAATGTAATGTCAAAGTTAAAAATGCTAACACAATTCCCATAATTAGTTCTAAACTGTAGAAGCGTATCTCCCCTCATATTTTTCAAGTAAAACGGTGTAATCAAATATGAAACTTGAAGTTTGCTCGCACATTTGCTTAATTGCCTTCAAAAAACGTATTTAACAAAATGATAAAGTAATTAGAACCACATTTAGCTAAACCAGACATTTACGTACAGGTAAATATTTTTATTTTCTACACTCATTTAATACTTTTAAAATATCAACTATCGCATTGTTACGTTTTCCTTCTTCGTCTGTCTTGTTTCATTCTGTTCCGTCCCTCTCACACACAGAGAGAAAATAGAGAAGCGTAGCACTCAACTATTAAGTTGAAAATGTTTCAGTTATGTGCCTTCATACTGAAAGCCAATCACAAAGTACAGGGCGTTCGCCGGAAAACGCTACCCTCCCAGTCTGTTGCCGTCGGCAACTTGCTCGGTCAGTCTAGCCAGCAGTTTCCGCCACACGGCACCGTGAATCACCGCACTGTTTAACACCTCCGCTGCCCCAACAGTGCAGTGCAGTGACCCTTACATTGTTAAGAACGGTTTCTTTGCATTGTAGATAGTTTGTGACTTCAGTCTCTTATTAATCAGTGTTGTGAATAAACGTTTCTTTGCGGTTTGGCTGGTTTGGGGCTTCATACTCTTATTAATCTGTACCGTGTTTGAGTGTGAGTAAAATTATGGTACGTTACAGTTAGCAACAAAGAATATTTCTCTACGATACATATGTGAAGAAGAAGTCGTTTAAAAAGTGTCGCAGTAAATTTCGTCACGAATTTCCTGGCGCTTTACTGCCAGCTAAATCAACAATTCTGCGTCTGGTTAAAAAAGTAAGAGAAACGGGTTCATTTTTCAACAAAAAGAGACTGTCGGTCAACCGTATTCTCACAGAGGAGAAAATTGACGATATCGCTTTTCGACTAGAACAGTCACCCAAAAAATCATTAAGTCAGTTAGGGCAGCGTGTGTCTCGAAATATGTTCAGAAGATGTGAAATGTGCATTACACAAGAGGGTCAACACTTCCAGCATCTTTTATAAGGTAAGCTAATGAATTACGTCACATTTAAATGCTTAGCACACAAGTTTATGAAGCGTAATTATTATGAAATAGTCCGCGGCCGACGGTCGAACAATGCCGGAAACTGAGCGCTCGCTCGCCGGGAGCAGTTTCTTCCTTGTAGCGCTAACAGTGGGTTGCGTTTCCCGGCGAACGCCCTGTATAATCATATCCCGTACTTGACTGGTACGTTCACTCTGCAATTATGCGTAAGATAAATTAGCTGTTAACTTTTCTGATAACAAATGGGTATTTAACATAAAAGATTAAACACAAATGATACTTGATCACTGGCGAAGACGTCTTGTTGATACGTTCACTAGTTGCTAACTGGTGAGGTACTCTTACTGTGGCTTGGCAGGTAGCGTTGAGTCTTAACAACTGTAGCTCCCGGGAGTCTCTGAGATTGTCGCTGCCTCGCCTTGTTAGTGCCGCCTAATTACCTCTGCCTTAATGCGGCTCGCATTACGTCTGCATACCTCGCGCACATTTAACCCTTGACCCGAGCCACCTATTAATTCCGGTGTAAGGCGACGCTGCGCCTTTTGCGAGGTTTGCATCGCTTTGCTGTCATAGTGCCTATACCTTCCATGGCGTTCGTTAACCCAAACTACGTATTAGTTTTCGCTTACTTTCAAGTAATATTTATAAACATACCACAGTTCTTCTTTAGTAATTTAACTGGTTATTTTTGGTTACTATAAGTTTAAAGAAAGAAACTGTTAAACACAAAACTTTGAGAGATTATTAACGATATCAAAAATTACACCTCAACAAGGATGTAAACATTGAAGGTGGAACACTAGATCAAAGTCTTCTAGGTGCTTCTTGAATAACTAACAAAAAGACACAAATAACCAATACTGCAAGAAACAGGATTTAATATCCACGGCGAAAATACCAGCGCAAAAGTTAGATTGAAGATTATTGAAAAATATGCTGGTTGAGAAGCTCATTTCATATTGTTAACGAAATCGTTGAGGGAGATGACAAAAATATGGAAAAGCAAGTAAATAAATGAAAAAATCTATTTTTGTGCCGAATAATATTACGCGTTTTAAGTTGAAAGAAAGTTACGAGGTGGGAGGGAACAATATTAAACCTCACCAGGATTGGGCTGTCTTGATTTTTAGCATTTCACACAATTGTTCGACTGCGTACAGTATATCGTTCGTAAAACGAAAGAAATATCTTTCCCACTATATTGATTTAAAGCGCCCATCGTTCTGCACAGTTGTCTCTTGTGTGGCATGAGTATAAATGTACATGAGTGGTGTAAATTATAACGAATTCCTGGAGATAGGATAGCCATTGATAAATTCCTAATTATCTGTTAAGTATGAAATCTCTGTGAACGAATATAAAAGAACATGACGCAGTACATTTTGATCCTATAGATTCCTGGTTAGAGAAACTTTGAATATTTGAACAATATATGTTCGCACCTTTAAATATAGTATCCGAGTATTAAAATCATAAAGTAGTCATTATTACACTAACTGCACAATTTTACAAGCAACATCACCGTCGCCTGTAAACAATCGGACAACTTTGTTTTATTTTATACCAAAATCATATAAACTGTATATCGACTTTTTTTAAAAAAAAATTCAAGTAATAAGACAATGGTCTAAATAGAAAATAATACAACAGGAAACTCTTTGAAAGTGTTTTTAAATATTTCTGTGTTTTATAAAAACCTTTTTTGATTTCATAAAATATAATAAAAAGTTGAAGAAATATCTATCGTTCTTCCGACAACTGATAAAAATATATAATACTTTTCATATTTTATACAATTATTGATTTTGGGATTACGAATAATTGCATTGTTGCATATTTTTTGCTACATAAGTATCGAGTTGGTATACAGGGTGTTAAAAATGTGTAAAAAATATTAGGAGATGATAGTATGCATCAAAATAAGACAAAAGTGCCTAATAAACATTGGGTCGCAAACGCGGTTCGGAGTTAATAACAGGGTCACAATGTCACGCCCGCCCACGGCAATGCCCTTCGGCGTAACTAATCACGTGCTCTTTGAAACTGTCTTGGTTAGTCCTGTACGTCTTTTAATACTTGTCATCCCGTACCACTTTGGACGAGGTATTCATAGTCTGAAATGTTTTGATCTAACTTAAAATCTGTAGTATATCTAATGACTCTACGTGAAATGATAATTTGTTCCTTAGGTAAATACCAAAGATTACATTCGATCCCAGACGAATTTCACAAGATCACGGTAGAACGGATAAACTCAGCCTTTTGGATTTTTATAATATTGTTTTTCGAATACTTAATTTTCGTTATTTGTTTCATCAATTTCTATAATATTTTATTTGTTGTCACCAGTCTCTCGACTGGTTTGGTGCAATCCTCCATCCCTTCCTATCTTGCGCTAACTTTTCATCTCAACATACCCCCTACAAACTACGTATTCAATTATCTGCTTCATATATTCTAATCTTTGTCTTCCGCTACAGTTCTTACCTTCGATTGTTCATTCCACTAACAAATTAATCAATCCCGCATGTTTCTTCATTCTGGGAGTCTCTTCCACAAACTTCTTTCCTCGTCCATCATTTCCAAAACTCGTCCATTTCGTAATTTATGTTTCCACTTCTGGAATATAATATGTTATAATACATAGAATACTTTAATGAAATAACTACAACAAAGATTAACAACCAAGTAAGCGTAAAATATTTGTGGAATTTAATTTAGAAAGATAATACATTAAAAAACAAAAGTTAAAACGCATTGCTACGCACAGCAAGAGCGTAGCAGCGGGAAAAAGCCAGTTGTTTAAATGTCCGACTAGACGATAGTGAAACGTAGCGCTGTGTATAACGATTCTTGAAATTCGCTTTACATTCCCGAATTAAGAGAGTTTTCCATCGCAATCCTTCACGGTTCTAAATAATAATCTTTTTCCTTTTTCTTTTTCTGCTGTCAACAGTCTCTCGACTGGTTTGATGCAATCCTCTATCCCTTCCTATCTAGTGCTAACCTTTTCATATCAACAAACACCTTACAACTCACGTCCTCAATTATCTGCTTCATATATCCTAATCTCTGTCTTCCCTTGCAGTATTTTTTTTTTTTTTACTTATGGCTTTAGCCTCATCGGCGTCGAGGTCATTAGAGGCGGGATGGGACTGGGGACAAGGAACGGGAAGGAATTTGGACATGGCCTTATCGAAGGAAACATTTCGGCATTCACCCGAAGTGATTTGGGGAAACCATGGGAAACCCAAATCTGGATGCCCGGACGGGGATTCGAACCGGCGTCCTCCAGGCTAGAGCGTTAACCGCTCAGCCACCACGCTCTGTCCCTGCAGTTCTTACTTTCGACTGTTGCCCCAGTTAACAACTTAAGCAACCCCGCATGTCTCAAAATGTTATCCGATCTCAAACAGAAGCGTTTTGCTTTAAGAGAGTTTAATTCAAGGGCAGGTCAAGTTGCTGCTCTCTGAGACCCTCAGGTTACCGGTCACTGGAAGCTGATCCCATCTCGTGTCCTGTTAAGTGTTAGCTATCAGAAGGCAGCTCTCTTCACATCTCGAGGAGTTCTCGGAATGTCAAGGCGGAGCAGTAGAGCACAGGCTAACATAAACTGAAGAAGTTTTGCCAATACTTTTTAAATAACTATACTCAGAAATTTGATAACTTGGTGCAACATGCGTGCTGCGATGTAACTTATTTTGCTGCTTATTAACAACGCATGAAGTGAATCATATATCGATTCTTAATTCTCTTTGATTGTAACGATTTCATCGGACAGTAAATATATAAGAATGAAAGAATGAAAAACTGAAAATAATCGGTATCTTTAGAACGTAATTGCTATTTCACCTAATAAGTCAGTTTTCGTAATAATTGCAGTCTAAATAAATATTGTTCCACAGATAATATCACCTTCATTAAAATAAAACTGAAATGTAAGCATCCCTCCATCGCAATGAATAGATGATAAGCTTTAAAAATCTATGAAATCAGTTGAAATTTTTATTTTATTTTTTGTTTTAACGAGAGACTGCTATAATACAATTCCTTTTCTAGTTGAAAATATAACGCCAATGCAACTGTTTCATTTATTTATTTTGCGTCGTACGCGTTTCACCTCTCATCAAGGCATCATCAGCGACGAATTACTTACATTTGTTACAATGGTATGCAGCTGCACATCTCCGTTTTCATATACAAAGCATGTTTTGCCTGTATCGTATTTACAATATTGTTTGTTATCATCGTTCAGTCGTCTGTTAGCGTCAGCTGGTTTGTTTATCAGCTGACGCTAACAGACGACTGATCGATGATAACAAACAATATTGTAAATACGATACAGGCAAAACATGCTTTGTATACACAGACGGAAAAAAAAATCCCAACACCAAGAAAAAATTATTGTAGAGTAATGAAATTTGGACAATGCATTTGTCAAGTTAACATGTTTAATTGATTAAATTTTCAAGATCACAGGTTAATTTAAGCTCAAGAAAATGCATTTCAAATGTGAAATACTGTTAAATTAATAGCCGGTGTAACCTCCAGAATTTTGAATGCAAGCCTGCAAACGTGAATGCATTGTGTCATACAGGTTTCGAATGTCACTTTGTGGTATGGAGTTCCATGCTTGTTGTACTTGTGCTGTCAATACTGGGACGGTCAGTGCTGGCTGTGGATGATGCTGGAGTTGTCGTCCAATGATATCCCATACGTGTTCAATTGGAGACAGATCTGGTGATCTCGCAGGCCAAGGTAACATGTCGACACTCTGTAGAGCACGTTGCGAGACAACAGCGGTATGAGGGCGAGCGTTATCCTGTTGAAAAACTCCCCCTTGAATGCTGTTCATGAATGGCAGCACTACAGGTTGAATTACCAGACTGACGTACAAATTTGCAGTCAGTGTGTTTGGTATAACCACAAGAGTGCTCCTGCTGTCATAGGAAATTGCTCCCCAGACCATGACTCCAGGTGTAGGTCCAGTGTGTCTAGGCCGCAGACAGTTTGGTTGCAGGCGTTCCCCTGGCCTCCTTCTGACCAACACTCGGCCATCACTGGCACCAAGGCAGAACCTGCTTTCATCAGAAAACACAACAGATCTCCACTCCGTCCTCCAATGAGCTCTGGCTTGACACCACTGGAGTCGCAAACGGCGATGGCTTGTAGTCAGTGGAATGCACGCTACAGGGCGCCTGGCTCGGAGCTGTCCTTGAAGTAACCGATTTCTAACAGTTCGTTGTGTCACTGTGGTACCAACTGCAGCTCGAATTTCTGCCGCAGACGCAGTACGATGCACCACAGCTGTACGCCGAATACGGCGGTCTTCCCTCTCAGTAGTGCCACGTGGCCTCCCGGAACCCGGTCTTCTTGAGGCAGTACCATCCCTTGACCACTGCACCCAACAATCATGCACAGTGGATACATTCCGGCCAAGTCTTTCTGCAATATCGCGAAAAGAAAATCCACCTTCTCGTAGCCCTATTACACGACCTCGTTCAAACTCGGTGAGCTGTTGATAATGGCTTCTTCGTCTTCTTAAAGGCATTCTTGGCTAACATCAACTCACTATGTCAAATCTCAGCGGTAAATAACGTTCACAAACTTTACAGCGCGTATTTAAAGCAAACCTGATTTGCACGCTCTGAGTAGCGCTACTAGCGCCACACTTATGCGCGAAGCGTGAAATTTGAATCGATGTCATCTTTCAGATGTATAAACACGCCTACCAAATTTCGTTTATCTAACACAAGTCTTTCTTGGTGTTGGGATTTTTTTTTCCGTCTGTGTATGAAAACGGAGATGCGCAGCTGCATACCATAGTAACAAATGTAAATAATTCGTCGCTGATGATGCCTCGATGAGAGGTGAAACGCGTACGACGCAAAATAAATAAATGAAACAGTTGCATTGGCGTTATATTTTCAACTAGAAATTAACTAAGCAACTGTGGAAACATGGCCTGCAACAACATTGCACAATTCCTTTGTTTGATCTATAGATCTGGCTGGTAAGGATAAAATGCCTAAATATGAAATCGCAGGGTAGGGGTGTGGCTGAACAGAATATGACATGTGGATACGATGTGATCACTGCTATCTTATACTTTCTTATGAAGTACTATGTGCAAGCCCGTGATACAGTTTCGGGTATGGTTGAACATCTTAAAGTCGATTTACACACACACACACACACACCCACACACACACACACACATACACACAAACAAAAAATCCATTTCACTGAGTCTAAAAGTGACCAAACATGAATTTTTAATGAAGGAAAATGAGTTTTTTGTGTCATAGAGTACGATATGTTCGGAGTGGTGAAAAGGGCAAGGGATTTCGTTGCAAAAATACCTGGTTAGTGTCATACAGATATAACTACCGTGACTTTTTGTATTTGTAGTATTTTTCCGTAAACTGTAGTAATAAGTTATTTACATATCGTAGATAGTTATGTGCATGTGGAACGTGGTATAGGGTAGCGTTGCATTCATTGGCTGTTTAAGAAGATATGCTGAAGAAAATATACTGTACGTGGCAATAGCTGAATGCACTGAGCCGCGATAATGTGCGCATGGTGAAACGTTTTACGTTCCAATGCACAGAGAGATTTAATGCATATAGAGGAACAGGGAAATATGGCTGTTACTGTAATGTAACTGTTTGCATAATTATCTACCAGTAATATTTGCTATATTAACGTTGTTGAAATAGACGTGCAGTTGCTTAATGCTAAATGCAATTAACTGTGTAAATGGACTAAAATTTAGTTAATGAAATGTGGAGAATTATTTGAAACTCAAAGTGGAGTTTTTTTGTATACGCTTGGAAAATCCAACAAATTCAGCCTTTGAAGGGAAATGCGTCAATACAGAAGAGATCATTAAAGAAAAAGGTAGACAATCTGAAGCAGTATATTTTTTTATTTTTTACTTACGGCTTTACGCCTCGTCGAGATTGGACTGGGCACAAGGAACTGGAAGGAAATCAGCCATGGTCTTTTGAAGGAAGCATCCAGGCATTCTCCTGGAGTGATTTTGGGAAACCATGGAAAACCTAAATCTGGATGCCCGGACGGGGATTTGAACCGGCGTCCTTCCTGATGCGAGGCCAGAGCGTTAACCACTTACCCACCACGCTTGGTAATATTTTTGTTATCAAATGTTTTCTTTCACTCACGAGACTGGGTTTATGAGTGTTAACTCGATACGGGACGAGATGAGTTTCTTTAAATAGCCGTGTATTTATAAAATGCTCCCTCAAATGTGTTGTTTTTGTCATGAATCGTTATCACACCTGTAATGCTCTATTTTTACTCTAACCCAATATTTATTGATTTTGGTTCAACCTCTCAAGTCGGATAAATGTCGGATAAATGTTACTAATACTCGTGCAACAGTAAAATATTAAAACCATTTTTTAAATGGAAATATGTATGCTGAAAAATGGCAGGTCGAATTCACCAAAAATGGAAGCTTCGGAATTTTATATAGCTGAATAGGTCTCCGGTAGATCGCCTGAATACTTCTCTCTCATCTGATAGCCAAGCCGACGACAGTTAAGATACGTCACGGAAGATTTATGTATCTGTACATTTCAAAACCACTACACGCCAGTATCGAGATGACGCTAGTTACAATTGAGTATTGGGATTGGGCCTAACAATAGGCATTCCAATTTTCATCGAATACAACCAATCAACAGCTGAAAAATATCTATTCTTGATTCTCTTACCTATGCTATCACTCCAAAATTTAATAAATCATATTGTAACAGCCCTCATACCTAAATTTTGAATAGTATTGTACTGTATGAAGTATTTGTAGTGAGCTAAAGTTTGCTTGAATATGATCTGGTATGTTTGTTTTGTAATTTCTTGTAAATCAGTGTATATAGACTTTTTTATGTAAGAAAATTATTTAAAGTCCATTTAATATGTTTAAGAACCGAATGGTGCAAGAGAATTTCTTAAATGTTTGTAATTCCAGGTATTAATGTAAGTTAAGATGTCTACAGGACAATTTTCTACAGTTTGAAAGGATTTCTGTAAATAATTTTGAATTTAAGTATCTCTAATTACCATTTCTGATCATTTTGTAATGTTGTTAATTAATTTTGTATAAATTCCGATTGTTTTTAATATGTTTGATTGTTTGAGTGATTGTTAATGATCGAGAGATATCGGGCGGATGGCTTTGAAGAATTCTCGTAATTTCCATAGAGACTATATAAACAGATCGGCTGGACAGAGCAGTTAGTTAGTTAGTTGACATCATTCAGTATTCAGTGTTACAGAGAGTTTCATTCATTCATCCAGTTAGTTCACAGAGATTATCTTTGCGACTGTTCAGAAGTGCATCTCTGTATTGTATCTATGATGTGAATATCGCTGACTTTGTTTTGAAAACAATAAACAACTCTTCAACATAACCTTTTTGGTGGACTTTTTAATTAATCAATATAGTAATTAAACCACCGAAGACCGTAATATGGCGAACGTCGACAGGACGAGAAGTCATTAAATCATCCGAAGGAAGTAATAATATGATGCAAATAACACTAGTATCTGTAGCATCGAGTACTCGTATTTTTTTGAATGCCAAAACGTATATTGCCTTTAACCCACCATCTAAAAACCATTCTAATGTGTTTACTGTGGTTTGGAATGATAGCATAACGTTTAATTGTACAAATACAGAATACTATGCTCAAACAGTTAGAAGAACCACACAGCTTACAGTACTGTAAATAGGCTACCTCCAGCATGTTCTTTTCAATCCGTCAGTTTAAGCTCAACATTAAAATTCGTTTCAACAAGCACAACAACACATGACGTTTATGAAAAATATCGCCCAGAACTGTAAAACTCAGCTCCAGCCACGGAAACTGCGTACGACTTTTTTAAGTCATTCACTGAGATTTTTAGTCGCTAACGAGACTTTCGATCAATCAGAAACCTGGGGCAAGTTAAAAGTGACCAATGATAGTAGTGCAGTATCATGGTAAGTCTGGAAGCGTGTCGTGAAACGCATTAACAGTGGATTCATTACAATTTACCTCTTACGTTAAACAGAAGGATTCAAGGTAACAAAGTCTGATATATTCTTGTGGAGATGTCGTTCTGCGAACAACACGTCCCGTGTAACATCGCTGATACTCTAGTCCAGCCCAGCTGATAACGAAATATCTACCAGGTGGTAATATTATCCATTCGCTGATACAACTCTTTCAATGGAAAGTTACACACCCTTTGATTGACAATTATGACAGGAGCATATCATCTTGTTCTACCCACATTTTAATTTATGACTGGCAAAGAACTAATTATGGTTGTTTAATGTCAATAAAAGGATATTTGACTTGTTTATATTAACGTAAATAAAGCCCTAGGATATTATTTGTGGATTACATTAAATGGGTTATTTCTTGTGGTCTCTGCAGAATAACAGATAACTATGAACATTTTCGGGTGAAAATGCTGTATAAAAACTCCTGGGGTTTCAAGCCGCATCATAATTGAATCGTCTCGCGACGTTTCGGAAGTTTGCACTGCTTGTCCAGCCCCGCTTAGCACCACTGACGTCCGCCGCACTGTAGTCTATTATGTAGAGCAAGCAGCGGGGAGCTGAGGGGAAATCGCGTGGAAGGTTGGGGTAGTTGGGGCCAGCTCACTTGGTGACGTCATCATCGGGTCACTTCTATGCCCTAATATGGCATCCTGTGTTGCTTACAATAATCCAATTACCGGCTTCCATGTATGGCTTAAATTGATGCCCTGATCGCGATTGATAACTAAGCCTAATCTCAATCGTCTCCTTCACAACACTGTCCAAGAAGTTATTTGCATAACAAAGGTGTGTAGTTTTGTCGAAGCATGGCTCGTGCCCGTTGTCAATGGCATGTTCGGCTATATCAGATTTTTCTTTTTGTCCGAGTTTAAAATATCTGATGTGTTCTTTGCGTCTTTCAGCGATCGTCCTTAAGGTTTGCCCTATATAAGGGATTGTGCATTAACTACGTGACTCTGTCGAGGGGGAAGGGGGAAGGGGGAGGGGTTCGCTGGAAAGGAGTAGCTTTCAATAAAGCACTCCGGCCATCTTGATCTGGGTTTTCCAAGGTTTCCCCGGATCACTCCAGGCGAATGCTGGGACGGTTCCTCACTTCAGCCCATGGGCGCCTCCTGCCATATCCTGTATATCCCTTCCAAACTATTATCCTTTCAGATAGGTGCAATGCACCCTCCGCCACACACTTTTAATGAATCGCGGAATAATAATAATAAAGCGACGTTGGGCTACGTGAGGGAGGATTTCCGAGCGATGCCACGTAGCTTTTCTTCCATATTATTTGTCACAGTTAAAATGAGATACAGAAGCATGTAAATATTTATTTCCGTCATTTAATTATCCCCGGTTGTAATTTACGATAGTCTTGACAAGAGAAAACAGTACAAAATGTCTTCTGGAATCAATATTGAAAAAAGCTACGTGTTACGTGCGGGCGGGGGGGGGGGGGGTAGAGACAAAAGCCATGTCGGGCTACGTGGGGGGAGGGGGGGTTCAAAGGAGGCCAAAATGGAGCTACGTGGTTTATGGACGCTCCTGAGAAGAACCGCATTCACAAGGAATTTTGTTGACTCCAGGAGCCGGAAGATTGAAACCATCCTTCGGAGTTCGTAACAACTGTCCAATTTTCGGTGGAGGCTGAAAAATCGAACGGATGCCCTGTTTGTTGAGCAGACTAGCTGTTTTTGATGTTACTGCTCCATAAAAAGATAAGAAGGCACACGGCTTGCCCCGATGTTCGTCATCTGTTTTGGATTAATTTTTTCTCCAGTTGGTTGCATGTCAGATTTCATTAGTGCCATAACCATTGGTACGAAACACGCATTCCAGGTGTTATAATTCCTCCTGTAAATGTTCATTGTCGGACACCATCTCTGCCCAGTGGACTAGAGTATTCAGTACTCCCAGTTTCTGAGAAGGATGCATTAACGTAGCGTTTGGTGTGGATAGATTTTCTTTAAAGGTTGTGCACTAACCTGCCATTAGGTTTCCGATTCACTAGTACATATAGAAACGGATGTGTTCCATCCCTTTCGATTTCTACCGTGAATTTAATATTGGGATGAATCCCATTAAGATTGTACACAAATTCATTTAAGGCCGGTATTCCATTACACCACATGGGGAACGTATTGTCTACAAATCTGTAAAAACATTTAGGCTCTAAAGGAGCCGTGTTAAGAGCTACATGTTCAGAATGTTCCATATAGAAGTTAGCTACTGTTGGAGACCACGGGAACCCTATAGCCACACATTGTTCGCTGGTAATATTCGACCTGGTACAGGACGTACGTGGACGTGAGAGTGTGTCTAAATAACTCAACAAATTTCAGTTCAAAATGTCCACTAAGGAGTTCAACAGTCTTCCCTAAAGGTACTCGCGTAAACAACGACGTAACGTCCAAGCTGAACATAATATCATCACGTTCTAACCTCATTGCTTTAACCGTCTCCACACAGGCGGCAGAATTCTTGATATGATGTGCACATTGCCCAACCAAAGGATTAACGAACTTGTGAGATATTTAGGCGACCTGTACGTCGGCGAACCTATAGCACTCACTATCGGACTGATCGGAACATGCTCTTTATGTATTTTCGGTAGGCCGTACAGTCTTGGTGGTCTTGGGACTCGGACATTTAGATTTGTTCAGTCAATCAAGCTTCTCGCCAGACGATTCAAACTTGACGTGGCTTGAAACCCGAGAAGTTTTTATACTATAGTTATTTTATCTTTTTAGATATATTTTTATCTTTTTAGTAACTACATTAAGTAGGAATTCTTTGATTAATATTAATTACTTGAATAAAATTAAATATTTCACGGGCAGAAAATGAAACCGTTTCGCCCTAAAGCAGTAATTGTAATCACTAAATAATAATCATACGATCGATAAAAACTACACGAAATCACAAAAATCACATATAATGTCGTGGAATAAATAATAGTTCGTTACACATTTTCTATACACAGTTTATAGTGTTAAACAAACTGTAATTACATACAAAGACGTTTACATACGATTCTCTTGATGACTGGATTGTAAGAAAATTTACATTCTCCTACAGTTTTCGATTCAGATAATATCGATTGTTTATCTTCAGCTGCAAATAACGCGAGAGCAGATGTAACAATGCCAGTTTGCTTGATGAGACCTTTGGAAAGTTGTTGCTGCTATGAGTAATGATCGTACTACGTAGCTTGCCTGTTCGTCTCCTCATTTTTTTCAAAACAACCACTGCATTGTTGCAAGTTCACTCAGGAGTCACCCTGACTTTTTGTACTAATGGTAGACTGACATCCGGTTTTCTTTCTACGGTTAATAATGCATTGTCGAAGCAGAAACTCTGAGGCCTTTGCTTCAAAAAGGATGGTTTCAGACGCCTCAAACTGTCAGGATCTGAGAATATCACCAGAGAAATTGACACTTTTGCAAGTAATTAAAGAGTCATTAAACAGCGTGTTAAGCACCCTTAACACGTTAAAAACTAGTTTGGTAGTTAGTTGCGTAAGTTCCGTAATTTTTTTCGATTTGTAAATTAAAAAAACGTTAACTCGATTATTTTACTCCTTGAACGGCTTGCTAGAAACCACCAATGGCTTTCTGCAACAATTCGACTGGACGTGCCATTAACAGTATTCACGAAAGAAATTGTAAGTATAAATAGCATTTTTCCCCTATTGTTTGTATTGATCGTCAGTTCAGTCAGTTCAGTTTAATAAAACAAAGAGTTCCTGGGCTGAACCGAAAGTTTCTCTTATAAGACAAAACATTCCTCTGGATCTTACATTTCAAAGATATGCACCCCCAGCATGAAAATTTAGGCAAGGACGTCCATGGATTAAGAATCAATATATTCCGGTGGCTCAAAACAAGATCTGCTGGAGTGAAAACGGGGGTGGGAAATATGTGACGATAAGTTTGAAGTGTAACAACCTTTTAATTTGGTTTTTGGTTCGAGGAAACGTTTTAGACGAGTTTTTACTGTATGGAGTCAAGCAATTTCGTCGTTAAACTCAAAGCCAGCAGAACAGCAGGTAAAATAGCAGTATAAAAAATGTCATTCTTTACTTTTTTTTTATTTTTAATTAATGGCATTCGGCCTTGTTAGCCATTCAGCCAGCTCAATGTGTTTGTTTCTATTACAATGTACATATTTCTTATAAGTATTATTATTTTCTCTAATGTGTAAGGACAACACAAGACGAACACAACACTTAATTAAAACCACCCATGCCCTAAGCCGGACTCGAACCGGCGACCCCTGCAACGAGAAGCAAGCACGCTACCCCTACGCTGCCGAGGTCGGCGCAGCAAATAATTTAAAACCACTTCGAGATAGAATCAATAAATTTCCAAAAACTGTGAAATTTAAAAACTGAAAATGTCAAAATACGTGGTAAAAAACTGGAGGCAGAACGATATCGAATTGAAGAAACCAGCTTGTAAATGCAGAGAGATGTCTTTTCATTCGGTTGAGCCAGAAAGCCGGGAGACAGAATGCCATGCGGGGCAACGATCTCAGGTGGACTACCGTTGCGGGTGAGGGAGTTACAGACCTTGCGGTGAACGAAGATAGACCAGAGGAACACAACGATATTGCCGGTCGGGCTGGGCTTTTTTACTTCTGTAAACTTAACCTGAGCAACGTGTTTTAGCAGTTAACTACTCCTTAGTGGCTTCTCTTGTGTACCAAAAAGAAAGTTTTCGGCAGTTAAGAGGTTTCTCGTATGTCCGTTGTGTCCATAAACAAAATGTTAAGATGTAAGCAAAAATAGTTGTTTTGCTAGCTACTTGTTTAAAGAAACGACGTATTCATGTCTCCACCTGTGGTAGTACCAACGAATACTACCCACCTCCTCTTTTCATTATTATTAACAGTTTGTCCATTTGTATACCGCTTTCAACCTAACAAGTAGTCTTTTCTTCTTCTGTTCCGAAGATCCAAATTTAATTTCTTCATGTATAAATGTAATCACAAAAAATTTAAACTAAATTTTAGAATTTAAATAAATTTTCCTCGTAATTTTTATTATAAATCAACATTTAGTCAACAATCATCCAGTTTTGTTACTGTGTCAAAGTTGAATTAACAGTTAACCAGCAACCATAAGAGCTTGGGAAAAACATTGCAATTAACAAAACTAGCAAATGATAGACACAAGATACGGCGGTCACTCAGCGATAAAATCCAATAGGAAACAGTTACTTGCGGCATAAGGTAACGAACACTTGCCGACGATCGAATGGCAACTGGAATTCAGATTAATCATTAACCACAACATTATTTAAGATGTATTAGTTCTCTATCTATCCGGGTCGACTTGGCACTGCTACTGACCTCTCTGTTCTGAATGCGTCTCCGTAGTGTCTCGCGGTGTTCTTCCAGGATCCTCTTCTGCATCCTCTGCATGTACTGCCTGTCCGTCATCCGCATCGCACTTGCTCCCAGGAAGTGCTCCACGCGCGGCTGCACTCGTGACTGGCTCAGGCTGCAACACAATGCACAGGTTTACCGGCTGGACCACATATTACACATACATTGAAGAGCCAAAGAAACTGGTATAGGCATGCGTATGCAAACACAGAGATATGAAAACACTCAGAGTATAGCGCTGCGGTCGGAAACGCCAATATAAGACAACAGCTGTCTGGCGCAGGCGTCAGATCGGTTATCACGATTTAAGTGAGTTTGAACGTGGTGTTACAGTTGACGCACGAGATATGGCACACAGCTTCTCCGAAGTAGCGATGAGGTGGGGATTTTCCCGTCCGACCATTTCACGAGTGCTCCGTGACTTTCGAGAATTCGGTAAAACATCAAATCTCCGACATCGCTGCGGCCGGGAATAGATCCTGCAAGATCAGAGGACCAACGACGACTGAAGAGAATCGTTCAACGTGACAGAAGTGCAACACTTTCGCAAATGGCTGCGGATTTCAATACTGGGCCATCAACAAGTGTTAGCGTGTGAACCATTCAATAAAACATCATCGATATGGGCTTTCGGAGCCGAAAGCCCACTCGTGTCCCCTTGCTGAGTGCATGACACAAAGCTTTATGCCTCAGCTGGGCCTGTCAACACTGGACTGTTGATGATTAGAAACATGTTGCCTGGTCTGACGAGTCTCGTTGCCAATTGTTTCGAGGTGATGGACGTGTACGGGTTCGGAGAGAGGGGACTATTGAGGCTGGTGAAGGCTCAGTAATGTTTTTGGGCGTGTGCAGTTGGAGTGACATGGGACCCCTGATACGTCTAGATACGACTCTGACAGGTGACACGTACCTACGCATCCTGGCTAATCACCTGCATCCATTCATATCCATTGTGTATTACGACGGACGTTGGCAATTCCAGGAGGACAATGCGACACCCCACACGTCCAGAATTTCTATACAGTGGCTCCAGGAAAACTATTCTGAGTTTAAACACCTCCATTTGCCACCAAACTCACCAGAAATAAACATTATTGAGCATATCTGGTAATTCTTGTAACGTTCCGTTCAGAAGAGATCTCCACCCCTCGTACTCTTACGGAATTATGGACAGCCCTGCAGGATGCATGGTGTCAATTCCTCAAGCACTACTACAGACATTAGTCGAGCCCATGCCACGTCGTGTTGCGACACTTCTGCCTGCTCGCAGAGGCCCTAGAAGGTATTAGGCAGGTGTTCCAGTTTGTTTGGCTTTTCAGTATATACCATATTAGCTATACCCGCGACTTCATCCCCACGGAATTTAAGATTTGTGCTGTTACTTACCGTATCTATAAAATAAATTTTGGATTTTGCCGGAAACTTCGATCACGTAGAGTGTTAAAGTACCCACCTCACTCACAAACCGACTGTCAGAATTAGCACAACACCAGTGGTACACACCGAGATTGGTGGTAGAACGGTTAGCTTTCGGGAGGACGGCGGTTCGAATCTCCGTCCGGGCATCCAGATTTGGGTTTTCCATGGTTTCCCCAAATCACTCCAGGTGAATGCCGGGATGCTTACTTCAAAAGTCGATGGCCGAATTCCTTCCCATTCCTTGCCCCCCATCCTTTCCCGTCTCTAAAAACCTCGCTGTTAAGAGACGTTAGGCAGTTAAAGAAAACCAATGGTACAAAGCAACTATCGCGTATAATTAAAAATGTTTACTAATTTGTGGAAACTTTTATATTTAATTTCTAAGATTTTCAATTTCACATCAAAGTAAAACACACATCATTGTAAGTACCGAACACTGAGAACAGTGAAACAATTTGTTGTCGACCAACAATCTATTATTACAAGGCTACGAAAAATCGGCCATACAGAATCGCCGTCAACAAAACGTAATTGAATGTTGCAGTGGAATATGGAAGTTATACCTCGGCACTGCCTATTTGAATAATAACAGCGCGTTTCACCAAATGCATAATGCTTAACGATGAAATCAATAACAGTTTGTAATTTTTGTTTAAAAACGCGTGCAGTGATGTCTTGTCGAACACTTGGATTTCTTCCATTCAACAAAAGTTTATAAATTTGGATTGCAAGTAAATATAATATGTATATATGTTTAATCAAATATATATTTGATCGTCGGATTTCTGGCATTTTTCTATTTTGCATGTAAAAATATATTACGATGAATTTATATTGTAAATATTTACTATAAGTTACGAATTTCACAATTTTGAAAATAGTGAATATGAATTCAGTTGAACAACGAAAATACTATTATTATGAACTGCATGCTACAACGCAATGCAATATACTCGTACTTGAAATATTACTGTAGCAACCAATTGCTTACCATAATCTCACTTTCTCACGTCAAATTCGAACCGATTATAATCAACATCTTTGATTTACAATTCCTTTCAACACAATAATTTCATTGAGACACAAAAAGTATCAAACGCGTAAGTGTTTCTCTTGAGTCATGAAGATTAAACATTACTTTTACTTGATACGACTAATTAACGTATTCCGTTTTATTTTGAAGCAAATGCAACATTTAACAAATCTTAAAAAGCAGATACCCGTACTCAAAAATCAAAAGAAAGAGGTGGTGGGTATGGAGAAGAGGGAGATAAGGATGGTTGGGAGCTGATAACAGGTCGTAGGGGAAAAACGGTAAAAGGGATAAAGAAGTCAGACACTCCAGAAACTGTTGGGAAAATTAGATTTGACCTGTTACCAGAGTCAGGAGGGGAGGAGCCTAATGTAGATGTAGGAGTAGATAAAGTGCAGCAGGCATTTAGGAATAGGGGCGTACAAGGAAAAAATAGGAAGAAAAGGGTTCTGCTGCTAGGCAGTAGCCACGGGAGAGGTGTAGGCCCTTCTTTTTCAGGATCAGCTGGGCACAGATTACCAGGTCACAAGTTTTTTCAAACCTAGTGAAACTTTAAGTCAGGTAATAGAGTATATAGGTTCACTTTGTAGGGGTTTCACCAAGGAGGATAGGGTAGTGATAGTGGGAGTTGCGGGGAATAGTATCGATAGAAATGCTAATTACCGGTATAGTATAGAGAGAGACCTGAAGAGAGTGTTGAAGCAGGCACAATACACTAGGGTGGAGTCCATGCAAGTCCTAAAGTCGTACGACCAGCCGCAATTGAACCACGCTGTGAGGCGTGTAAATGTGGAAACGGAGGTTCTGCTTGGGAACGGAATTAGTTCTGTCGTGGGGGTTGTGCCTGTGAAGACAATTGGTAGGTGGGTTTTCGCTAGGCATGTCCTACATCTAAATAGAAGGGAGAAGGGAATACTTTCTGATTTGTTGGCTAGGCCTGTGAGGGAGCCCACTTCCAGTGGTGACGGGGTTGGGACTGTGCCTTTCTTAGATTAAGGGCTGCTGGTGAGGGGGTAAAAATAGGTAATCATAGGGATATTGAGTGTAGATCCATAGTTCAAAAAATCACTAATACTAAAGAAATAGAAGAAGCTTTTGAAAAAATAACAGAGGGTGGCCGATCTGGGAAGGCGAATGTTAGTACTGAAAGTATCACAAAGCCAGTGATAAGAGCGTTACTAGTAAACTGTAGAAGTAATGGCGTTTGCAAACCAAATAGAGATACAATAATCTCAAGTAGTTATAGGGGTAGAGTCATGGTTAAAAAAGGAATACTAGGCAATGATGTATTTCCCGATGGTTACTGAGTGTACCGCAGAGACAAAGGCAACTGGTGGAGGGATATTCATACTGGTTAGCAAAGACTTCTACAGTTCACTGGTGTTCATAGATCTTGGGGTAGACTTCTGTGGAAATAAAAAAGAAAAAGTCAGGGTGTTGGCTGCATACCGTAGTGGAAAAACTAATGATAAAGATGAGGCTCTTGGAGAGAACTAGATTCCTATCAGAGTTCAGAAGTGAGCAATGAATGGTCATTAGTGGTGGGGATTTGAACTTACTAGGTGTCAACTGGGTATGAAATAAGGTTAAAAACATAAAAGAACAGAGATTTTCAAATACCTTAGTAAGGGAAGGAGGCTTTATACAGGTTGTTCAGCAAAAAACCACGGGACCAAACATGTTGGATATCTTCCTAATAAAGCCGGATGATAACCTAATCGGGTATCAAGTAACTGAAGGAATAAGTGATCACAGTTCTGATGGATATAAGGGGATTCATTAAATCAGTGGCCAGAAGTGAAGGGGGAAATAGATAAAATTATAAAAAGGCACAAATCTTGGAACTGAAAAGATATTTCAGGATTAATTTTATTAAATGGAAGAATGACAAGTTCAGTGGAGACAAAGTGGGAAGAGTTCAAGGAAATAATAAAAAAGGATGAAGAAATGTTTATTACAAACCAGAGAATAAAGAGAAGTACAGGACATTCATACCATAACAGGGAGGTAAGGAGGTTAAAGAGATTGGTTAGACAGGAACATAACAGAGTTAATAAACAGCAAGCCAGGAGGGAAGTCTTGAAACAACTCACCAATAATTAATAATGCCAAAGAAACTGGCTAAGGATGAGTTTATGAAGAATATTATTGGTGCAGTGGGACCTCTGACTGATGGATCTAGAAATATCTATAGCTATATCAGGAAACTGAGGGGAAGAGAGGGTACTGAGACAATTATAGATAAGGTTGGAGAAGAAGTAACTGAGATTTTAAAAAAGGCAGAGTAATTAAGTAACTGGGGCAATAAACTTCAAAGAGTGGAAGAATTATGTCTGATGTGAAGGTAGGTGTAATGGGAAAATGTTTCGAGATGTAGGCTCCATTGCTATCAGTAATAATAATATTATTTTATTATGTTTTTAAGTAACTGACTGTTACAGATTTTTTACTTGCATTCTCGTGAGCTTTCATTTATTTATTCAATTAAAACTATTCATTCTCTTGACATATCAGGAGATCAGTATTGATCATATAATCCGCAGGAGGACAGTGATCGTGGTTATGTGTCTGCAAATCAGGTATTCCTTGTGTAACGTGTAGTTTTTTAGGCTTGTAGAGGGAATGCTGTTAGTACTATCCCAGGTGACCATATAATACTGCCTAAAACTGTTACCTACATGCTTGTAACGTCGTGACTGGGAGTTCAGTCCATGCCAGCCGTACCAAGTTTTGTGCTCTGACACGCTAGAGTAAAGCTGCATATTTATCATTGTACCGCTAAGTTGGAGACAGTCATTAATTAGCCCATACATTTAAATATTTTCTGTTCACCCTGTTTATGTGTAAAGGAAGGTATCTAGAGGCTGCCTCAGTAGGTCTACTAGAATAAAAAAAATCACCGTGCCGCTCTCCAAATTTTGGATTTCCGATGTTTGTCCAGGTCACTCCAGGAGAGCGCCAGTATAATTACCTCAAAAGGACATGCCCGAATACCTACGATCAAGCAGAACCTTATGATCACCTACCTAAAAGCCAATATGTTCGCCTCTGGCAAGAATAATAGTGGCAAAGCGTCTTGGCACGGAGGCAATGAGGCCTTGGTTGGTCGCTGGAACGAATTGGTACCACCTCTGCACACAAAAGTCACCTAATTCCCATAAATTCTTGGGAGGAGGCAATGAGCTCTGACGTCACGTTCAATCACATCCCAGATGCGTTCTATCGGATTCGGATCTGGCGAGTGGGGAGGCCAGCACAGCAATTGAAACTCACCACCGTATTCCTCGAACCACTCCATCACACTCCTGGAATTGTGACATGCCGCATTATCTTGTTGAAAAATGCCACTGCCGTTGGGAAGCATGGTCGTCATGAAGGGGTTTACGTGGTTTGAAAGCAGTGTACGATACTTATTGGCCATCATGGTGCCTTGCGCGAGATACACTGGACCCATGGGTGCCCACGTGAATGTTCCCCAGAGCGTAATTGAGCCGCCACCGGCTTGTCTCCTTCCCGCAGAACAGGTGTCAATAAACTGTTCCCCTGAAAAGCGACGGATTCGGGTTTCATCACGCCTTTCAATGCTCTGCCACTGTCCATTGATGATGTTCACGTGCCCATTTCAGTCGTAGTTGCCGATGTCGTCAGGTTACATGGTTCGTCGGCTGCGGAGGCCCATTGTTAGGAATGTTCGGTGCACTTGTGTGTTCAGAAACAATTCCCAGCATTAAAATCTGATGTTAGTTCCGCCACAGTTCACCGCCTGTCCTGTTTTACCAGTCTGCCCGGCCTACGACGTCCGATATCTGTAATAATGGGTGGCCACCCAAACCCTCGACGTTTGGACGTGGTTTCACCACTTGTTCAAGAATCTCACCACAGAGCTCCTAGAATACCCGACAAGTCGTGCAGTTTCCGAAATGCTCATGCCGAGCCTCTGGGCATCACAATTTTCCCTCGGTCAAACTTAGATAGATCGCGCGCCAACCCCATTCCAAACATGGATAGCACGCTCCCTGATACTACATGCACCATGCATGTGTCTGACTAGAGGCCATTCCTCGTCAGATGACGCTGCTATGGCCTGGACGGCTTTATATCGATAGTAGGTAGGTAGTCATAAAGTTCAGGCTGATCAGTGTAACATTAGTATTAAGTGTTTTGTGCCTGACAAGGGGAGATCGCCAGTTGTAAAATTCGGATTAAATTCATACTGTGAATAATAAAAGATCATGGCCAGAGGTGTAATGTGGCAAAGCAGTAACATGCGCTGCATCGCCATTGTCAAGAAAATCGGCATTGAAATGATCCATTGCGTTCAAATACATTCTACGTCAGGTTGATTACAAGGGCCGCCTGGTACAGGGAGTAAACTCTCCGCTTTGTAAGCATTTCGCCGCCGATTCGCATCTAGTTGCGGGCAAATTTTTATATTTACCTATTTATTCAAATAAGTATACAGATAATTCCCATGCAATCAGTTTTAAGAATTATCCATGTAATATACCTTGTGGAAAAAACGACGGCGTCTGTCCTTCAAGTGTAACGATGTTAGTAAGTCATTTCTTCAGCAGCAAATATTTCTGTTTTTGGAATATAACTTTATTTACGAACAACATAAATAAGTTCGAAATCGTCGATTGAATTCACAACAGATGTCATTTAGAATACTTATTACATGCATAATTGTTGGAACTGATTGCCTTGAAGTGTGTGTATTCATATTTGAATAATAAAAAATACTTGATAGCAGCGATATTCGATCCGGCTACGACGAGCTAATGAGGCAGACAGTTTGCTCACTACGCCTCGCCTTGCACTCCTGTAAAAATCTGCCCGATAGAAAAGGCCTATTTGAAGGAAGGGAATGTTTTAATGCCAATTTCCCTAGAACAGCGAAGAAGCTCATTTTACTGCTTTGCCCCTTTACACCTCTGGCAATCAGCTTTTATAACACCCAGTATGAATCGAATACGAATTTCACAATTTTCTACCTCTCGCTGTGTATCTGAAAGTGAAGAGGCAAAAAAATTGAGAAGCTGTGCAATCGCAGAGAAAAAATAGGAAGAAAACAAGAATAATGGGAACAAAATTAGGCTTAAAGAAGAACTTGTGAAATGTAGGGATTGAAAAATGACAAAATGTGTCATACACTACCGAAATTGGTCATAGAACCTTATACGTATTTACGCCCGTAGATGAAAGTATCACTACGAAATTCCATCAACTTTTCTCATGTGCTAACTCGAAAAATAGTAGACCGTAGATCGTTCAAAGCTTCTTACAGTGACAGCAGGTGACATGGGTATGTCGAATAACAGCTGAGCTCTACTTCAGCTGTATCGTTTAATAATATTGCAATTTCTACGTTTGGAGAGAGACTTCCACTTGCCAGATGAAAGTGCCGAAACAGCCTCACGAAACGAAAAGTAGAAATATCTGGAACGATAGAGGGCCGAGGGCAGGAATCGACCAAGGCATTTACATGACCGGCTGGAGTCACCTCTGCAGTTCCCAAAGGAGTCTCCGTGCTAAGTGATTGCGACATGTATTCCAGGAGAGCAGCTCTCCTGGTGCGCTGGAGATCTATTGCCGGCGGAAGATGCGGCTGGAGACTTAGTAAAAGCTGGAACCACTGTATGCTAGTGAATCATTCGAGTCGTCATCTGGAAAATAGAGGGCATCCAAGATGATGAAAGACTTCCAAACTGGACGGTTGTAGCATTTATTTTCTAGGATGTTAAATGTAGCTATGTGGAATAAAAGGTGTAATGTTTATATTAGTACATATCTGAGTGTTTTAATTTGGTTCTAATATCTCATTATTAGATGCTTAATAATAAATAATTTTGTGTACTATTGTTTTATTATTAGCCTATCATTTACTTATAACAACTTCTTGTTTTTTGTAAGTTTATCTTTAAGCAGGGGATATTATATTGACCTAGTTTAGCTTCCATAATAATAAATAATTTTGTGTACTATTGTTTTATTAGTATCATTTACTTATAATAACTTCTTGTTTTTTATAAGTTTATCTTTAAGCAGGAGATATTATATCGACCTAAATTAGCTTCCATAATAATAAATAATTTTGGGTAGTATTGTTTTATTAGTATAATTTACTTATAACAACTTCTTGTTTTTTGTAAGTTTATCTTTAAGCACGAGATATTGTATCGACCTATTTTAGCTTCCAGACGCTGGATCAAAATGTAATGGAGAAAAAGAAGTAATTAAGAAATTTATACGTATGTAGCAGAATTCTAAAAATACCTACTTTCACAGAGTAACAGAAATCAATTCACATCTGCAGTAAACTGTAAAATTATAATCACTACATTATTACTATTATCTATACATATAAAGATGAATGTATGTATGTTTGTTTGTTTGTTGGTTTGTTTGTTCTTCATTCAAATCCATAGTTTTCATCCGATCTCGATGAAACTTTGCACACTTATCCTTTGAAACGAGGAGAAAAATACTGTCCACATTTGGTTGAAAATTTATCTATATAAATAATATATGTCGTCTTATAATTTCGAAAAATTACTGAACGGCGATAGACAAACGCGTTGGATATGCACGTCTCTGTACAATTTTTCCGTGTAGCGGTCAGGTAGCTCAGTGGTTAAATTAATTGCTTACTAATGGTTGGGTCGTTGTCACCGGTTCAAATCTCAGTGGAGGCTAAGATTTTTAAAAATTGTTTTTGATCGTAAGAGTCACGCCTGGGCCGTCGGTTATTCGGATTGAATGTTAAACTGTAGATATCACAAAGTTAAGGGGGCAATGTGAGGCAAATCGTAGGTAGTCTTGCAATGATGTAGGTGAACACTTTTTGACGTTATATTGAACCCTCAGGGGTGATTCGCAGTCAGTGTGTGTGTGTGATCTGCAGTAATAATACTATAAATGCGGAAGTAAGTCTCTGTCTTTTGTTACGTTTTGACAACTGAATGCCCATAGCGATATTGACGGAATTTGATAAGAAAATCTTTAGGGATGGCACAGGACATTATTTTTGGTATGATTAACAGTTGTAGTCACGAAATTTTGAGAACTTATTGAATGGTGACAGAGAGACGGATGTGTGTGTTAGTCTGTAATGTTACGTCTCTTGTTTAAGCTATGCTTCTCGCGCATTATGTTAGTGTATAATTTGTTAATAAATTTCGTTTAGGTAAAAAACGTATTAGTTAGTATAGATGTCGATTTTCTCTGTCCTATTACTTTGTGACTGCTTCAATGTTTCTGGCACCAGTTTATTTTCCCTTTTTTTGACATGCCTTGCGGGCGTAAACTGGCCTAAGTTGTAGCTCTAGCAGAGCACGAGCAGCTAAAGTTTTTAGAACCCAAGAATCGGATGCTCATGCTGAAGAAAGAAAAAAAGACCAAGCTGAAATAAAGCTGCCCTTAGTTAACACCCCCGCCCCCCACATCCCCTCACTATCGTTTTTTTTTCTGTTTTTAAGTTTGTTGGAAATTGATTCTCTTCAAGAGATAGATTCGATGGTAGAATGATATAGTGATGGCTTTCCGGTATGTCTACTCGGTGTTGCTATTTTCTTGTTCAATTGTGGTAAAGAAATTATTAATCCACGCGTACGAAGTCGCGGGTATCAGCTAGTTAATACTATTTGCGAATGGACCCTGTCGGATCACACGAAACCTCGGCTATAATCACGGCATGTAATGAAGAATTTGTCTAATGTTTTCACTAAGTCGTTGGAACCAGGGATTGCCAGTTCTTAGGGTGGAGCTTAAGTATTGCGATCTGTATGCGATTCACGTAAGTTTTCTAGGATATGTGTATTTTTGTTTGTGAAGTGTATAGTTGATAGGGCGTAGATTTGGGACCGTCTCAGCACTCAACAAATTGACGATGGAAAACTGGCTACAATACTCAGTCAGGAAAGCCGCTAGGCGGGCTCGAGGACTCAAACCAGGTCCTGTAGTACCTCTACAATTCAGAGTGATTGCGCCTTCAGGCGCGCAGCAACACTGGCAGGTCGTCACTTCATTATTTTTACACACTACCGTTACAATCAGAACAAAATGTAATGAGAAAATTGCATTTAAAAAACGTTGTTCAGTGTTGGATATTAATATAATGTTCTCTTATAGCCAGCTCAATAAATATGGTCTTGCATTCACTCAGTATTTGGCGGCTAACAACTCCGTCACCATTTTCAAGTGAATTGCCGCACAGCCAAAAATACCGGAACTTTAGAGCCGAGATCCCGCGTTATTCACTTAATTAATTTTGTGTTGTTTGTTTAGAATTTTAAGTAATTTCATGTCTCCTAATTTGTTGGAAGCTTCGCCATGAATACAGAATATCTACGTAGAAATAACTCACGGGATGATGTATAAATGTTTTTTTCAAATTTTGTTAAAGATTTTCGGCTCATTTTGACATCGAGAGGAGAGAAGGAAAGGGGGGGGGGGCAATGAATGAGATGTAATCCAACCGTCGCGTTTTTAGGAGCCATCCCGGCATTCAACTGGAGTAATTTCGGGAAGTAATGGAAAATAGAAATCCACATGGCCGGACTGGAAATCGAACCTAAATGCCAAGCCAAAACTTTAATCCAGGGGTGGCCAACCCAGATGATCTTAAGGGTCACTTTGGAAGTGCATTCTAACTCCGCGGGCCGCATATAAAATTATATAGCCCCACTACAAACATTTTTTTGGAGTGAAAAATTGAAACATGAGTTTTTATTGTGTTTACTATTACTCTTACATGTAAACATAGATAATACAATAGTAATGATATTAAACGCACATTTTAAAGAAATATATAACACTAAAAATGAAATATAAAAAATATTTTGTGTGATGAATCTCGCGGGCCGAAAAAATGTTCAAGGTGGGCCCACTGGGTGGACACCCCTGCTTTAATCGTTCACCTATCAGTTTATTCGGAAGTTTATAATCGCATCTAGAGGTTTTCTGAATCAGTTTGAAAAAAACTAAAGAACATCAATACTGAAACATGGTGAAATATGGCATCAAAAACTCATATATATTGCTGTTTACGCTAGTTTTTGTTTATGGCTTTACGCCTCGTCGACGTCGAGGTTATTAGAGGTGAGAGAGAAATTGGGGCAGGGAACGGGAAGGAATTCGGCCATAGCCTTTTGAAAGAGCCATCCCGATGTTAGCGTGGAGTGATTTCGGAAAACCACGGAAGACTCAAATATGTAAGGCCAGTAGGGGATTCCAACCCTCTTTCACCCTAATGCGAGGCTCGATCATTATCGCTCAGTTACCACGATCGGTAGGAAAGAGTATGTGAAACTGATTTTTTTTTTTCACATAGGAGTTAATTTGCATATTCGATATTGAAACCAAAGTTAACTAAATATTCTAAGAGTCCATTATTTTGTTTCTATATGTCCCTGACCCCGGTATTGACCTCTGAGTAGTAAGGGCCGTGGGGGAAAGCCGCGGTCCCCTTCCCCGTGATTTATGCCGTTTTGATCGATGTGTTTACTATACCTATTTCCAGAAAGTAAAAGATGTAGGGAAGCCCCTTAAAACAAGTCTCTCGACAGAAGTAGTATATTACAACTTGTCCCGACATTTGGGCAGTAAATTCCCCACAGCCCCAAGTCAGTCAAGGACCACCTCTTATTTTGGAAGTCGCTCAAACAAGATAACTGGAATTAAATTCGAGGAGCTTTTTATAGCTACAAATGACATTTATCTAAAGCCAATAGAAATAAATGTTTAACAGATGCTAAACAATAAGGGAAAGAAGAACTGAACACAATGTTTTTCTAAAGGTTTTTTCCGCTCGGAAGTAAAATTGAGAACTTAATTTATTTACGAATCAATGTGTTTTAATAAATCAGTGGTTAAATAAGGATTACCTTGACAAGCTGATTTGAGAAATCATTTAAAATCAACAGTCATTGTAGGTTTTGATAATACAGGTCAATATTTTTGCAGTAATTCGCTTTAATACACAATATGTAGACTTACTTCATGGACTTTGATTATGATGAACAGACTGCATCAGCATTGTTAAATCAGTTTCAGGCAATGTCAAAAACTACGCCTCTAGTACACAAAACATCTTTTCCATATAATAGTTATTTTGATAACAGTTTTACTGATCACCAGTTACTGCATTCGTCTTGAAGCTACTAATAACTTAATCAGTAAACTCTCTCTGGTATGTAGGACCAAAAATGCTTTTGTATATAATTTCTATACTTATAAAATGCCAGTCTTGGTCACGATGTTCTGTCACGTGGTGACTTCACGCTTCTCGCCTCTGTTTACAAACACCAGAGATGTTGTTGCAGATTATGGGAGTTATTTAACAACATTTCTGTTTAGCTAATCATCCGCAAATAAATGAATTGTCAGAAAAAATTCTGAAAGAAAAGTATGTATTTCGTTTAAAACGACGTATTAAATATTAGTTGCTTGTATTTATTTAATATTCATTCGATGTAGAAGTATTCATTAAGTACTTTGCACATTGATATGTAAGATAAAAGTTTCAATTTTAGATCAGAAACGTTAGCGTCAGTTTGATTAAATTGTTATTTACCCTCGGTCAGAATTACAACTGGCATTTGACGTTACAGCAGAGAGCATGAGTAATTTAATTTTTTTAAATAATTTAAATTGTTTTCATGAGTGTCCTTTTACTTAAATCATTACTTCGTTGGTACAATAGTAGTTCTACACTGATCGCGATCTTTGCAGCCTAGACTACAATTAAAACTAATTTTACGTGGCAAAACGCGAGTTCACTGACGCCATATTCCTGAGTTCATTATTTCAGCAACATGTAACTGTGTCAGCCATTCAAAGGTTGTAATATAGGTCTGGACCACGGTTAACAAAAAAGAAAGTTGTAAGAACCCGTGAATATTTCGGATCAAGTTTACTTCGCGATGCCTTATTGCCACTAACATGCGACACAGTAAATGTATTAATTCGCGTATGATGGAAACATTTATTTTCTAGCGGCAATTGTACCGGAGTTTATGGTTAGGTTGAAATGCAACTTGGACCAGGATGGCAACAGAAACATTTTACTACAGTGCAAGTCTCGAAGAACAACATTGAGGTTTATTTTATGACAATTCTTTTTAGTTAAGCAACTAAGAAGGAATCACTTGCCAGGACAGTGAGTACAACAGTACAACCCGTGATTTATGACGAGCTTTGAGGATAGTATCTTTTTTTTTTTTTGCTGTCGTCAGTCTTTAGACTGGTTTGATGCAATCCTCCATCCTTTCGTATCCTGTGCTACCCTCTTCATTTCTACATACCCTTACAGCCCACGTGCCCAATTATCTGTTTCATATATTCTAATCTCTGTCTACCTCTACAGTTCTTACCTTTGTAATAAATATACAATAAGCGGGTGAACCAGATGTGAATATCAGTTGCAAAAAAAAAGGGGGGGATTTATGATTAAATCCTGAAAATTGAAAATACATATAATAATGATGTTAAAAGGGGATCTAATAGGTTACTAACTAGAACCATGAATTTCAGACACAAAATAAAACCTCATTTATTGAGTCTTATGGCCTTACAAGGTCGGGTAGTAATTAACGTTACGTTAAACACAATTAGATCAGCAAAAACAAGCAATACCCGACGTTTACAATTCGCCGGAGTAAGCAAACAAAACTGAATGAAATATCTCAAACAAGTAATAAAAACAAACAGCAAAGTTAACATTGAAATCACATGGCAACGCAGGCCACCAAATTGAAGCTAACAATTTACTGTACAAAGGAAAATCCCAGGGGGCGCCGTATAAAGTGAATGAAAAGCATCAAAATTGAATTAACAAAACAGCAAGATGCTTAAAAAAAAAATTGAATTGAAATATAAATCCAGCTAGCTCAGAATTTAAGTGGCGGGAGCAGAGTCTTAACCCAGGCGTCGCTTAAGGGCACATAAGTCTGTTAAAAATCCACTGGATAGTGACCGTCGTTTCTGGTACATTACCATAGTATCATCGCCGTGATGGTGAGCGACAAACACAATGCCACTGCAGCAATGGAAGCTAGATAAGCGGCTACGACCGCGTTATTAGCATAACTTCCGAATAATGGCAAGCACGCCACTCAACATCTCGCTTTTCCAAAGCAAGAAATGATCAACCACAATGATCATCAGAAAGCGTGCCGGCTAGCACGTCTGTTCACCAGCTCGTCTTGGACCCAAGTCACGTCCGTTCATCAGCTCGTCTTGGACAGAAGTGTTCTCAAAAAATGGCTCCCTCTTCTTCCTCGGCTAGTTGCTCGCCACATGTAAAAAGAACTCCATGGAATTAGTATTGTAGCCCCCAATAAATGTTCAGGATTGGCTAGCTACACATTTCCGTCGTCACGTGTTTAATATCACGCGTCGCATTCGCTGACTTCTTCGCGCGTTTCCTAGCGTGGCCTCCGGACAGTAGCAGTAGTGGGAGAGGTCGTTGTCCGGTTTTCTAACGGTACTGAAGGCCGGCCGGAGAGGGCGTCGCTTTGTCGCCTCGCCTGCTCCTTTGTATCACTCCCAACGGTCAAAATGGCAGTTTCTAGCTTTCAATATTCAGCCCATCTGAGCCATGAGTTTACAGAAAATTGATTTACAATAAAATATACCTTGGCCGCCCTGGTTTTAAACATACATTTAACCTATCCAGACAACCCTCATTATTTACAATTAATTACACGTTGCAAGACTAAATAATTAATAAATTGAATATAATAAAAAAATTATGAATATAATTAATAATTTAATTATATTCATTGTGGTGTGACAGCTGTCACCCACAATATACCTGCTACCCAATCAAAATAAAATTATGCCAATAATTTTATTTGAACTATTGTAACCCTACAGTTGCAACAAAATCATTGCCTACACTATAGTTTCATGGTTCCAGCTCACTCGAACTATCGCATACATGTGACCTCTTTAAATATGTAAACACGACACGTGACTCTGGTTGACATAAATAATGAAATGTCTTATTCTAATATGCAAAAGTAAAACATCACAAAACATTGACAGGTACATAGATGTAAATGAACAACTAAATAGATCTGCTCAATCAACAAACAAAAAAAAATGATGTAAGCACAAGATATTAACATTAAAACTAGACAACTCAATTAATTATTTTACAACGGGGCTATGCAATCTAGCACATGTGTTGAAGTTAGATACAGCAACAACAAGATAAAGAATGCACCGAATGTCCATTATCAAGGCCGACACAAGTATGCCCGAAACCACAGAACATGAAAATCAATGGAAAAGAAAATCTTCCGCGAATTTACATAAATTTAATCCTTCCGCGAATTTATATAATATCCATACAATACAAAAGAAAGACGGTTCTCGCAAATGAACTATATTATGCTCTCCAAACTACACTCGTAGCAAAGACATTATAGCGGTGAAACTAAGCGATCAGCTGTTTCCACTTTGCCCGCTCTGTTTTGTCAGTAAGCGCTGTCCCGTTAAGCTTGCGGCTCAGGCTACCTGTTTTCGTTTAACCTGATTACAATCTTTCCGGGAAAACTGGCGGTCGGCACAGCTGCTACTCCAAACAGCTGAGCGTCCTTTACCTGTTCTCGCTGCGTTAGCGCTACGCTTGTTAGGCAATTACGTGTCTCAAGACTGACACTCTTACTTTCTAAAGATATGCTCTACGTTATTACCTAACTAAATGTACATTGATCCTTAAGCTATATTTACAAACATCCGTCCAGGAACTTGTAGCCTATGCTGTGTGAAACGGGCGCAAATTCGGGCATTATGCGGGCCGATCTCCGTTCTGCCGGCGGTCAGCATGTAGCAGTTTGGGGAGATAATCCGCGCTACTGAGAACGGTCCCGGAATACAGCAGAAAGAATTTGGAAATTAATTTTCGCTGTGGCGTCAGACGGGGTCATAGTCCTAAGTAGCACCTGCTGCCCGACGCTAAACGTTTGCGTTCCGCAATCCGTCGTGCTTGCGTTGCCGCTTCGTAGCTTTCTCTACCAAGAATTCATGTGCTTTCTTGATGTCATCCTCGGGATTCTTCTCGGGTTGATCCTTAAATTTTACATTGATACGAAATCAGACGCAGTCTCATCCCGCACGAAATGATCGCGAGTTTCTCATTAGCATCGGCATAGCTTTGGCTTTGACTGTGGTGCTGTCGTCAAGTTTCTCGTCAGTATCGGCATAGCTTTGGCTTCCGTGCTGGCGTCAAGTTTTCCTTTTTCCGCATTTTGTCGGTTGGGTTCTGTGGTATGAGAATTTTGCTCGTCAGCTGATGCGCATATGCTCTTCCTCCGTTATTCAAATTGCCTTCGCGTTCCGCGGTGTCTTGCATTGGTTTGGAACTATTTATTCCAAGGCTCTGCTCACAGGCCTCATGTTTCCAATGCAACACCTCCGGAACCAAATTTGTCACCGTCTTATTTCCCCAATCCAGAATGACTTTACGTTTTGCTAAGAGGTCGCATCCAACGATCACATCTTGCGTCAAACCGGGTACTATAAGTAGTGGCAACATTAACTCGCTATTCGCGACTTTCACGGGGATTAGCGCTTGCGTGCTAACGATCTTTTCTCTCTTTCCTATTGCAGGAACCACCGTAACTTGCGTTGTGGGAATTTCTTTTAGCCGCGGATTCTTATCTTTCAAGCGTAGCAGAAATTTCTTAGACATTACGGAGACAGACGATCCCGAGTCAATTAAAATATTCGCCCGTATGCCATATGCAATAATATCTACACGGGGACACTTCGCGCGCGCCATGAGGCTGTCGCCGGATACCATATCTTCTTCTTCGTCGATATTTTCCGGTCCTTCGCCGCGCCAATATTCCAAACTGCCGAGGCAAATGCTGTCGGCGTTTGCAGCGTCCCCCGAAAAATCTCATTGTGACGGCGGGGAATTAGACGCGTTGTTAACGCCGCCCACATTTTCCTCCGTCGCCTTTGCACACATTTCCGGTTCCGCGTTTTCAATCGAGATCGCGTTCACTGGAAATTCTTGTGGATACGCGGATCGGTTGTTTCCCGACCGCTGATGATTTTTATCATCCTTCCACTGTGCATTTCCGTTCTTCCATTTCTTCCCTCCATTACGATTGCCGGAATTTTGATTGGAAGATTTCCCATTCTGTCCATCAGCATAGGAAGCTTTATTGCCGCCATGCGGTCGCTTAGACTCGCTTTGCGCTTCGCCATGGTTTCGTTCCGCGTCTTGTCTCGCCAGATTATCGGCCATTTTCCCGATTCTGTCTAGGTTACCGACGGTTTCTAGCAGTTCTGGTATCGTACGAATGACCACGGGGTTAATGAGTGACTGCACTTGTGGACCAAAGTGCGCGATCACCATCTCTATGAACTCTCCGTCCGTCATTTTGTCGTCGAATTGCCTACACTGCACCAGCAAAGTTTTCACGTAGCTTTCCATCGAATAATGCCACTTGGGAATGTACCTTCCTTGGTACAGCTTTATCCTCGCCTGGTTCTGGATCTTTTTCGACCAGAAGGTCTCAAGAAACAGGACTCTGAATTCGGCGTAAGATAAGTTAGTTTCGGACGCAATTTTCAGCCAGAGTCTGTCTGTTTCTGAAAATGATTCCTCGACTAACACAAGCTTCATGGAATCAGGCACTCCTTTGATTTCAAAATACCGCTCCATTTCGGTAAGATAAATCCTAGGATTTACGTCTTTGCGAGACCCAAAACGTGGCAACTTAAGCTCGATATTAGCTGCTGCGTACTGTGCGTAATTCGCGTGAACAATACTCCCGCTAGCGTTGGAATTACTCACTTCCTTCATTGGATTCCAACTGCAGCTTTGAGTTAGTGTTCTGCACGAGTGTTTGCTGTGACGCTTGCAAATCCTGTTGTGCCGTTTGTACTGTTCAACCGAACTTGACCTCCGACACCTTTGCATTTACAGCCTGCAAGCTTCGTTCAGTATTATCCTTAATCTCGTGGACAAATTCCGAGATCTGACCGAGACTCTGGTGGCTTTCTTGCCGCACGTGCTCGACAGATTTTTCGGTCGCGTCCAAACGCTTCGAGATTTCCGCGCTTGATTCCTGCAATGCAGTGCATGTTGCCTGAATCGTATCTGTGCGTCTCTCCAACACTGAAACATTCGCTCGCATCTCCGATTTGAATGCACTCATTTCACGGGTCATTTCCTCGCGAAAAACGGACAATTTTCCGTCCATGCCCTTCAATAAAGCACTTTGTGATTCAAATTTTTGATTAATCCTCCGTTGTGAAGCTATTTGTTTAGTTAATTCCTCCCTCAATGAATCAGAATTTTGACTTTGTGCATCTAATTTCTGATTTTGCGAAGCATTTGTTACTTAATTCCGCCAGCATGTTAAATAGGTTTTGGTCTTGGGGTTGTGCGGTCGCCGGTGGCAATTCTACCGTTATTTGCGACGCACGTGTTTCAACTTCTGCCCGCATGGGTGGATTTTGAACGGTTTCATTGTCTGGGGTTGGAAAAATCCCTAACTGTTCCCCATCTAATGATGCATTTGAATGGATGCTACGCGTACTAGGAGTATCATTACACTCTTCGTTCGCCAACGGCATTTCGTGTACTTCCGGTGCTTGATCCATCGCGTAGTTTGCTCGGAAATTTATGAACAATAATTGATCCGCCCTATTAATGGTGCGTGACCTCAACTTCATAGATTTGATCGTAAGATACAAAATTTCAACTCCGAACAATTTGAACAATCGACAACAAACAAAATAAACCGGCACGATTTAACTCGAAAAGTACAGCATTAAACAAATTTCGCGCATAATCCCTTCAACATGAAATAATTGGGCGCCAATTGTAATAATTACAATAAGGGTGAACCAGATGTGAATATCAGTTGCAAAAAAAAAAGGGAGGGGGGATTTATGATTAAATTCCTGAAAATTGAAAAATACATATAATAATGATGTTAAAAGGGGATCTAATAGGTTACTAACTAGAACCATGAATTTCAGACACAAAATAAAACCTCATTTATTGAGTCTTATGGCCTTACAAGGTCGGGTAGTAATTAACGTTACGTTAAACACAATTAGATCAGCAAAAACAAGCAATACCCGACGTTTACAATTCGCCGGAGTAAGCAAACAAAACTGAATGAAATATCTCAAACAAGTAATAAAAACAAACAGCAAAGTTAACATTGAAATCACATGGCAACGCAGGCCACCAAATTGAAGCTAACAATTTACTGTACAAAGGAAAATCCCAGGGGGCGCCGTATAAAGTGAATGAAAAGCATCAAAATTGAATTAACAAAACAGCAAGATGCTTAAAAAAAATTGAATGAAATATAAATCCAGCTAGCTCAGAATTTAAGTGGCGGGAGCAGAGTCTTAACCCAGGCGTCGCTTAAGGGCACATAGTCTGTTAAAAATCCACTGGATAGTGACCGTCGTTTCTGGTACATTACCATAGTATCATCGCCGTGATGGTGAGCGACAAACACAATGCCACTGCAGCAATGGAAGCTAGATAAGCGGCTACGACCGGTTATTAGCATAACTTCCGAATAATGGCAAGCACGCCACTCAACATCTCGCTTTTCCAAAGCAAGAAATGATCAACCACAATGATCTCAGAAAGCGTGCCGGCTAGCACGTCTGTTCACCAGCTCGTCTTGGACCCAAGTCACGTCCGTTCATCAGCTCGTCTTGGACAGAAGTGTTCTCAAAAATGGCTCCCTCTTCTTCCTCGGCTAGTTGCTCGCCACATGTAAAGAACTCCATGGAATTAGTATTGTAGCCCCAATAAATGTTCAGGATTGGCTAGCTACACATTTCCGTCGTCACGTGTTTAATATCACGCGT
>JARYHS010009186.1:92100860-92138139 GCA_031002005.1 Vandiemenella viatica
ACGTGCAAGACTAAATAATTAATAAATTTGAATATAATAAAAAAAAGGAAAAAAAAAGAATTATGAATATAATTAATAATGATTTAATTATATTCATTGTGGGTGACGCTGTCACACCACACCTTCGACTGTTCCCTCCACTAACAAATTAACCAATCCAGCATGTCTCAAAATATGACCTACCAGCCTGTCCTTCTTCTATAAGCTTCTTCCACACACTTCTTTTCTCGCCCATCATTTCCAAAACTCGTTCATTTCTTACTTTGTCTGTCCACTTAATTTCCAGCATTCTTCTGTAGCACCACATTTCAAATGCTTCAATTTTCTTTATTTCCGGTATTCCTAAAGTCCATGTTTCGCTACCATAAAGTGCTGTGCTCCACACAATAAGTTTTAAAAGTTCTTTCTAATTCTTAGATCAATATTTGAAACTAAAAGGTTTTTTCATGAAGTCTCTTTTGCTAGTGCTCTTCTGCTTTTAAAATCATTCCTGCTTCGGCCATTGGTTGTAATTTTACTTCCCAAGTGACAGAATTCACTGACTTCTCCTATTGCATCCGATCCTATTTTTATATTTAATCTACTAGTATTGGTATCATTTCTGCTACATTTCATCACTTTTGTCTTGTTTTGATTTATATTCAGTCCAAAATCATCCTTCAGTATTTTATTCATGCCATTTTGTAACTTCTCAATATCCTCAGCCCTCCCTGCTAACAAGACATGTCATCAGCAAATCGTAGCATACTGATTTTTTCACCATGAAAATTTATGCCACATGGAAATGTTTCTTTGACTTTCTTCATTGCTTCTTCTACATACAAGTTGAATATTAGCGGGGATAGACTACAACCTTGTCTCACACCCTTTTTAACTGATGCATGTCTCTCGTGATTCTCTACTTTTATAATGCCCACTTGATGCTTATATAGTTTATAGAGTATTCTCCTATCTCTATACTTTAGACCTGACTTCTTTAAACTTTTGAACATCTTGTCCCACCTAACATTATCAAAAGTTTTTTCTAAATCAACAAATGCCATAGAAGTATCTATGTTTTTCTTTATCCGCCCTTCAAGTATTAATCTTAAAGACAGAATTGCTTCCCTTGTACCGCGATTTTTCCTAAACCCAAACTGATCTTCACCTACTATCTCTTCTACTACCCTTTCCATCCTTCTGTATATTATTCTGGTCAGTAATTTTGAAGAATGTGAAGTGTAAAGATGATATTTTTATTAAAATCAGTTGGAATTTCTCCTGTTTCATAACTTTTTGATATCAGCTTGAATAATCTTTCGATTCCTTCCTCTCCTAGGGATTTAAGAAGTTCTGCAGGGATCTCATCAATTCCAACTGCCTTATTTGCTTTCAAGTCATTCAGAGCTTTATTAAATTCTGTCCTCAAAACAGGACATCCTAAGTCATCAATGTCGACATCGCCTTCCTTTTCCAATACACTATTGTTTAAGTCGTCCCCAACATACAGTTTCTCAATGTATTCTTTCCATCGGTTAGCTCTATCTTCTGAGCTTAAAAGAGGTTTCCCATCAGCAGCTTTAATGTTCATACCTCTTTTCTTCATCTCTCCAAAATTCTGTTTGATCTTTCTGTAGGCAACATCTGCTTTACCAACTACCATTTCCTTTTCTACTTTTTCACACTTTGCTTGTAGCCATTTTTCTTTTGCTATTTTGCATTTACTATTTATTTGAATTTTAAATTGCCTGTACTGCTCTCTTCCTGCTTCATCCTGAGCATTTTTGTACCTACTTCTCTGATCCATCAGCTCCAAAATTTCTTCTGTGATCCAAGGTTTTCGCGCAGCTTGTTTCCTAAAGCCTAATGTTTCTTTACCAGCTTTCATTATTTCGGTCTTTAATGCATTCCATTCGTCCTCGGTTGAGCTCCTTTCACAGTTACTTCTTAGACCCAAGTCTACCATTTCTGCAAATTTTTCTCTCGTGCTAGTTTCAGTTTATTCACTTCAATTTTGTTCTGCTTATACTGCTTCCTAATTCGCTTAAATTTCAGCCTGCACTCCATTATTACCAAATTATGGTCAGAGTATATGTCTGCTCCTGGGTACGCTTTACAGTCTAGAACATGATTCCTGAATCTCTGTTTGACCATGATATAATTTAGCTGATATCTGCCTGTATCCCCAGGACGTTTCCAGGTGTATATTCTTCTTGCATAGTTCTTAAACAGTGTGTTTACCACTACTAGCTTATATCTTTCACAAAATTCTAGCAACCTGCTTCCTCGCTCATTTCTTTCCTCCTAGACCAAAAACTTCCTACAGTATTCCCCTCTTTTCCTTCTCCCACTATAGCATTCCAATCATCCATGATTATTAGATTTTCCTTCCCCTTCACATATTGGATTAATTCTTCAATTTCAACGTATATTTTTTGTCATCTTCCTGTGACGTTGGCATATACACTTGTGCTAATGTGGTTGGGACGGGCTTAGTTTCTAACCTCATCAAATTAATCCTGTCACTAAACTGTTCATAATAACTCACCCGTTTCCCTACTTTCTTGTTCATTACAAATTATACACCAGTGACTCCATTGACAGCTTATGTGCTAATTATCCTATGTTCCCCAGACCAGAAATCCTGTGCATCCTTCCATTTAATCTCACTAATCCCAACTTAAGTTTCTCCATCTCCCTTTTTAAGTTCTCTAACCTACCTGCCCTATTCAGACTTCTAACATTCCACGCTCCGATTCGTAGAATGTTTCTATCCATTCTGATGACTCCTCCCTGAGCAGTCGCCACCCGGAGATCCGATTGGGGGACTATTTTACCTCCAGAATATTTTACCCAGGAAGAAGCCATCATGATATATGTAATTTGAGAGGATAACATGTCCTCGGGATAATCCAGTGGTTTTCCCGTTAACTTCTGCATCCCCATGCCGTTGATCATTTCTGATTCATCCGCTCTTAGGGGCCATTTCAAACCCCAAGGGCAAGAGGGTCCCCTGAACCGCTCCCCGCTTTTCCACCCTCCTTTCGGAGGCCGTTGGCAAGCAGTGGGTGATTCCTTATACCGGGGATCTTTCAGTCGCCAGAGCCTCGTCCGAGCAAACAGGGTGCACCACGTGAAGGAGAGGTTAACATTTGGTTGGAATAGTATAATGATAAAAGCTCCTAAGAACAGATTTAAATATACCTAACACAATATCGATAGTATAATTCATTCTATTAATTTTTTTTCCTTATAACTTTACGCCTTGTCGAAATCGAGGTCATTAGCAACGGGACATGGAGTGGGAAGAAATTTGGTTATGTCCTTTTGAAGGAACGATACCATTATTACCGAGCGTGGGGGGTGAACGGTTAACGTTCTGGCCTAGTATTCTGGAGGAAGCGGGTTCGAATCCCCGTCCGGGCATCCAGATTTGAGTTTTCCATGGTTTCCCCAAATCACTCCAGATGAATGTCGGGATGGTTGCTTCAAAAAGTCCTTGGCCGAATTACTTCCCGTTCCTTGTCCCACTCCCATCCCGCCTCTAATGACCTTAGCCGTCGACGAGACGTAAATCAATAATTAACCCAAAAAAAGATACCAATATTTGATTGGTGTGATTTCAGGAAACCAAGGAAAACCGAAATCTGGATGGCTGGACGAGGATTTGGACCCACCTCCTCTCGAGTGCCAGGCTGCTCATCCACCACGTTCGATACTAGTATTCATACAGGCCCTCATTTACCTACGTAATGTACAGTAATGTGCGTCTGTTTTCAACTATGCACACAGCTGTAAACAGGTTTATGCCATACACGATGGTTTATTCATTAGTTTACCTTTTAACGACACTGGTGCAGTATAAAAAGAAATAATTTCTTTACCATGCATTTATGGTACGTGGATGTCAAACGTCGAAGTCATTAGAGGCGAAAGAGGATTGTTGGGGAGGGGAAATGGAGGGAAGAAACGGGAGGGAAAACGGAAGATGGGTTTTGAAATAATTATTCCCGACATTCACTCGATGTGACATCATTCGAAAAACCATGGAAAATAAAAAACAACATTGCTGGTTGATTAAAGCTGCGTCTTCCCAACATCCGAATCTTAATCTTTCACCCACTTAGTAGTTAAAAAAATTGTGAGTAGTTACATGCCTATGCAGTCAAAACTCTGTAAAATATAACTATCAGCTTACTGAGATTAGCAACAAGCTGATAATTAATCTAAACCTATCACAGTAAATACACGTGGTATTGTTAATAGGGAGACACAGAATTAGTCGTCAGTATCGATTTGCCTCCGCTTCTAGTGGAATCCGAACCATGGAGCATCCTAGGACGTTACGCATGAAGAAATCAAATCTTTGCCACAGAAGAAGTTCAGTGGAAGGGACTGTAAAGACTGCGACCGATGCCATGAATATAAACGAGGACTTGTCGATCCCCAAGCCACACGTTAATCGCGGAAATATAAGACCGCTCATCAGAAACTAGTTGCAGGCTGTTTCTCGCAGTCGATTTTAAAGCGTTGTGATAATTATACAAAAGGAAAATTTTCTGAACCGTCTTCTAGTAACAGTCCGTATATGCACTATCATTCTTGTAATTTCGGGTGACTGAAGAGTGTCTGTTAATTTTGTTTGGTGTGAATGTTAACCATATTGTTGGTATTCATCGATTATTCTGATCGAAAGAATCCTAGTTGACGTGAAGAAGTATCGTTCTGAACTCAATGATGAACTGCAATCTACAGAGTGATATACCCATTTGCAAACGCGTGCTGTCCCGAAAGCGTAAAAGTTCGTGTGTTCGTTATGACCTGGGGACAGGGTTTCGTATTATCTGCGCATTCCGCCCCTATCGTAGCTACATTAACCCGATAATCCTACTGGGTATGAGGAACATACATTTTAATGTGGAGACCAAACGATGGAAGTTTTATAGAGAACACCGTTTACATACGAGGTATAAATACTAATACTATACAAATATTATTTGCTTAGTCTACAGCTTGCTTTAAACTCAACTCTCGTGAACTTCGGCAAAATCTTGACACTGTTCCAAAGGAATACTTTTTCTCAACATTTTGAGATTATAATATTTACTTAAATTGAAGCATTTATAGTGCGGGCTGGTTTTAAAATAAACAGTCTTTCAGCTAGACTAATCGGTTTGAAGTTAATTTCGAAATTAGTTTACGCGCTCTTTCGGAGTACATTTAAATATTTTCTTGAGAAGGAATGAAAATCTAATCTCTTTGTCGAGTTCAATTTCCATTTGCCAATATAGTTACAAGCTTTAAAAAAAAATTAGTATTAACTATCTAGATCATAATCTCACATTGACATGTTGCGTTTGACCAACTGCGCTACATAATTTCATGAAGCAGAGCAAAATATTCCACCTCTGCTCTTCTTTACAAAAGAGGAATGCATTACCTCCGGAATCCAAGAATTTTGAAGAGATATTACTATCGATAACATGGCCTGAAGCTAATGTAGCAGAAATTCGTTTCCTACATTTCGAGATCGAGTTGATTATACAAATATGTGTAGTGTGTCAGTGGGAATGGAGAATTAATTATTTTGTATTGGACCAGAAATTCGTTTCGCACATTTCGTAAACTTGTTTATTGTACAAAAATGGAAGACGTGGAAATAGAGGGCTCAAATTGTTTTGTGCAAGGCACTTGTAGTGAATATTAACCCACACACTGCTTACTTCCAAATCTTTGAGACTATCACTTCCCTCGGCTGGTAGCGAGTCAGACTTGATTCACGTTTGCTTTAGGAACGTCTCTGGAGCCAGACTGGGCCTCCACTGTATTTCCAGCGAAACAGATCTTGTCTCGACTCTCGTCTTTCGACAAATCCAATATAAAGTTCCAGAAGAGGGGAAAAGGCGATGGTGTCGAGACGCAATCAAGGGCCTCTTCGTTCCTACTGACAGCGCCCACTCAAACGGAGGGCTATTAGGACCGTACTCATGTTCCAGCTCCGCAGGTATAGAAGAGTTTCTCGAAACTGTGCAGAGGTAAGGTAATTCGAAAAATAATTGAGAGAGATGATTGAGCTAAAATGTCAAAGACATTATTTGACACAGCTGATACTTTATACTAATTTAGGAGGTATTATGCTGATTTCCCTCTAGATTCACAGGCAAGGTAACTTATTTTTTGTGTTGTCATTAACTGTCGACGGATTTGATGCAATGCTACATATTTTCCAACCCGATGAATTACTATTCAAAAATTCTACACTTTTTTTTCTTCCGTATTCTTATCATAGACTGTTTCCAGCACTAACGAAATACAAATTCCTTACCTCTTAAAATATTTTGTCTTATTGGTCTGTGACTCTCCCAAAAATTTCGTTCTTCATCATTTCGTTTCTAAAACATGTTCATTTTGTACGTTTCATTTACCTTGATTTTTCAACATCCTTCTAAGGCACCAAATTTCAAATTTCGTTCTTTGTCGTATTTCTGAATTCTGATCTTCAATGAGTGTTTTGTTCTATACTTTGTAATTGTACATTTTGTGAAATATCAGACAGCAATCATTTCAGTCATTCTTCGAGAGACATCATAAATGGCAGCATTTTGGTAACATCTCACTTGTGACAACTCAACACTCACAAGTGAGGTGTTAAATTAAAGGATCCGCTGTTTATGGATATCCCTTTGAAGTCAAATATCATTTGTAAGTGATAACACTTCAGACTGATGAAGGGATGAAGCTTTTTGTAAAATCGGTGCAGAGAAAGCTGACTTCGGGAAGACGTCACCTGAATATGTTGGTCTGAGCAGCAGAAAAGGATAAGCATGAAAGTGTGGAGGTGGTAATATACTGTATACAGTGATGACAAGAGGTCAGCAAGTCTAAAAGATGTTACAGCGACTCCAGTGTGACCATTTCCTTAGCTGTGTTCGTAATCTTTGGCCTCGCACTTGGGAGGACGCAGGTTCATATCCCAATCCGGTCATCCATATTTCGTTTTTCTATGGTTTTCATAAATCACTCCAAGTGAACGCCGGAAGGGTCCCTTCGGGAGGCCCCGGCCGAATTATTTCCCGTTACTTGCCCCCAGTCCTGTACCAGGCCAATTAGTTACTTTCATTTCTGTTGACCTCGGCACAGAAAATTTAGATTCTAAACCATCCCTTACTTATTATTATTGTATCAAATAAATGTTTTACAGCATGCAGTTCAGTAATTTTTTCTGCTTCTCTGAGGTTTCTATTTTTTAAGAATGATTTGTTCGCAGTATCCTTCCTCTTTTTGACATCATTCCTAATTCGACCATCATTTGTAGCTTTATTTTCTAAATAACTGTGTTCTCTTATCCCATCTGCCTTACCCAGAACAGTTTGTTATGGTCTTGTTGTAACAGTTTTTCCTAAACTACATGGCCGTTCAGATTTTTCTTCTAGTACATGCTGAAGGAATTCATTAATTTTTTCATATCCTCACTCTTCTCTCCTAACAGGCCTTGTCATCAGTCAATCACAGCAAACCGATTTTTTCCTTGCACCATTGGGCCATATTAAAAATTTTCATTCACTTCCTTAACTGTTTTCTCCGAATTTAATATTAGTTACGATACATTGTAACTTTTTTGCCTATGGGTTTACGTCTCATCGACGTCGTGATCATTAAAGGCGGGCAAAGACGGGGAGAAGGACGGAAGGAACTCGGTCATAGCTTTTAGTTTTATTGAAGCCATTTGATTCTTACGTTGATTGTAAATTCTAACGTCTTGTCCCATTTGAATTTACTAAAAAAATCAAGTCCCCAAGCTACATAAAAGTACTCTTAATTTCATTGCCAATTCTTAATGAAAGTAGAAAAAACTGAAGTGATTTAATTGTTACTCCTTAGTTTCAACTCTTCTCTATTTCTGTTTAATTTTTTACTTGTTGATTATTAAAAGACAACTACCGAGAAAGAGAAGTGGGCGTTAAAGCTCTTGCCTCGCATTCGGGAGGACGTGGGTTGCAATCTCCGTCCGGCCATCCAGATTTGGGTTTCCTCAAATCACTTCTAGCGAATGTGGGGATGGTTCCTTTAAAAGGCCATGGCCGAATTCCTTCCCGTTCCCAACTCTATTGACATCGACGTCCACGAGGCGTAAAGCTATAAGATAATAAACGACAACTGTTATATTGCTTCAATATTAAAGGTTTCTAATTGTTGTAAATATCGTTACAATGAACCTACAGTGAAACTAAAAATAAATATTCATCTTAAAAAGTTTGAAAATAATTTTTTTGTGTAGAGATCATTTGTTTCTATTCAACGACGTTGAAAATATTTGGAGTATAGTTAAATGTTCTAAACTAACAATTAAATCTGTTTAAATACTTTAATAAGCAGAAGATAATTATTATCACACTTGACGAATACTTCCACTTTTCGTCAACATACAAATAAAATGTCTATAATGTGTTTACTTATGAATGCTTCTTGGGAAACAAACCGAGTAGACAAACTTCAAGTCTTACGACTACACCTGAAGATGGCGACGGAGTTTCATGTCGCCGAAATACTGTGTATAAATAATAAAATTACTCGGTTTGTTTCCCGTGAAACATTCATAAGTAAACAACGCCAAGAAAAACTGCGTTAATTCGTCTGTACTATGCCTTAGATGTTTATTAAAAAACTGTTGCATTAAAAAAAGATTTTTTTAAAAATTCCATTATTTCTTTTGTTTTAAATATTTTTTAGAAATAACGGTAAACTACTATGTACTTTCTAACTATAGCTGTGTAATGACTGTAAACATTAAATAATTCCATGCAATATTTGTACAATTTTACATATGCAATTCAACAAAATCAAAAGCACTGAACATTTCTAGCTTCCCGGATATCTTACCCACACCTGAGATACGATGCTTCAAATTCTTTAAGACCAACGTGAAAACTGTGCCAGACGTAGCTAACTTTTTTTTGAAAATCCTTTGCCTACTTTTATTTTTAAAATGAATTACTGCTTACTAGAACTTTAAGTACTACATCAAACAAAACGTCAGTGGAATAAAATCTGCTAAACAGATGTGGTTATTTATCTGATTGGTTTCACCCTGTTCAGTTTGAGGACACTAAAATTTCAGACATACGAATAATAGTGGGGAAGAGTCCACATTCTGCTGGAAAACATGTGAAGTCAAAAGATTACTCAAAAAAAAAAAGGAAAATACACGCACGCTCAAGAAGGAAAGGGTGACGCAGCGATTTAGAAACCTTAGCTGATTTAAGAGGACGTATTAAGAATGTAATGCGCGAGGCCTTTAACGATTTTCACTCCAACTCTCTCTCTAAGAGTCTCACAGAAAACCCAAAGAAATTTTGGTCGTATGAATGAAAAGTTAATTGTACCAACAGCAATATTCCAGCACTAATTCGTGAAGGTTCCGAGGTTACTGAAAGCCGCGATAAAGCTAACGAACTAAATACTGAATTCAAAAATTCATTTACAAATGAACATAAGGATAGTATTCACGTTTTCCCACGCCGTGGCGAATCGGTGATGGAATCATTACGAATAGATACTGCAGGTATCATAAAACAATTAGAGCTTCTGAAGTGGGGGAAAGCACCGGGCCCGGATGGAATTCCAGTAAGAGTATTTTCAGAGTATGCGGCGGAAATCGGGCCATTTCTGTCTGATATATTCAGTAAATCATTAGAAGAGCGAAAAGTACCTTCAGACTGGAAAATCGCGCAAGTAACTCCGATTTTCAAAAAAGGTGATCGAAGTGATCCTGGAAACTATCGTCCCATATCTATAACATCTGTTTGTAGTAGAGTTATGGAGCATATTATATGCTCGAACATTATGAATTTTCTAGATGATAATAATTTGCTTACAACAAATCAACACGGATTTCGGAAGAAAAGATCATTGGAACACAGCTGGCCCTATTTACACACGACGTAATGAAAGTTATCGATGCAGGTTCAGAAGTAGATGCAATTTTTTTAGATTTCCAGAAAGTCTTTGACTCTATGCCTTTTAGTGAAGCTTCGAGCGTACGGTATATCGGATCAGATTTGTGAATGGATAAAGGATTTTCTAATTGGTCGGTCGCAGTATGTTGTCGTTGAAGGAAAAAGTTCTTCTAATCTAGATGTTACATCGGGTGTACCTCAAGGAAGTGTAATAGGACCACTTCTTTTCTTAATTTTTATAAACGATCTCGGAGACAAAGTGAAAAGCCTTTTTAGATTGTTTGCTGATGATGCGGTTATTTATTGGGAAGTAAGAAATTTGGCCGATTGCTTAGAAATTCAGCGTGATCTGGATGTTATTTTGGCTTGGTGCGCTGAGTGGCAACTTACTCTAAATTGTAAAAAGTGCAAGACAATGAGCATAACTAACAAAAAGAATAAAATGGTTCAGAAATACGTGTTAAACAATACAGTTATTGATATGGTCGATTCTATGAAATATTTGGGAGTAACAGTACAAAGGAACATGAAATGGGACATACTCATTAATTCGTTAGTAGGTAGAGCAAATTCTAGGCTGCGATTAATAGGTCGAATCTTGAAAAATTGTAATGAACAAACAAAGGAGATAGCGTACAAATCTCTTGTGCGTCCACATTCGGACTATTATTGTGCCATTTGGGATCCGTTTCGTAAGGGGTTGATTGAAAGTATAGAGAAAGTACAGAGAAGAGCCGCTCGATTCGTGACCGCTTGCTTCAGACCTTATGAAAGCGTCACAGAACTGATTAGTAGACTAGGTTGGGAGTCTCTGGTAGATAGACGACACACGTTTCGTTTAAACTTATTGGTAAACATGCGTACTCCCACTTTCACTTTTGAGTGTAGTGAAATACTTCTTCCACCAACCTATTTGAGTCGAAAGGACAGGAAAGATAAAATTAGAGAAATAAGGTGCCGGACTGATTCTTATATGAATTCTTTTTTCCCTCGTACCATTAGGGATTGGAATGCACAGCAAAGAGATTAGCTTTGGTGCTGAGCACCCTCTGCCACCCACAATTTTGTGAATTGCGGAATATATATGTAGATGTAGATGTAAACCTATGGCATTCAGCCCTGAATGCATCTTCCTGCATCTCTTGCTTTATAATGTAAGCTATAAGAGATGCGACTGCTCCTAGTTACAGGCCACGCAATTGAATATTGCCAACTAAATTTAGAAGTTATTTATACTTCTGCAAATATTGGAAGGCCCACTCACACAAACCTGTACGTCGCCATTATTATAACTGGAGAATGTGAGGATGTTACATACATTTTTGCTGACTCTTTAGGAATTGCTTGTAAATCGTTAAGTGCTTTTAACAATGAATGATACGATGGTAGTGAAGGGGAGTTCCCAACTTTGTGCTTGGTTTCCACGTCTCATTTCTTTTTATTTTGCTCGGGTTAGTAGGCGGTTTCGATTCTGCTTCGTGCATGGTACGTACTCGTTTGGACGTTGCTCCAGTAAACACTACCCCCCGCCCCTCCATCATGACCGCAATTGTTATTACCCACTAGCATGAAGTTAGGAAATCAATACGGGAGTAGTTTACTGATAGTTATCGAGCGCCTAGTGTTAATACCTATGTTTCCAAATAGTTTTATGTATTACTTAGCAAAACCGCCGCTAAACCGTTATAAAGGGGATTTTTCTTCCATCTGAAAGTAAGCAGTAAGGGCAGCACTTATGTCCAACGTGAGATGTATATGTTTGTGTTACAAAAACACCTGAAAAAAAAATCTGTTATTTAGTATGAGCAACAATAACGATCTTTATGCATTTAAAAATTTTATTCCTGTATAAGCAATAGTATGCACAAATTATTACCGTAGACCTAAATTTTGATTTCGAGTTTTCTAGAAATTTCCAAAATAGTACTGGCTATTTCACTGCGATTTCGTCTCCGTTTCTATGTGACAGTTTTTTTAATACGATAAATCTCGAAATATCTCTAGAAATTTCACTACGTTTTTATCAGATTCAGTGCTAGTAGTTTTCTCAAATAACAAACAAATATTGTTATCTGGAGATTTCAATGATTGCACAATAACAACAATGAATGAAGCCTTAAAGTAATCATTTAACTGAACTGCATTTTTTACTCGCTACAAGAATGCAAAATAATAGCAGAACTGCAATTGATAAATTTTGTAATGTCTCTGAATATAGTAATTACAGCACGCTGCTAGTAATAACTGGGATTGCTGAACACAGTGCCCAGTTATTTAGTATCAAGTCCATAAGTCCGTTAACACAGATAAAATAAAGCTGGATATACGAAAGAAGTGTGAATGAAAAAATTATTCATAGATGGCTTAAATATCAAAAACTGGTTATAAGTGTACATTTCAGAAGCTATTAACACAAAATTTAGTTTCTATCAAAATATGTTTCTAACATTATTTTAAAGATGTTTTAAAAGGTAGGGAAGTTGTTAACGTGCCAAACAATGAACTGGATAAAGGATGGATTACCAAGGTTTATAAAGTTTCTTACAAAACGAAAACAGACCTATTCATAAAATAGAAAGAATTCGCTATGCACTAAAAGATCATTATGAGATTTACTAATAAATTTGATCATAAAGACAAAGACCATGTATGTATCAGAAAAATAGAGAAACACAGCACTAAAAATGAAAAGTATATGGAATATAATAAAATGTGAAGCAAGAAAATGTGTAAATCATTTATGGTAAAAGACATAAAAATGGATTTGTGCGTGGTGAAGTAGGGGAACTTTGTAAAATGGTTAACAAACATTCTACTTGAGTAGTAGAGAAATTAGATATAAAACAAGTGTCCCTACATGGTACCCTAAACCTTCTTTAGAATGCTTTCCCAAATTGATTAGTGGGGATGCAACTGTCACCAGCAACGATCTCAGAAATAAATAATGAAAGAATAACATCCAAATATTCTTATTGCTATGAAAAATTTTCAAGTTAGTCACTGAAAAGATGTTCAGATTGTAGAAATCATGTACTTCCACACATCTGTAACTAATCCAAACTACAAAAGATTTTTTTTTACTTATGGTTTTACACCTCGTCGAAGTGGAGACCATTATAGGCAGGATGGGACTGGGCGACAAATAATGGGAAGGAATTCGAACATGAACTTTTTAGGGAAGTATCCCGGCATTCGCCTGGACTGATTTGGGGAAACCATGAAAAAAACCAAATCGGGATGCCTGGACGGGGATTCGAACCGGCGTCCTCCCGAATGAGAGGCCAGAGAGTTAACCGCTCACCCACCACGCTCGGTAACTACAAAGGAGTATTTCCATATAGACTAAAAAGGGCGGTTGTAAACACATTATTTAAAAAAAGAGAAATGACGTGCATTGATAGCTACCGTTTCACTTCTTTACTAACAGGATTCTCAAAGATTTTTGAAAAAGGCGTGTATCATATAGTTATAACACATATTACGCTTTATAATATTCTTACTACTTCACGGTTTGGATTGCAATAAGAGTCAAATTTTTCTATATTCGTTTTAAAATAACTCATTTGAGTAACTGAGTAATAAAATATGTAATACGGAGTTTTTGTGATCTCATAAAACCATTTGACTGTGTTAATCATGAATTAATTTTGATAAGTGGAGTATAATGGTATACATGGAGCCGCAGATAAATGTTTTAATTCATACATGGAAAGCCAAAAGCAAAAGATCTCCCTTTTTCATTCTAATAACAGCAAAGGTACTTCATCAGATTCGGAGAAAGTACAACATGGCATTCCACATGGATTTATCCTAGAACTCCTCTTTTTATAATACATGAATGATCTTTGTGGAACACTTTCTGTAACATCTGATCTGGAAATAAAGAAATGGATGTACTCCTCTTATTTTCGTTCAGCCATGTCATTTTTGAGGAAACTCTTTAAAAATTAAAAAAATAGTATTCCTAGTACAGAAAGGAAATAATAGGATGCTGTGAACGGTAATACCAAGGACTTCTTGCACACAAATCTTTGAAAAGCGCAATATGCTTACAGTGAATTATAAATATCCATATTCTCTCATGTGAACTGTCATAGAACATTTTAACCTGTTTACATCAAATTTACAGGAACACAATTACAATAGAAGAAAAAAATGACTTGTAGAAAACACAAAAGTCATGAGTGCAAAAAGGAATTAATTTACCCGGGACTCAAATGTTTAAGAAACATCCTAAAAGACTAAATCAGTTTATAGATAATAAAGACGTATTTATATATTTAAAAAAAAAAAAAAAACTGAGAAATTGTCGTATTGGCAGTTCCTTCACTCTATTCCAAGAATTTTTTTAAAAACAACTAAGTGTATCTAAAATGACTTCAATAAAATCAAGTTGTAAAAATCAGTAATTATTTGTTACGTCTTTGTTTCTTTTAGTATGTAACACATTTTCATTACGATTATTATTCATCTTGTATGTATACATATTAATCATGTCATGTTTCAGATCCCAGAGGTCCTTACACAGCAGTGGTCTATGGAACAAGAGAAATAAATAAAATAAAAAATTATTACAATCCAAAAAACGTTTTGCAGTTTGCAAATTAATTTTTGTTTTGTTTACGTCAGCTTTCAATCCTTAATTAGTACTTTTTTCTCTCTCAACTGAGGATGGAATTCACAAGCATATAAGTACTTTGTACACCTTATTAATAATTATTCCTTCCAACCCTCTTAGTTTTATCATAAATACTATGCTACTAAGTGTAATGGAAATTAAGAGTCAAATTATTTCGAACTAATAATGTTAATAATCAAGATAAACTTAAAAAGATAATTAATTTTTAATAGTTGTTTTCTTATTTTCTACCTAAAAAGGATGTGATATTTGTGGGTATATTTGTGCCAAAATTTGAACTCAACGTTTCTAATATTTTTTCCGAGTTAGCTCTTCTTGTAATCGAGGTACTCAGTGTACACTAATAAGATTACACTTAACCGTAATATAATAATTTCGTGTGTTTGTAATGATCTGGTGACAGAGTTTCAATTGGCTGCGCATTTCGCCCCTGTCGTAGCCACCTTCACCTATCCCGGAAATCCTGCCGGGTACAGGGAACCGAGAGTTTAACGTGGAATCCGAACCACGGAAGTACTTCACATTACACAACAAGCTGTGCCGTAGGTGAAGACCGGGTTAAGAGCCTTTGAAAATCCCCGCCGAAACAGGGATTGGAAACTGGGACCTTTCGATCTCCATTCAGACAACTTAACCACTGAGTCACCAAACCGCTCCACTTAGTCGTAATAACATACAAGTGACTGTAACCTCTATTTTACTCGATGACAACATCCAGCACATAACTATTGAAGTTAAATATGACGTTACAGGTCGTTCATATTGATTTAACCTCTTCTGAATATAAAGAATCATAATCAAATTTGTATTGTTCAGAATTGAGCTTTGGAAGAACATAATTCTTTTGCTGTAGCATTTAGTAAAATATTGGTTTTGTAGGTTACTGTTTAAGATCAAATAAAAATAAGGAATCGAATAGATGTGTATTAGATCCATGTTATGAAGAAAGATACGTCAGTACTCCTTTTCTGCTCTATTAGACATGTTTTTTTTATTATTATCTGACGATAGAATTACTAACGTATTTAGTTTCAACATTTGAGGGGCTGTTGACGGAGATACAGAAATGAGTGTGCTACATTATTCACTTTAATATTATGTAGTTATTCGCATTACTTGCTTCACTATACTGTGTTCAGTTAAGAGAGGCGGGTCAAGGTTACTCTGTTCTATCCCCACTCCGCTCCCTACATGCGAAGGGGGAACAGCTGCCGCGCATGTGCAGTCATCCTCACTACGTAAGTGGTACGATATGTTGCATTTCGGGGGATGTTTTCTTTAGTAAAATCGAGAATTTTAATTATTTGTCATTGACGAAATTAGTGAATCGTAACCCGTAGAAATTGCGTGTTTACCAACTTCAATTTCATATGTTGATAAAAACTATTTACAAGAAATCAATGATAAAACTTACTGTTTCTAGTAAATATTTTTAATTTTAAAAGTTGCGCAAGGCATTTCGAGAGTTAATTCCAAGTTTTAGATGTGTTTCCCAATGGAAGTTAATTCTCGAAACACGTCATATAAATTTTGAAATGAAAGTGATAGTGACTGGATTTTTTCTTTGAGTGATATCTTGCATTATCCATTACGAGGACACACCTTCTTCCAGACTCTTAAGCAAGTTAGAAAACCATTCTGAACACTTCACTACTGATTTCTTGGTGATAGTCGCCAGAAAATTTAGACTGGAACACTAAGCCACCATTTCGTTTAGAGTGTTGCCAAATAAACTTCCTTGCGTGATTTTGATTTACCCACGTCTCGTGAAGGTAGGAGACAGGTCGAAGTGGATCTTCCTTCCTTAAATCGTGCATTTTTCTTAAAAATGAGGCCCATGCTGCAACAACGTTTGTGCTTTCAATCAGAAAACGTCTACCCTCATTATATTTTCTGAATTTGAAGTAATGTTTTTAGTAATTTATGCAGAGAAGTAACGCCTCCAGTGTAGTTAATTTTCTCTTTCAATATCTACCTCAATTTTCCGATGGTAGGATATTCTCCTCGATCATAAAATTCTAGTACAGAACGTCGAATGATATCTTTCCGGAAGTCATCCATCTCCATGACCGGTATTTCTCTCTGAATGTTTCCCTTTGGAGAAGAAAAGGATAGCCCTGTAACATTCAACTTGGCTTCGCTACATAGACGCTGTACTGTTCGTAACGATACACCACGCGCCTGTGATGTAGTTTTTTTTGGTTCCTAAAAAGTATAATAACTTTCTCTTCAGAGTTTTCTAGCGTCTTAAAAAATTATCAACATCAAAAATGTTTGTTTTTGACTGTCACCTAATATAAATCTGACGCCATTTCACTTACAGCGTTTTTATGATGTATTGGTATAAACACGACAATTCTGCGCCAAACGACAATGCATTCTGGCTGCCTATAGGCAGCGGTCTACTCGGAGGAGAAGGCAACGGGAGGGGGCAGTTAGATTAGGCGCGGGGCGAGGGGAAAATGACCATGACGCGCTAGTTGAGAGTGAACAGGATATAAAGGCTGAGTGGGACTTATGTTTCGATAAGATGTTCAGCTCGAACGGAAAAAATTCAGCTTTATCGAGATCTGGATACGTATCGCATATGTAATAGTCAATCGTTACTGGCAGTGAACTGTGAATGTTGGATCTCACGCTATCACAAGAGATAACTTGTGGTGGACGAGCGATCTTTTTTTTCTTTTCGCCTTGCCACTCCAGAAGAGAACATATAGATTGTGGGTAAGCAGTAGTACTTATAAATGTAACTCTCAGTAAGGATATTCACATACGTACAATTTATTATATCAGTTATGTGCAATAACGACAAGCCTAGCTCCCTTCAATCCTTCATTGAGTTTAACTCCCATTGCTTGATCCATATTAAATGCCTTCCACACTTATACTTCAATCGCTATCTCCCACCTGTTATAATGGCTGCTGAAGTCGTCGATGACTTCTCCAGCAGTTTGTAGTTCGCCTTGCTTCATCACATCTTAGCTCCCAGATCGACCCGTTCCGACCAGTTCCTTCTGTAACCGCCCAGAACCGATCTCTCTCTCGTCGTGAATCTGTTTTGTCCAACTTCCCCTCCATAGAATCCATGATGGGGAGTAACTCTAGCCAATAGTAACTATTCCTTCCCTACCATTTTCCTCCCAGTGTCGTCTAGTTAAAGCTCAATTCTGCTGACTATTTGACCTGCTTTGATATCAATGCTGCCTGTGTGCTTGCATCCAGAGCTTCTAACTGTTGTGACTCTCTGTTGTAACTGCCCTGGATTCAGCTTTGGCCATATTCAATCAACTCTTGCCCAGCTTTGGTAACTATGGCCCCAAATTCCTTGGTCGTCCACTACAAAGTGAAGCCGTGTTAAATAGATGTATTGGCGTGACATCTCGTTCTCAGGTGTACAGTTAGGAGCGACTCTTCTGTAAGTTCATGTTGGAACAAGAAGCAGCTACTCTCCTTCGTATTTGTTGTTCTCTTGATAGGAAAGCGAGCTAACGAAAATACCGTACACATATTGGAACATCATTAGCAAGTTCAATCCAAACAGTAGTTCAAATTTCATATTAAGCTTGATGTTTACCAAAATCACAAAAATAACTGTTAAAGCTAGGCCGAAAACATCCCCCTATTTTGTTAGCAAAACTGCTGTACCCACCTGTAGTACTTTTCAATTCTGACCGTACTCCCGTTAATAAAGCGACAAGGGGAGTATCTTATTAAGAATTATAACCGCAGGTGGGCGGGTAAAGTTGACGATATTCCATTAACGTCTGGCTGATTACTGCGAGTGCCGCTGCGTGGCGTGCAGAGCGCGGGTCGACCCTTAATCAAAGTTTGCGACGCCTCACGCGACAGCCCGCCTGGCAGGTAGGCAGCACCGCTAGACATGCAAAGCGGGTCTCCAGCCGGCACCGTCTCCTCGACGAAAAAAGTCAAACCGAAACACGCGGCCTAAGACAAATACAAAGAGCAACTTCTGCATTTCTCTTAAATCACTATCATCCCTAAAAATCAGCTCGCATTTTTTTCTTACATCCGCCGTTCCCAGCTTAGGATGACAACGCCAGAAACAAAGTGATATCCACCGACTGGCAATGGTGAAGATAAAACACTCCTTTCAACATCAGACCAGGCTGATTCGTGGGTAAACAGAGAAAATGAAAGTTTCAATGCTACTCTATGAAGCGAGTGATTCGAACCTTCATTCTTCCTATTTTCATTAAATAAAGTCACTGGAACAGTATAAAACATGTGATTTTAAGTTTCAACTTATCACAATATTTTTTTAGTTTCTTAGAACATTTAAGACTGTCTTCACAATATTCCACACCCTCTTCTGTACTATTATTTCAACACAGTTTATTTTTCGTTTTAATTTAACTGTATCTAATTCAGTAATTATATTGAAGTGAGTAATCTTTTCAAGGACCATACCCACTGTATAATATTCATGGTTAATGTCTTAATTTTACATAACGATAGTGCTGAGTAGAACGTACCTTTATATACTTTGTAATACGGTGATCTCCGTAAAAACGGTGCTACGTTCTTGTAAATTCATCTAATCTGTGTCACATTTCAGGAGGACATTTTTTGTTTCATTTTATCTTTGAACAGCGTTATGAGAACTTTAATTGCGTCATGTGACTTTTTCGGTAACTACTTCGTTCTTAACTATCTGAATTGTTTGTTATTGTGATAGGTTCCATTATAATCCTAACTCTTTCCACACTCTTTCGATAGCAAAAAGAATTAAAACAGAATGTAAATTATTCCAATATTGTAATCATGAGACAGATTTTTGGTATTTATATGCTTCTGATCTTCCGGTGATGTTGAGTTACCCATCTCTTCGGCAGCTGACTGATAATTCTCAGATCTCAGTCTACATTGAATTCTCTCTCTCGATTACTGCCATTATATTGCTTTATCACCACAGGTGAACACGTCAGCAATGGTATATACGTTATGGGAACGATATTATTGTGCTACTGCTTTCACAACAGTGAATTCAATGGAAGAAATTATGTCACTAATATCTTAAAAAAACGTAACGTATTTCATCATTTAGGCCTCCACATCGCCTTCGTTATCGCGATGCCCCATAGTCTGCGACACTATCCAAGGCGTCTTCTCTGTAACACTTTTGGAAGAAATGTAACCATATTGGTAAAATATTTAAAAATGTCAATAAAACAGCAGACATCAGCCAGCAGGTTTTTCTATCGCTTTATAGGTTAATATTGGTTTATAGAATTTTTTTAAGCTACTGTGTTTTGGTTTGCTGCCGATGTTTTTCGTCGTCTGTAATTAATTTAGTACTGGTGTCATGGTACGTGTAACCATCATACGTTGCAGAAAAAAAACCAGCAATTCAAATCACAGTAATCAAAACGTACTATAAATGTCAAAACAAAAGAGTCAAGCTATCGCGACTTCCGCACATGCCGTATTCGATCTACTCAAGCTATGTGTAAAAATTTCGTGCCTCCTTGTTGTCTGCAGGGAGAGTGTTTAAGTCATACTACATAGAGACTAGTACTTATACCTTTCTAGCGCTAAAAATCTACGCAACAGATTTCGCCAAAGGTCGGCGGGAAGAAGAACGTTCTCTTTAACATGAGTGAACATCGTACCTCACTTTGCACATGTGAACGGGTCATCCAAGTTTTGATTCTTTACCATGACTTGAGAAACGCAGGTAGTATCACTCAAATTCATGCCGCCAGGTTACGATACCCCAGCTCAAAGGATCTACCCATGAAATGATAGAAATAATTTTTCTAGCGTCCAGGATATATATGTGATCGATTTGCGAGGCAAGGTGAAGTAACTTGCATGAATAGCAGTCAGCGTTTGAACTTCAAACCAATTTTAACTCCGGTAGACGAACCTAAGAACTATATCCCAATAATTTAATAACTGTATCATGTTCATTCTAAATTTTATGATGTCTGATCTGCAAATGGAGAAGTTCAATTTACGATTAAATTATATTCCATACAAATACATTATTCATTTAATGAATATATTCATGTGCTTAGTTGTTATAAATATTTTCCAATGTTGATGATTCTGGAATAAGTAAATCCCACAAAAACAATTATTGTAAAAAAGTCTCGTGCTCGTGTAGTGACAAAAAGTTATGAGATCTTCTTCTGAGCCAAGTATACACTTTAAAGCGTGTATTCACTTTGTGAAACAGAATGGTTTCTCTCGGTGCCATTGATCATTTATTTAGAATTTAAAAAAAAATCTGGTGACTTGGCCATTATGCGCGCCATGTTTTAGTTACCTTAAATGTGTTGGTTAGTCAAACTTACAAATACATTAAAGCCAAGATTTATTTTTCGAATTTGACAAGTATATATTATGCCTTTAATTTTAGTAAAAATTAAGACGTGCGTAATGGCCAAGTCACCAGATGTTTTTAAATGGGTACCGAGCAATGAGTTTGCCGTTGGTTTAACTACCACCATAAATAAATTACGAGTAACTTTAAAACCAAGCATAAGAAAAAAATAAAATTTAAGATAGTAGTTAAACTTGGTGATCTCTATGCATTAAAAATGCTCAGGCATATAGCTTCATCCGGAGCAAAGCAATTAATCAACAAATATGTGCCACAATTTTTCATGTTTGGGATAGTAATTAAATAAATATGGGGAAAAACTCCAGTATTAGATTTTTCTTATGATTTAGGGATCAAACTATATATGTGAACCAAATTACTTGTTTCTAGGATTACTGGAAGTACAGTGGAATTTTGATGTCGAGGTGTCGTAGTCGAAATAAAATTTTGAAATTCAATAACTTCCAAAGTACGAAAAGGAAAGAAGGAAAATTTAACACATTAGTTAAACTTAGTAAGCTCATTCTACATTGAAAAACTGAGCTATATAAAGTTATTAGGGTGAAAATTGATTTCACGATAGGGGTAGGTAAGGGGTAGATATACCGGGTGAGTTTTTTATCTTGAGACAACTAAATATCTCGAAAACTACAAATCCGATCAAAAAAAGTGGGTAATAAAAATTGTTCGTCTCGACGGGGGACATCCGATGATACCAAATTTGACTCCCCACCCCCACCCCCTAGGGGTGGGGGAAGGGGGAGAAAAAAAACTTAAATAGGAACCCCCATTTTTTATTGCAGATTCTGATTCCCCGGAAAAAACTACCCCTATTTCACCCCCAATTCGAGTCATTTTGGTCGATAGATGGCGCTGCAATCGACAAAAATCAAAATAAGCAAAAATTCATTTAAAAATGAGGATATCTCGTGAAATACACATCAGATCAGCAAAATACAAGTTAATGTGATTGATATTTTTCAAAAACTATTCAATAACACCACCCACCTCCAAACTTGAGGGATGGGAATGGACATTATTTCAAAATGCACTGATGCAAATTCTTTAGCAGATAGCGAAAGTCAAACATTACTTTTTGCGTTACCCAGGAACAACGACGTGGACGTAGTAATTTTCTGTTCCCTTTGGGGTGCTAGATTTAGGTGAGTCCCCTCGCCTCTCACCATCGGGGTGCTTGTTTTTGGTGAGTCCCCTCGCCTCTCACCATCGGGGTGCTTGTTTTTGGTGAGTCCCCTCGCCTCTCACCATCGGGGTGCTTGTTTTTGGTGAGTCCCCTCGCCTCTCACCATCGGGGTGCTTGTTTTTGGTGAGTCCCCTCGCCTCTCACCATCGGGGTGCTTGTTTTTGGTGAGTCCCCTCGCCTCTCACGTGTTTGTTTCTAACAACAATTCTAAAGCAAGTGCTCGAAAATATCACCACCGACATCGATGCATTTATTTACCCGCTCTTGGAATGATTCGACGCAACTAAGAAGCATATCCGGCGTGATTTTTTGACAAGCGTTGGTAATTCGTTCAATCATGTTTTCAGGCGTTGTTGGCACTTCACTGTAAACTTCATTCTTCAAGTATCCCCATAAAAAAAAATCAGGCGAAGTGAGATCTGGTGATCTTGCAGGCCACGGCACTGGACCTCCTCTTCCGATCCATCGACGATTGTACAGACGATCTAACACTTCCCGCGATCTTACAGCAAAATGTGCTGGACAACCGTCATGTTGAAACCACATTGTTTGTCGCACGTCTAAGGGTACGTCTTCAAGCAATGTTGGCAGTACGTCCTCTAAGAGTTGTTGATATTTCTCCCCATTGAAATGTCCATGGATAAAATGTGGACCAATAAGTTTGTCCCCAATTATCCCACACCAAACATTTACATTCCACGGACGCTGATGTTCAACTTGGCGTAACCAATGCGGGTTTTCCACACTCCAATAATGCATGTTGTGTCGATTAATGGTGCCGTGGTTAGTAAAAGTGGATTCATCCGAAAACAGTACTCGAGCAAAGAAATGGGGTTCTTCTTGTATTTTCTGTAGCGACCATCGGCAAAATGTCAATCGATTATCGAAATCATTGCCGTGAAGTTCTTGATGCAACGAAACATGGAACGGATGGTATTTTCTACGATGCAAAATCTGACAAACACTTCCCTCCTGAGTGAACTGTTGGATAATACGGTAAAAAGAAGCGCGCGATCGAGGCTGGTCTGGAAAACGATGAGCATAAAGATCAACAGCATTATCGATATTCTTGCGACATTCTCCATAAATGTAGACCATTTCAATTTTTTCTTGCAACGTTATAGCCTGCATTCTCATTGACACGTGCAACAGAACGAAGTAAATAAATCAGAGATGTTATGAACGCTATGAAAGTACATCAAGTAATGAGAAAACTCTGAGAAATGAGCGACGATGTGAACGCAATGGAAGTACATCAAGTAATGAGAAAACTCTGAGAAATGCAGCGCCATCTATCGACCAAAATGACTCGAATTGGGGGTCAAATAGGGGTAGTTTTTTCCGGGGAATCAGAATCTGCAATAAAAAATGGGGGTTCCTATTTAAGTTTTTTTTCTCCCCCTTCCCCCACCCCTAGGGGGTGGGGGTGGGGAGTCAAATTTGGTATCATCGGATGTCCCCCGTCGAGACGAACAATTTTTATTACCCACTTTTTTTGATCGGATTTGTAGTTTTCGAGATATTTAGTTGTCTCAAGATAAAAAACTCACCCGGTATAGAAATTTAAGAGTTTCAGACTTTTCTCATAATATGTGGGTAAAATGTTATCTGCGTGCCATATTTCAGCATTCCACGGCTGCGGGAAGTACCTTAGAGTTATGATGATCATCAGTCAGTGAGTGACAAAATCGGTGAAGTTTTCATCCGAATAACAACAGAACTTAGAACAGTAACGAAATAAAATTTAGTATGATTGCTAAGATTGCTGATATCTATACATAACAGAAATTTGAGACATGTAGTATGAAGAAGCCAGAAGAAATTGAGATTCAAAAATGGCCCGAATCGTTTCGAGAAAAGGGTAGGCAGTTGACTCGACTTGGCGGGTGTACTGAAGTGCACCCAAATTTAATACGTTAAGCTTAAATAATGTTTTGTTTGGTTTTTTGAACTCTTAAATGATCGATTCTATGTATTACGTGATGAGAAATAACTTACTCAGGGAAGATGTGAGGTTTCATCTTTACATCACCTGCCGCACCATCACTGTACCTGAATTTGTACCTGTATTACACCAACGCATTTTAATTATGTCAGCTTGTTAAGAACTACAAGCAGCCGTCAACTGAAGATGACCGCAGAGGAGCAATTGAAACGTTGTGCCTAGAAATCTAAGTCAGGTGGTATGTTCTTGAAAGTCCCCGTTCTTGCACGTAGTCTCTTACTGGAGATCAGTAATGTTTCGAAAAATGTACTATTTATTAGGAAGTATATGCAGTTCCAGTATACCGTACGCAACAAATACTTTACACACACCCGTTGATCTTGGGCACAGATACCTGTATGAGTTCATCTCGTTCATATGGACGCGGGAAAAAAAAAGGGTCTGTATAGAGCTGTATAGACTGTATAGAGCTTAGAATAAACTGATGATCTTTACTTATAGTAAAACAATTGAGCTCAGAATTTGATTAAAATGCAATATGATAAAGTGCAACAAATAAGATCACTACTCCTATAAAGAAATTTTTTGAGTAGAACGTATCTGAATCAGGGGCGTAGCTACTATGGTCTATGGGGCTATGCGGTGCAGTGCACCGGGGCCCTCACGCTCAGGGGGCCCCCAAGCATACCTCAAGGCGCCGTTCAGAGGGCCAACGAGCCTTCACGGCAAACTGGCGTCCTTTTTTTTTAGCTCTACCGTCGTCTAAGGGGCCCCTGAGAACACAGGAGCCCCTCACTAAGGGCCCTCGCTGCTCAGGGGGGCCCCAACCACTTGTCAGGGGCCCCTAAAGAACAATTCAAGGGCCCCCATCCTCAGTTCAGGGAGCCCCTACCAGCACACAAAGCAAAAAAAAGGTCGCCCATCTGGCCTGAGGGCCCAAAATAAATTTTTTGCACCGGGGCCCTTGTTGACCTAGCTACGCCACTGATCTGAATATATCTGCTGATATAAAAATTTAAATTCCAGTCACTGCAACGTGTTGACCACCAGCACAGATTATTCCAATTATTTATCTGTTGACTTTTGGCAAAATATTCGTAAGTTTACCACCTACATTAAACATAAAAAGGAAGAGCAAACGATGCTTTGATTATGCCATGACATACCGCAATGACAAGGAATGAGACAGCCGCGTGTGTGAAAGTCGTTTCAGTCGACGGCCTCAACTTCGTCCGAGCCACGAAAATTGTCCCCGGGATGCATATCATTTGCTAGCTTGAGCAAGTGGCCAGAAATCTCGCTCAAAACACGCAGATATACCTGTAGAATTCTGGAGACAGCCGACCCAATAAAGGACATTATCGAGACAAAACGCCGGGTATCTAGAAGTTGTATGATGGATATGCTACTGCCCACATTCATTTTGATTCCCCTTGTGGTTCTTGGATGAAGAATCAGCTTCAATAATAGAAATAAAGGAATTCTTGTTTCTGGTAACATCACCAACATGTTCTGACATTGTTCAAATATCTCAATTAAATCTTGCAGCTTGCCGAATTTCCACGGAAAAAAGTGGCTTTGTTGGAAAACATACGCGCTATTGGATAAATAACATACAAACAGGCCAAGTAGGACCTGACTGTAAATTCCATCCTCATTCGGTGTTCATATCAAATAATACAATCATCACTGCTAAGAAAACTATCCAAGACATAAATTTTCCTAATATCGATAACATTGTCAGGATAGATGTCATCTGATTGTTTTTAGGCAGTTCGATTATTTTTTTTCTTATGGCTTTACGCCTCGTCTACGTCGAGGTCATTAGAGGCGGGACGGGATTGGGGACAAGGAACTGTAGGGAATTCGACCATGGCCTTTTGAAGGAAGTATCCCGGCATTCGCGTGGAGTGGTTGAAAATTGACAATTGAAAACCCAAATCTGGATGTCCGCACGGGAATTCGAACTGACGTCCTCCCGAATGTGAGGCCAGGGCGTTACCTATTCGATTCAGTGTTACTGTTGAATCAGACATTGTCAACCTGCCCGAACACGTTCTAAAATCGTCGTGCTTAAATACACTGTAAAATAATACGATGATATTTTCCTAGTGGCGCTAGAGTCGGCAGACATCCCACAGGTAAATAAATGTTATTACAATAAAAGTGCAAGATGTGAATGTTTCTCGGTAGCTAACTATTGAAGTATTTAATGATTTATAATATAAACATTTTGGAATTACGTATGGAACAACACATTCGGTATATAGCCGCCACGGATTTTGTTTCACAAAGATACTAGTCTAGAAACATTTTTTCTATAGCGGTTTCGCATAAATGTTGAGGTATTTCGTTGATAGAGCGTTTAAGTTCGACCTCTAAAGCTTAAGTGGCCATGGGCTTCTTGGCGTAAGCCTGAAACTTCAGAAAACCTCACACAAGAAAGTTTCTACATGTTAAATCGTAGGATCATGGCCATCAATTCTGTTTACCAAAACGGGAGATGATACCACCAGGAAAAGACTCTTGCAAGACCATAAATATTGGGCAGTATGGCAATTCGCACTGTCCTGCTGATACTATATATCTTTAAGAGAAATATGTTCGAATTGAGGTACAGAGAACTGCGTTATCATGTTACGATAACGTTTTGCATTTATGGTTAATGCATCACCTGCCTCCTATTGAAAATGAATTTTCCCTCAAAATCGGCATTCACTTCTTGTTGTTCAGTTCTCCAGTTGGTGAACTCTCTTCGCTGTGCATGGTCAGTTGGCATAAGTTCTTTAGTCAATTGGATTTTGTAAGCACGCAGATACAAATCTCGAGTGAGATTACGGTAAAAAGTGTCTGGTAAAATTTCCTGTTCTTCTGCATGAAGACGAATTGAGGTCGTCGAATATCAGCCATACTAATGTGAACTGCAGTGATGTTTTCATCTGAACGACCATTATGTGGTCGTGTCATGAGTTTAACATCAACAACTGACTGAGTACTTTCTAATTTTTCGACTATTCTTTTAACAACTAATGATTTCGGAACATTATTTCTGCCGAAAACGAACTTTACGAATTGTGATAACTAAACCTTCATCATTCTGATATTTTATCAATAAGGAAGCATTGTTGAACTGTGTAGAGATCCAGGTTTACTAATTCTTATCTGTCGTCTATATACCTGTAACATATATTGACCTATCGAATCATAACAGCCAAAATGAGCCGTAATTCATATTTCGCGCTTTTATTCGAACACTCTTTATTTTAAAACAACAGTAAATGAAGCCCCAGAACGCAAAAAATAGGTGTGTCAAGATAGTAAAAAATTGAAAGAGTTCCTTGATAACTATAATTACGTTAAGAATAATTACTAATTTTCACAGCAGATAGAGAAGAATAGGTTCTTCCGTAATTTCATATCTTGACCGCAGGTGGAGAGAATCCTGACGTGTAATATTTACTGCAAGTCCAATTATTCTGAACCGTACTAGGATGCCAGCGGCTGCGTACATCTATCGCTGGACTACCGTATTCTGGACAATTTCCCACAGAACGAAAGCAGCCAATAGTACAGCAACTCCGAATAAGTATTTCTGAAATAAACTACTCGGGGTCATCTCGAAATACTTAATTTATATAATGCTCTAACTTTGTTGGAAATCTGAGAATCGATCCCTTAGTTTCTGAAAATTTTATATTTGTTAGTGCTAGAATGAAAGTCTGCCACCTTAAATTTGTGAACCAATCGACAGAATTGAAACATTAATGAATGGGAAATACCATCCCTAAGTAAAAATAACATGCAGTGTTTTAATGATGATAAATCCGCTATGTACTTTTGCTGAAAGAGTTCATATTAACACGGGCAACAGGATCCACCAATAAACCAGAGTAATAGAATGTTGATGTATGAGAACTTCCATCAAAAATCATTCTATCACCTGTATCCCCAGCCTCAATAATTATCCCTAATTTTTGAAACAAATGACTGGCATTTTATTCAGCACCATCTGTAGGCAGAGTCATATATTTTCCAAATGAGAGCATTTTCAGGTTCATGGCTTTAACGATCTCTACTGCAGGATTTAAACAAATATTGTATTAAACTAAACACATGGTCATAATAGACTGTATTTAAATTGTTCCAAAGTGGTACGACGTAGAAAATTGCTCAAACTGCTGATATAAAACATTAAAATGTGAGAATGATTCAGGTGACAATGAAACCAATCTTTACAACCGAAATCAAACAGCTCAATTTCACAGGAGACAATAGCGTCTCTAAGGTTTTAATAGCAATTACAATCAGATTGTTGATATCATTTGGAGAACGCGCAAATGATGCAGTGATTGTAAATGTATGGAATGACCTAAAATAACTGTGTGTGGTGTTAGGATCAAATGAGCAGACGGTAGCCACTGATTATATCATTTTTGTCGTATATTCGCCTTTTAATTATTAAATATCACCAAAGGCCACTAACATTATGCCACTTGGGAAATCAACCAAACAGTTTTATGAAATAAATAATGGAGTAAGTTCCCTATTTTATTTACTTGGGCTATTTAATTCTCAGTGATGACAGAGGTTCCCTAACAGTGATATGACCAAGAAGGTGTAGCTCCCATCCGAAACGTCAAAATCAACTCGACAAACGAACCCAGCCCTAAGTTTCCAAGGTCCCAGACCGCTCTGGTGGTAATGAGATAGCAATCCCTTTTCTTTAGTTGTCTGCCTTTGGCCTTGGATTATACGGAAGAAGCCAGGCCTCTGTTGAAGTCTTACATCAAACGGATCACTTCATAAATCCCCAAACGTTTCAGACAAAGTGCACATGCTGGCTACAGTTTCTAGATAATGGCGTTGCCACTTATGAGGCATGTCCGAAAAGTATTTTCACTACTAGTTTGACTACTAGTTTTGGGGGAATAAATTGATATTTTATTGAATCTTGTGAAAATAACCGTGACAAATCTCAAACATTGAGTTCAGTGAGTTCAATGATAGTTGGAGATAAATGAATCTGAGGTACAAACATTATGGTTACAATTCAAAGCAACACATTTTGTGAAAAATAATGATTCACTCAAAAAAAATCTCACTTTTCATCTGAATTGGAATGAAGCTTGAAGAAGTCACGAAAATTAAATTGATACATAAATATCAGGTGTTCAAAGACCACTGTAGCTTCACGTTTATATATACACTGCCGGATTAATTAAAAGAGCAACAGGCAGACGGAGCTGTGATAAATGAGGTATCCCCATATAAGCAGTATTGAATGATAAAAAATTTAAAGTGTTGCATATAATACACTCCTGGAAACTGAAATAAGAACACAGTGAATTCATTGTCCCAGGAATGGGAAACTTTATATACACATTCCTGGGGTCAGATACAACACATGATCACACAGACAGAACCATAGGCACATAGACACAAGCAACAGAACATGCACAATGTCGGCACTAGTACCGTGTATATCCTCCTTTCGCAGCAATGCAGGCTGCAATTTTCCCATGGAGACGATCGTAGAGGTGCTGGATGTAGTCCTGTGGAACGGCATGCCAAGCCATTTCCACCTGGCGCCTCAGCTGGACCAGCGTTCGTGCTGGACGTGCAGACCGCGTGAGACGACGTTTCATCCAGTCCCAAACATGCTCAATAGGGGACAGATCCGGAGATCTCGCTGGCCAGGGTAGTTGACTTACACCTTCTAGAGCACGTTGGGTGGCACGGGATACATGTGGACGTGTATTGTCCTGTTGGAACAGCATTTTCCCTTGCCGGTCTAGGAATGGTAGAACGATGGGTTCGATGACGGTTTGAATGTACCGTGCACTGTTCAGTGTCCCCTCGACGATCACCAGAGGTGTACGGCCAGTGTAGGAGATCGCTCCCCACACCATGATGCCGGGTGTTGGCCCTGTGTGCCTCGGTCGTATGCAGTCCTGATTGTGGCGCTCACCTGCACGGCGCCAAACACGCATACGACCATCATTGGCACCAAGGCAGAAGCGACTCTCATCACTGAAGACGACACGTCTCCATTCATCCCTCCATACACGCCTGTCGCGACACCACTGGTGACGGGCTTCACGATGTTGGGGCGTGAGCGGAAGACGACCTAACGGTGCGCGGGACCGTAGCCCAGTTTCATGGAGACGGTTGCCAATGGTCCTCTCTGATACCCCAGGAGCAACAGTGTCCCTAATTTGTCGGGAAGTGGCGGTGCGTTCCCCTACGGCACTGCGTAGGATGCGACGGTCTTGGCGTGCGTCCGTGCGTCGCTGCTGTCCGGACCCAGGTCGACGGGCACGTGCACCTTCCGCCGACCACTGGCGACAACATCGATGTACTGTGGAGACCTCGCGCCCCACATGTTGAGCAATTCGGCGGTACGTCCATCCGGCCTCCCGCATGCCTACTATACGCCCTCGCTCAAAGTCCGTCAACTGCACATACGGTTCACGTACAAGCAGTCGCGGCATGCTACCAGTGTTAAAGACTGAGATGGAGCTCCGTATGCCACGGCAAACTGGCTGACACTGACTGCGGCGGTGTCCAACCGCTGCGCAGCTAGCGCCCTTCGACGGCCAACACTGCTATTCCTGGTGTGTCCGCTGTGCCGTGCGTTTGATCATTGCTTGAACAGCCCTCTCGTAGTGTCCGGAGCAAGTATGGTGGGTCTTACACACTGGCGTCAATGTGTTCTTATTTCAATTTCCAGGAGTGTATATACACTGGCGGATTAATTAAAAGTGCAACACGCAGACGTAGCTGTGATAATTGAAGTATCCCCGTATAAGCAGTATTGAATGATAAAAATTTAAAGTGTTGCATATAATATATTGAGAATCACGGGGCTATTTACTATCCGAAATTGCAATACTTTTTAGTATTAGTGCGGAACAGTGTGGGAAATCACGACACTTTTTTGTCCAAAACTTCTTGTTGATAAAATATGCCAAGGCGAATGCTGACGACCCTTTACATCCAAATGTCTAACTGTGAGTGAGATCGGAGAGTTGGAGTGTTTGAAATGGGCGCATCATTTCGTGAAATCTCCCAAAGCTCTAGTTCTCCTAGAGGAGGCACAGGTCCAAACAGAAGAACGACAGCAAGTGAACACCGCCAAATTGTGTGGGTGGCTGTTGCTGGCAAACGGGTGACTGCTGGCCAGATCCAAGCAGTGGTTGCATAGAGAATTCCCTCCTCGCCCCTCCGGACACTCTCTGACCCCTATGCAATGTGTTCCATTAACCCGATTTCATTGACAGCATCGTCTAATCTTGTGTAATGCAAAAAGCAAATGGATTCGTGAACAGGGCACATTTGTGTTTAGAGACGATTCTCGATTCTGCCTGTGGCAATGTGGTAATCTACAACATGTTGGGAGGCGTAGAGGAGAAATGGCTTACCCTGCTGTGATTTCAGAACGTCACACAGGTCCAGCCAATGACGTCATGGTTTGGGGGCAATCAGTTTCAAAACAGGAATGAGTTGGTTGTTGTTGAAGGCACAACGACAGTCTACCACTATGTGGACGGGATGCTGCATCGTATTGTGATACCCATGTCCACCATCCAAATCCTATCTTCCAATTGGATAGTACCCGCCCTCATATTGTGGTCATTACAACACAAGCCTTGAAAAGGGCTTCGATCACAATTTGGAGTGCACGCTCCCCAGATTTGTCCCCAATACAGCATGGCTAGGATGCCAGGAGTAGATACATTAAATCACATGGTCACCTAGCACAAACTGTGTAGCACCTGATTGCACAAGACATGCAGGCATAGAGAGACATACCTCAAGAAGACATCAGAATGCTTCAATGTTTCAATGTCTGCAAGGATCCAGGAATGTATACTCGTAGGTGCTCATAGTGGGGGCACTTCTTATTGACAATTGTATTTGATGGGAATAAACTTGACCCATTTCAATTTTTTATCATTTCTTTGTATATGACCCTGGATATATCTGCATTGTTTCCTAAAATTCCACCATATCTGCCTGAGTGTTACATTTTTCTTTTCCGCCAATGTATGTGGCAAGTACTGAACATAACAAGTTAGTTATGAGATGCATGTTGTAAAGTTCTGTTGTCTCGAATAGTAGGCCTATTTTTATACAATATTTCGAGCATGTTAGAGCTGGCATATACATAGCTCTGACGATGTTTCGGGCTGCCATGTTGCTATCAGAGATCGTTACAGTTAGTGACCAGCTTGCAGGAGTGATGGTTTGGCCTCCGGGTAGGACTCGAGTTGTTAAATTGTTAGGTCCAGGGAGCGAAACAGCCCACAATGCACGAAGGGCATATTGTATTGTACCCAGTAGTACGGGAGCCTCAACAGTATTTCTGTCAGAAGAAGCAATATATTGTATTTTATATTGTTCCTCATTTTTTCTTCCTACGAATCCTGCAATCTAGGAGGAAAAAATCCTATAAGTATGATTGGTGACTCCCGGGGACTTTCAGGTGATAATAAATTTTGTAAAAATTTCGAATTATGGATGTACTGTAAGTTAAAGTTGGTATTTCACTAGAAGATTGTTCCACATACCCTTCCCATATCCAAATGGAGAAACACCATCTGGCGGCTGTGAAGTTTTATGGACTTAAAGCTATGAACAGCAGAATTTTCTTACTGAGGTAAGCTGTTGAATAATTCTTAAATAATACGACAATGAAATGAACGAAAACAAACGATAAAAAACTTTTTGAAGTTGAGTGAAGTAATTATTAATTTTGATAATTACATTATTTATGATATTATAATTAATTACCTTGAAGGGATTTATTTGTATTTTCAATAAAAGCAAATATGAAATTTAACAATTTTTAATTTATTTTCCACACAAATAACGACAGTTTGAATAAATAATATTAACAAAACATGACATTCATAATTTAAATTTTCGGTGTGCCATATAATTACTAGCATAAAAATATCAGAACATTTACAACCTCATTTATCACGAAGGTCTCCCTGCCAGACCCATTTCAGGTTCACCCGAAACTGAAGTGCAAGGAAATTATTTTTTGAGTTAATCAACGATAATTACCATCGTTTGTAGCCATTTAGCACAAGCTGCATCGGTCCACACACGCCACATGATTCCAGCAACGACACACCATAGAAGGGTGAATTCACCATCCAAGACCACCTGTCACAAGTACTAGTGCCGATTGGTTCTATCTGTGCAACACTAAAACACTTGCTCCTGGTAGCGAGGCAGCCAAGTCACCTCGTCAGCCACTCCAGTGTGAATGTCCCTTCTCTGGCCTTGCTATCATTGGTTTCAGAAAAAGAAAAGACAACAATCTTAGAGGGTGAATAACATTTTCTCTGGTAACTAGCCGAGTTAGTCCATCGTTTAAACACGTCGTTTCCGCGGTCACAAACTCTGCCACCATTGTCAAGTGACTGCTGGCGGTAGCACCCAAGAGCAATTTCTGCTTTTATATTTTCAAGCAGTTTAGGTGAAGGTTTTGTCACAGGACATTTCCTTCAGACTTTCAGGTTGGGTGACTTTTGTTATTGGTATGTCTTTAATTTTGGTCTTTCATTGTTTTAATTTCGTGTTTGTCATGTGCATTGTTATACTGTCCGAGATTTGCAATTAGTGGATTTGTGGACGTTCTTGCAGCTCTGTAGAAGGATTTTGTAATCGCCAATATTCTTCCTTGCAGCAGCGGGACACCTGCAGCTTCATGCAGGTCGGCTGTTGGGAACCGGTCTGAGACATGTAGTGCCCACCGAAGTGCTCTGTTTTGCATTGTTTGCAGTCTGCCCAACCTGGGTTTTGATACGTAGCCCCACACCGGGCACGCATATTCAATTACCGGGCAATATATACTGACTCCGGTGCTGGCTGATAATGAGCTGTCCCGACTGAGGATCGGGTACAGTTCTTTGAGCCTACCTGCGACTTTTCGTCGAATGTCCTCGATGTGGCTTTTCCAGGTTAACCGGAAGTCCATAGTGACACCGAGGTATTCTCCATTTAGGTGCAACTTGTTGGTGCGATTTTTCTGGTGATCTCGCGTTCCCAGGCGCCTCGTCAGCATGATGGCTTGGGTTTTTGCAGTGTTGAGGGTGATTCTCCACTTTCTTGGCCATGCTTCGGTTTGCTGTAGAACCTGTTGTAGTCGGCGGATGGCAATAGCTTTACACCTATAATCTGCGTAAAGGGCAGTACGGACTGTAGTTGGAGCTGGTATATCGGCTGTGTATAGGTTGTAAAATACAGGTCCTAGTACCGATCCCTGTGGTACTCCTGCCTTTATGGGGCGACGTGTTGATAGATCAATACCTACCTCACTCGGAAAGATCTACCTGATTTATAACTTCGAATTAGCTTTACGAGCCGCTTATATATCACGCGAAGTCCATAAGCGGCTCTGCAACCTACCGGCAGCAGTCACTTGACAATGGCGGCAGAGTTGTGACCGCCGAAACGATGGACTAACTCGGCTAGTTACCCGAGAAAATTTTATTCATTTACAACGCCGAGAAAATCTCCAGTCTTATATAACCTTAGAGGCTACTTTGCATTGCGGCACATCCTAATAAATCTGAGGCTCCATTCACTTGTCAATCTTTCCACAATGCCCTCGCAGGAGCTGTCCATCACCATGTCTCAACCCCCTGCTGTGTCTGACACTTAGCTCGCATGAGAGCAACAACCCGAACCTGGCCTCTTGTTCTATGGACGTGCCTGTGTCCCAACAAGAAATTCCTTTACCTGTTTCGCAGCTACAGACTTTAGTTCTGTTCATTTCAACAGGGACAGTAATCTTAAACGGTTTTCCAAGGGTCATTTTACGAAATAATGGTGTTGTTATTGAAGGCAACGTCAATATTACCAGATGTTGTAGGAGTTCAGTGGAATCATCCGTCCCGCTGGCGTGCCTCGAACACACAATCAAAGCTTCGGCTCGCGTTTTGCTTGGAGTGTATCAGCGAGGCGAGTTGCCCTGTGTTACACACGTAGAGCACCACGGCTGCGTGTTGGTTTTGACAGAGCGTAGAGGCTTCGCTCTTGAACGGTGTTTTCACATCTTGCGATCCCATTGCAGTTCGCAAACGTTGAAGCAGCAGACCCCAAAATTCTTTCTCTCTTCCAACCCCAATACACAGGGACCAGCAAGCGTAAAGGTCCTCTTTTGCAATCAAGGCGTCTCAGAAACTACAGGTCTCCCTTGATTCATCATCTAAGAAACAAATCACACGAAAATTCTAGGATTGTTTGAGAGGAACGTCCGATTCCTACGCAATTTCGCCAAATACTCATGAAAATCTTCCTTTTTACAAACCTGATTTTTGTACAGTCTTACTGATTTTCATACGTTTTTAGCAAGTTCAGTTGAGAATCCTTTTTGAGAACTTATTGCCTATCAGTGTCTACAATCGAAAATGATCCTCTGATTCTTTTGAAGTATTTCCGGGATATTCTACGTATGCTACCTCCCGTCGAGTGATCTCAAGCTAGGAGCAAAGCCTCGGTCCATCAAGTTTCACTTGCCTCTGTAATTCATTTTTTGTAGATACAGTCGCGCACACAGCTCCTCTAGGCATTGCCTGCAAGTTCGGGCGTATAGATACTAACTGATTTCATGGGCACTTTGGCAACACTGGATTTTACTTTGACTGTTTCACTATAGCCAGATGATTGTTTAGCATTACTACGTTATTTCTGTATTGAGGAACAAGTGTTTTTCACTTTATGCGCCGATTCAGAGTATTGACTGTTCTTCGTCATTCGTAAATGATGAGTGCCCTGAGAATATTTACCGACAAGTTGTCAATTTTTAAGGAGGTTATTATTAATCGCTGAAATTTAACAATGTGATACCGAAGGAATGAACGATGGAACAAAGGAACAGTAAGTCGTCTGTGGTCTCTCTTGAACTTAGGAGCGAAGAAATGTGTGTAGTTTGGCGTTTTATAATATAATAACCGCACTACACACTGTTGGAAAAGTCTAAGACAAGCTTCATGAAATTTTACCTGTAGCAATGTAGTACTGGAAATTTTGTGCGTGCTCACAGACGTACATAAACTTAAGCGGATTGGCTTCGTAATCACAAGAGATTTTATCAACCAAATTGTGATGAATGAAGCAATTTGGTTTTATTCCCATAAGCCTAAATTCGTGTGTTAATTACTGCAATGGATCCATACGCATTCTCCAAAAGTCCAAGAAATTCAATTTCAACAAGAAACAAACATAGCTTTTGCTTTCTGTGGTAAAAAAATTGCATCATCATGATTAACTTCGCAGCTTATTGCACCAAAATTAAGGCTGGTGCATATTAATAAATACTGTAACGCGTTTCATAATCCAGCCAAAAGGAAAAAATTGAAGGGTAACGTTAAAAAGTGGTGCTCGGCTACTTGTTGAGAAACTCACGCATCGATTTTTACCAAAGCACTTCTCGAATGGTTCAGGCGGGAATTGAATTATATCTTCCGCGAAAACACTTTTATGATCACGACGAGATCAATGAAATGAACAAGCTAGTATAGCTCCCCGCCGTAACCTTGGAGAGCGTTAATAAACTACGTAGTTCCATTTTGGCCTCCTGTGAACCCCCCCTCCCCTTCCCTAGACCGAGTCAGTTTGTTTATGGACGCTCTCTTGGGAGCGGGCTGAGTCCTGTATCCTGAGGAAGGTCTTGAGTGTGAATTGGCATTGCTGTCCGGTCTGTTGCAGATCCCACACCTCCAATGATGGTGACCCGATCTTGACGCGACTTACCAGCACGATTTCCATTGATTCACAAGATTGACAAACCAAGCTGAAGATGGTGTAAAAAGTGAAGGTAGAGCGAATAATCGTCATTTTGCTTGCGGTATCCAGATCTCATTACTGCACAAACACGGTGCAATGAGGAGTTTTCTCTCGCTTCCACCCGATGGTTAAATGCTGAAAAAGTTACGAAAAAGATGTCGATAGTTTCTCCGTCGGCATGAAGCTCGCCAGCGGTGGTTGATATGTTCCATTCTGCGAATTAGGCTACGGTCGATGCAGCAACAAAGAAGACGCAAGTTTGGTAATCACTTCAACATACAATACGATGTATTCGTCTGTCTGTAGAACTCCGCAAGCAAAGCCATTTTACACATAGCAGGTAGCTTCTGAAACAGTCAGAATATTTAGTTTTTTTATATAATTTCACTCGAATGTGTATCCGACT
>JARYHS010009186.1:92139139-92197890 GCA_031002005.1 Vandiemenella viatica
CTGTTGTCATCGGTTTGCAGAGCGGTGCGCACCCCTTCTGGTGCTGTACCACTGCTCTGTGCCAAACGACACTAGGCAACGTGGTGGGGAGGTGGCGGCGAGGTAAGCTAGGGCTATCCTGCCACGCGCGCTCGTCCCTGCACTTCGGATAATTAGGTCCCGTCCCGTCCCGCCTCCGTTACAAGAGATCGTGGGAACGCGGCTTTAGAGAGTAATGCCAGCCTCTGTATTAGTTAGATTCATTCCAGCTCCTCGTCCATTGGCGGTATTTATTGCTGACCATTGTTGCCTCATAATCAATTGTGTTGCTGGGTGTTACTAAGCTTCGGCCCGAGTTACATGCCTCCTTGGCTAACATATCGACGTACTCGTTATGTCTAATTCCAGAGTGCGCGGGTATCCAAATATAATTAACGGTGGAACAGCGTTGATTAAGTTCTACAGTTGAATTATACTGATGTTATATGTAATAGGTCGCTGGAGTATAACTGGTATGGCTAAGGAGCGAAGAACACTAAGTGATTCGGTGAGCATTAGTGTTAAATACATGTGGCATTGGTAATAGGGAGACACAGAATTAGTCGTCAGTTTCGATTTGCCTACGCTTTTAGTGTAATCCGAACCATGGAGCATCCTAGAACGTTACGCATGAAGAAATCAAATCATTGCCACAGATGCAGTTCAGTGGAAGAGACTGTAAAAACTGCGACCGATGCCATGAATATAAATGAGGACCTGTCTATCCCCAATCCACACGTTAATCGCGGAAATATAAGACCGTTCATCAGAAACTAGTTGCAGGCTGTTTCTTGCTGCCGATTTTAAAGCGCTGTGATAATTACACAAAAGAAAACAAAATTCTGAACCGTTTTCTGGTAACAGTCCGTATACAAACTATCATTCTTGTAAGAGTTCGGGTGAGTGAAGAGTGCCTGTTAATTGTATTCTGTATGAATGTAAATTATATTGTTGGTATTCATCGATTATTCTGATCGAAAGAATCCTAGTTGACCTGAAGAAGTATCATTCTGAACTTATGATGAACTGCAATAGGCCTATACAAAGATGATTTACCAATCTATAAACGCGTTCTGTCCGGAAAGCGTAAAGTGGTCGCTATGACCTGGGGATAGGGTTTAGTATTAGTTGCATATTCCGCCCCTATCGTAGCTAGTAATCCTACCGGGTATGGGGAACATACTGTTTAATGTGGAGACCACATGACTGAAGTTTTTTTATGCTTTTACGCCTCGTCGTGGTCATTAGAGGCGGGAAAGGACTGAGGTCAAGGAACGGGAAGGGATTTGGCCATGGCCTTTTAAAGGAACCATCCCGGAATTCGTTTGAAATGATTTGGGAAAACCCAAATCCCGATGCCCGGACGGGAATTCGTACCCGTGTCCTCCCGAATGCGATGCCAGAGTGTTACCACTCACTCACCACCCATGGTGGTGTCTGCAAACTGACCCGTTTACCAATTTTTATAGAAAACACCGTTTACATACGGTATAAATACTAATACTATACAAATAGTATTTGATTAGTCTACCGCTTGCTTTAAACTCACCTCTCATTAACTTCAGCAAAAACTTGACACTATTTCAAAGGTATACTTTTGCTCAACATTTTGAGATTATAATATTTACTAGTACTTTCACTTTATTAAATTAAAGCATTTATATATAGTGTGGGCTCGTTCTAGAATAAACAGTCTTTCAGCTAGACTAATCGGTTTGAAGTTAATTTTGAAATTAGTTTACACGCTCTTTCGGAGTACATTTAAATATTTTCTTAAGAAGTAATGGAAACCAAATCTCTTTGGCGTGTTCAATTGCCATTTGCCAATAAGCTTACAAGCTTTTTTTTTTTTTAAAAAAAATATAGCAATTAACTACCTAGATCATAATTTCACAGTGATTAACGTGTCTATGTAGCGTCTGACCAAAAGCACTTCATAATTTCATGAAGCAGAGCAAAATATTCCGTTTCTGCTCTTCGTTACAGAAGAGGAATGTATTTACCACCGAAATCCAACAATTCTGAAGAGATATTACTATCAATAACATGACCTGAAGTTAATGTAGCAGAAATTCGTTTCCTGCATTTCGAGATCTAGTTGACTATACCAAAACATTTAGTGCTTAAATGGGAAGAGAATGGAGGGTTAAAATTAATTAGCGCAGAAGCAAAATTTCGTGAACTTGTAGATTATACCAACATTTGTAGTGTGTCAGGTGGGAATGGAGGGTTTGAATTATTTTGTATCGGACAGAATTTCATATCCCACATTTCATAAACTTGTTTATTATGCAATGATGGAATAAGTGGAAATAGAGGGCCTGAATTGTTTCGAGCAAGGCACTTGTAGTGAATATTAACCCACACACTGCTTACTTCCAAATCTTTGAGACTATCACTTCCCTCGGCTGGTAGCGAGTCAGACTTGATTCACGTTTGCTTTAGGAACGTCTCTTGAGCCAGACTGGGCCTCCGCTGTATTTCCAGCGAAACAGATCTTGTCTCGACTCTCGTCTTTCGACAAATCCAATATAAAGTTCCAGAAGAGGGGAAAAGGCGAATGGTGTCGAGACGCAATCAAGAGCCTCTTCGTTCTTACTGACAGCGCCCACTCAAACGGAGGGCTAATAGGACCGTACTCATGTTCCAGCTCCGCAGGTATAGAAGAGTTTCTCGAAACTGTGCAGAGGTAAGGTAATTAGAAAAATAAATGAGATAGATAATTGACCTAACATGTCAAAGATATTATTGACACAGCTGATACTTTATACTAATTTAGGAGGTATTATGTTGATTTCCCTTAACAAATGGCAACTAATGATTATATGTAATCGAGATTCACAGGCAAGTTAACTTATTTTTTGTCTTACCATTAACTGATGCAATGCCACATATTTTCCAACCCGATGAATTACTACTTAGTATGTGCCTCAAATATTCTACACTTTGTTTTCTTCTGTATTCTTATCATAAATTGTTTCCAGCCTTAACGAAATAAAAATTCCTTACGTCTTAAAATGTGATCCATATTGTATCTCATTTTTTCTGTGACTCTCCCAAAAATTTCGTTCTTCATCATTTAGTTTCTAAAACATGGTCATTTAGTACGTTTCATTTACCTTGATTTTTCAACATCCTTCTACAGCACCAAATTTCAAATTTATTTCTTTGTGGTATTCCTGAATTTCGATCTTCAATGTGTGTTTTATTCTATACTTCGCAACTGTACAGTTTGTGAAATGTCAGACAGCAATCATTTCAGTCACGCTTCGTGATATCACGAATGGCAGCAATTTGGTAACATCTCGCTTGTGACAACTCATCGCTCACATGAGAGGTGTTAAATTAAAGGTCCGCTGTTTATGGAGTATCTCTACGAAGTCAAATATCATTTGTAAGTGATAACACTTCAGACTGATGAAGGGATGAAGCTTTTTGTAAAAACGGTGCAGAGAGAGCTGACTTCGGGAAGACGTCACCTGAATATGTTGGTCTGAGCAGCAGAAAAGGATAAGCATGAAAGTATGGAGGTGGTAATATACTGTATACAGTGATGACAAGAGGTCAGCAAGTCTAAAATATGTTACAGCCACTCCAGTGTGGCCATTTCCTTAGCTGTGTTCGTAATCTTTGGCCTCGCACTTGGGAGGACGCAGGTTTATATCCCAATCCGGTCACCCAGATTTCGTTTTTCTATGGTTTTCATAAATCACTCCAGGTGAACGCCGGAAGGGTTCCTTCAGGAGGCCACAGCCGAATTCCTTCCCGTTAGTTGCCCCCAGTCCTGTACCAGGCCAATTAGATACTTTCATTTCTGTTGGCCTCGGCACAGAAAATTTAGATACTAAACCATCCCTTACTTATTATTATTGTATGAAATAAATGTTTTACAGCATGCAGTTAAGTAATTTTTTCTGCTTCGCTGAGGTTTCTATTTCTTAAGAATGATTTGTTCGCAGTACCTTTCCTCTTTTTGACATCATTCCTAATTTGACCATCATTTGTAGCTTTATTTTCTCAATAACTGAGTTCTCTTACCCTCTGCCTTACCCAGAACAGTTTGTTATAGTCTTGTTGTAACAGTTTTCCCTAAACTACATGGCCGTTCGGATTTTTCTTCTAGTACATGCTGAAGGAATTCATTAATTTTTTCATGTCTTCACTCTTCTCTCCTAACAGGCCTTGTCATCAGTCAATCACAGCAAACCGAATTTTTCCTTGCACCATTGGGCCATATTAAAATTTTTCATTCACTTCCTTAACTGTTTTCTCCGAATTTAATATTAGTTGCGATACATTGTAACCTTTTTGCCTATGGCTTTACGTCTCATCGACGTCGTGATCATTAAAGGCGGGCAAAGACGGGGAGAAGGACGGAAGGAACTCGGTCATAGCTTTTAGTTTTATTAAAGCCATTTGATTCTTACGTTGATTGTAAATTCTAACATCTTGTCCCATTTGAATTTACTAAAAAAATCAAGTCCCCAAGCTACATAAAAGTACTCTTAATTTCATTGCCCTTTCTTAATGAAAGTCGAAAAAACTGAAGTGATTTAATTATTACTCCTTAGTTTCAACTCTTCTCTATTTCTGTTTAATTTTTTACTTCCTGATTATTAAAAGACAACTACCGAGAACGAGAAGTGGGCGTTAAAGCTCTGGCCTCGCATTCGGGAGGACGTGGGTTGCAATCCCCGTCCGGCCATCCAGATTTGGGTTTCCTCAAATCACTTCTGGCGAATGTGGGGATGGTTCCTTTAAAAGCCATGGCCGAATTCCTTCCCGTTCCCAACTCTATTGACATCGACGTCCACGAGGCGTAAAGCTATAAGATAATAAACGACAACTGTTATATTGCTTCAGTATTAAAAGTTTATCATTGTTGTAAATATCGTTACAATGAACCTACAGTGAAACTAAAAATAAATATTCATCTTAAAAAGTTTGAAAATAATTTTTTTGTGTAGAGATCATTTGTTTCTATTCAACGACGTTGAAAATATTTGGAGTATAGTTAAATGTTTTAAACTAACAATTAAATCAGTTTAAATACTTTATTAAGCGGAAGATAATTATTATTACACTTGACGAATACTTCCACTTTTCGTCAACATACAAATAAAATGTCTATAATGTGTTTACTTATAAATGCTTCTTGGGAAACAAACCGAGTAGGTAAACTTCAAGTCTTACGAATTCACCTGAAGATGGCGACGGAGGTCTATGTCGCCGAAATACTGTGTATAAATAATAAAATTACTAGGTTTGTTTCCCGTGAAACATTCATAAGTAAACAACGCCAAGAAAAACTGCGTTCATTCGTCTGTACTATGCCTTAGATGTTTATTAAAAAACTGTTGCATTAAAAAAAGATTTTTTTAAAAATTTCCATTATTTCCTTTGTTTTAAATGTTTTTAGAAATAACGGTAAACTACTATGTACTTTCTAACTATAGCTGTACAATGAGCGTAAACATTCAACATGTTATAACCATCTTAAATAATTCCATGTAATATTTGTACAATTTTACATAAACAATTCAACAAAATCAAAAGCACTAAACATTTCTAATTTCCTGGATATCTTACCCACTCCTGAGATACGATGCTTCAAATTCTTTAAGACCAACGTTAAAACTGTGCCAGACGTAGCTAACTTTTTTTTGAAAATCCTTTGCCTACTTTTATTTTTAAATGAATTACTGCTAACTACAACTTTAAGTACTACATCAAATAAAACGTCAGTGGAATAAAATCTGCTAAACAGATGTGGTTATTTATCTGATTGGTTTCACACTGTTCAGTTTGAGGACACTAAAATTTCAGACATACGAATAATAGTGAGGAAGAGTCCACATCCTGGTGGGTAACCTATGGCATTCAGCCCTTAAGACATCTTCCTGCATCTCTTGCTTTATAATGTAAGCTATACGAGATGCGACTGCTCCTAGTTACAGGCCACGCAATTGAATATTGCCAACTAAATTTAGAAGTTATTTATACTTCTGCAAATACTGGAAGGCTCACTCACACAATTCTGTACGTAGCCATTATTATAACTGGAGAATGTGTGGATGCTACATACATTTTTGCTGACTCTTTAGGAATTGCTTGTAAATCGTTAAGTGCTTTTAACAATGAATGATACGATGGTAGTGAAGGGGAGTTCCTAACTTTGTGCTTGGTTTCCACGTCTCATTTATTTTTATTTTGCTCGGGTTAGTAGGCGGTTTCGATTCTGCTTCGTGCATGGTACGTACTCGTTTGGACGTTGCTCCAGTAAACACTAGCCCCCACCCCTCCATCATGACCGCAATTGTTATTACCCACTAGCATGGAGTTAGGAAATCAATACGGGAGTAGTTTACTGATAGTTATCGAGTGCCTAGTGTTAATACCTATGTTTCCAAATAGTTTTATGTATTACTTAGCAAAACCACCACTAATCCATTATAAAGTGGATCTTTCTTCCATCTGAAAGTAAGCAGTAAGGGCAGCACTTATGTCCAACGTGAGATGTATCTGTTTGTGTTACAAAAACCCCAGAAAAAAAAATCTGTTATTTTGTATGTGCAACAATAACGATCTTTATGCATTTAAATATTTTGTCCCTGTATAAGCAATAGTATGCACAAATTATTACCGTAGACCTAAATTTTGAATTCGAGTTTTCTAGAAATTTCCAAAATAGTATTGGCTATTTCACTGCGATTTCGTCTCCGTTTCTATGTGACAGTTTTTTTAATACGATAAATCTCGAAATATCTCTAGAAATTTCACTACGTTTTTATCAGATTCAGTGCTAGTAGGTTTCGCAAATAACAAACAAATATTGTTACCTGGAGATTTCGATGCTTGCTCAATAACAACAATGAATGAAGCCTTAAAGTAATCATTTAACTTAACTGCAATTTTTACTCGCTATAAGAATGCAAAATAATAGCAGAACTGCAATTGATAAATTTTGGAATGTCTCTGAATATAGTAATTACAGCACGCTGCTAGTAATAACTGGGATTGCTGACCACAGTGCCCAGTTATTTAGTATCAAGTCCATAAGCCCGTTAACACTGATAAAATAAAGCTGGATATACGAAAGAAGTGTGAATGAAACAATAGAAAATTAGTCATAGATGGCTTAAATAGCAAAAACTGGTTATAAGTGTACATTTAAGAAGCTGTTAACAAAAAATTTAGTTTCTATCAAAATATATTTCTAACATTATTTGAAAGATGTTTTAAAAGGTAGGGAAGTTGTTAACGTGCCAAACAATGAACTGGATAAAGGGTGGATTACAAAGGTTTATAAAGTTTCTTACAAAACGAAAACAGACCTATTCATAAAATAGAAAGAATTCGCTATGCACTAAAAGATCATTATAAGATTTACTAATAAATTCGATCATAAAGACAAAGACCATGTATGTATCAGAAAAATAGAGAAACGCAGCACTAAAAATGAAAAGTATATGGAATATAATAAAATGTGAAGCAAGAAAATGTGTAAATCATTTATGGTAAAAGACATAAAAATGGATTTGTGCATGGCGAAGTAGGGGAACTTTGTAAAATGGTTAACAAACATTTTACTTGAGTAGTAGAGAAATTAGATATAAAACAAGTGTCTCTACATGGTACCCTAAACCTTCTTTAGACTTCTTTCCCAAATTGATTAGTGGCGATGCAACTGTCACCAGCAACGATCTCAGAAATAAATAATGAAAGAATAACATCCAAATATTCTTATTGCTATGAAAAAGTTTCAAGTTACTCACTGAAAAGATGTTCAGATTGTAGAAATTATGTACTTCCACACATCTGTAACTAATCCAAACTACGAAAGATTTTTTTTACTTATGGTTTTACACCTCGTCGTAGTCGAGACCATTAGAGGTAGGATGGGGGACAAGGAATGGGAAGGAATTCGAACATGACCTTTCTAGGGAAGTATCCCGGCATTCGCCTGGACTGATTTGGGAAAACCATGAAAAACCCAAATCGGGATGCCTGGACGGAGATTCGAACCGGCGTCCTCCCGAATGAGAGGCCAGAGGGTTAACCGCTCACCAACCACGCTCGGTAACTACAAAGGAGTATTTCCATATAGACTAAAAAGGGCGGTTGTAAACACATTATTTTAAAAAAGAGAAATGACGTTCATTGATAGCTACCGTTTCACTTCTTTACTAACAAGATTCTCAAAGATTTTTGAAAAAGGCGTGTATCATATAGTTATAACACATACCCGTGCGAAAATTTCGCGAATAAAGTGCGATGAATAGTGAGGTTGAATGCTTGTAATATAATGAAAAGTAGAACCGAAGTTTTGTAGCAATTTGTGTGTGTGTGTTTGTGTGTGTAATAGGTACACGTCAAAATACTCGCAACGTATTACGAAACAGTTAGGAAAATTTAAAACACTCTGTATTTATGACAAACTGTCACTGACCTTAGCAGAATAAATTAAACCTGAAAAAAATGCACACAACGTATCAATATATCTGAAATATTTGTTGCTGTGCGAGGAAAATAAATACCTGGTGACAGAAAAATGCGTTGTAAAAATACTAATACTTTTGCCCTTTAAGGTCAGAATTTTGAAAAATTTATTTCTTAAAATGTGGTAACGGAACCGAAGACATTACGAAAACCTCAATCTTTAAAATGATACCTCGTTTATCAATTTTGTTTAATTGTTAAGGGAGATAAATGGCTCCAGATACAAAAAACGCATTTTAGAAAAATTGACATTTTTACCCTTTAAGGTTCAAATTACAAAAAATTCCTTTCTTAAAATATAATGTTACCACGGCGGCGACCTTATTCTTTTATATGATACCTGATTTATCTATATCTGTTAGATATTAAGGGAGATAAATCGCTCGTGACAGAAAAATGCGTTATAGAAAAATTTATACTTTTTCCCTTTATGGGATGAATTCAAAAAACATTCTTTCTTGAAATATGATGTTACAAAGGTGAAACATTACTCCTTATAATCCTACTTCATTTATCGATTTTGGTTAGATATCCAGGGAGATAAATGGCTCGAGATACAAAAAACACATTTTAGAAAAATTGACATTTTTGCCCTTTAAGGGTCGAATTACGAAACATTCCTTTCATAAAATATAATGTTACCACGGCGGATACCTTATTCTATAAAATGATACCTCATTTATCTATATCTGTTAGATATTAAGGGAGATAAATCGCTCGTGACACAAAAATGCGTTATAGAAAAAATTATACTTTTTCCCTTTAAGGGTTGAATTCCAAAAACATTCTTTCTTAAAATATGATGTCATAGGGCTGAGACAATATTTTTCATAATCTTACTTGATTTATCGATTTTGGATAGATATCCAGGGAGATAAGGGGCGCGAGACACAAAAAATTTATTTTAGAAAAATTTACATTTTTGCCCTTTAAGTGTCGAATTACGAAAACTTCCTTCTTTAAAATATAATGTTACCACGGCGGTGACCTTATTCTTTAATATGATACCTCATTTATCTATATCTGTTAGTTATTAAGGGAGATAAATCGCTCGTGACACAAAAATGCGTTATAGAAAAATTTATACTTTTTCCCTTTATGGGATGAATTCAAAAAAACATTCTTTCTTAAAATATGATTTCACCAAAGCTGAGACAATATTCCTCATAATCCTACGTCATTTATCGATTTTGGTTAGATATCCAGGGAGAAAAATGGCTCGAGATACAAAAAACGCATTTTAGAAAAATTGACATTTTTGCCCTTTAAGGGTCGAATTACGAAAAATTCCTTTCTTGAAATATAATGTTACCACGGCGGAGACTTCAGTCTTTAATATGATACCTAATTTATCTATATCTGTTAGATGTTAAGGGAGATAAATCGCTCGTGACACAAAAACGCATTTCAAAAATATTGATACTTTTGCCCTTTAAGGGTCGAATTCCGTAAAATTTCCGTCTTAGTATATGACTTCATTAAAGCGGAGATCTTAATCTTTAAAATGATACTTCATTAAACCATTTCAGATAGGTATCAAGGGAGATAAATGATTCATAACACAAAAAACAGCATTTTAGAAATATTGACATTTTTGCCCTTAAAGGGTCTAATTCCGAAAACTTTATTTCTTAAAATATGATGAAACCAAAGTGGAGACCATATGCTTTAAAATTACACCTCATTCATTGATTTCGGTTAAGTATGAAGGAAGATACAGGCTTGTGACAAAAAAATACCTTATAGAAATAATATATATGATTACGCTTTATAATATTCTTACTACTTCACGGTTTTGATTGCAATAAGAGTCATCTACACAAATGTTTCTATATTCGTTTTAAAATAACTCATTTGAGTAACTGAGTAATAAAATATGCAATACGGAATTTTTTGTGATCTCACAAAACCATTTGACTGTGTTAATCATGAATTAATTTTGAAAAGTCGAGTATAATGGTATACATGGAACCGCAGATAAATGTTTTAATTCATACATGGAAAGCCAAAAGCAAAATATCTCCCTTTTTTATCCTAATAACAGCAAAGATACTTCATCAGACTCGGAGAAAGTACAACATGGCATTCCACATGGATTTATCCTAGAACTCTTTATAATACATAACACTTTCTGTAACATTTGATCTGGAAATAAAGAAATGGATGTACTCCTCTTATTTTCATTCAGCCATGTCATTTTTGAGGAAACTCTTTAAAAATTAAAAAAATAGTATTCCTAGTACAGAAAGGAAATATTAGGATGCTGTGAATGGTAATACAAAGGACTTCTTGCACACAAATCTTTGAAAAGCGCAATATGCTTACAGTGACTTCGAAATATCCATATTCCCTCATGTGCACTGTCATAGAACATTTTAACCAGTTTACATCAAATTTACAGGAACACAATTACAATAGAAGAAAAAAAATGACTTGCACAAAACACAAACGTCATGAGTGCAAAAAGGAATTAATTTACCCGGGACTCAAATGTTTAAGAAACATCCTAAAAGACTAAATCAGTTTATAGATAATAAAGATGTATTTATATATATTTTTTAAAAACTGAGAAATTGTCGTATTGGCAGTTCCTTCTACTCTATTCCAAGAATTTTTACAAAAAAACTAAAATGACTTCAATAAAATCAAGTTGTAAAAATCAGTAATTATTTGTTACGTCTTTGTTTCTTTTTGTATGTAACACATTTTCATTACGATTATTATTCATCTTGTATGTATACATATTAATCATGTCATGTTTCACATCCCAGAGGTCCTTCCTCAGCAGTGATCTATGGAACAAGAGAAATAAATAAAATAAAAAATTATTACAATCCAAATCCAAAAAACGTTTTGCAGTTTGCAAATTATTATGATTATTTGTTGTTTTTGTTTACGTCAGCTTTCAATCCTTAATTAGTACTTTTTTCTCTCTGAACTGAGGATGGAATTCACAAACATATAAGTACTTTGTACAAGTTATTAATAATTATTTCTTCCAACCCTCTTAGTTTTATCATAAATACTATGCTATTAAGTGTAATTGAAATTAAGAGTCAAATTATTTCGAACTAATAATGTTAATAATCAAGATAAACTTAAAAAGATAATTAATTTTTAATAGTTCTTTTCTTGTTTTCTACCTAAATAGAATGTGATATTTGTGCCAAAATTTGAACTCAACGTTTCTAAATTTTTTTCCCAGTTAGCTCTTCTTGTAATCGAGGTATTCAGTGTACTAATAAGATTACACTTAACCGTAATATAATAATTTAGTGTGGTTGTAATGATCTGGTGACAGGGTTTCAATTGGCTGCGCATTTCGCCCCTGTCGTAGCCACCTTAACCAATCCCGGAAATCCTGCCGGGTACAGGGAACCGAGAGTTTAACGTGGAATCCGAACCACGGAAGCGTTCTGAAGTACTTCAAGCTGTGCCATAGGTGAAGGCCGGGTTAAGAGCCTATGAAAATCCCCGCCGAAACAAGGATTGGAACCTGAGACCTTTCGATCTCCATTCAGACAACTTAACCACTGAGTCACCAAACCGCTCCACTTAGCCGTAATAACATACACGTGACTGTAACCTCTATTTTACTCGATGACAACATCCAGCACATAACTATAGAAGTTAAATATGACGTTACCGGTCGTTCATATTGATTTAACCTCTTCTGAATATAAAGAATCATAATCAAATTTGTATTGTTCAAAATTGAGCTTTTGAAGAACATAATGTTTTTGCTGTAGCATTTAGTAAAATATTGGTTTTGTAGGTTACAGTTTAAGACCAAATAGAAAATAAAAATAAGGAATGGAATAGATGTGTATTAGATCCATGTTATGAAGAAAGATACGTCTGTACTCCTTTTCTGTTCTATTAGACACGTTTTTTATGATTTTCTGACGATAGAATTACTAACGTATTTAGTTTCAACATTTGAGGGGCTGTTGACGGAGATACAGAAATGAGTCTGCTGCATTATTCACTTTATTATTATGTAGTTATTCGCATTACTTGCTTCGCTATACTGTGTTCAGTTAAGAGAGGCGGGTCAAGGTTACTCTGTTCTATCCCCACTCCGCTCCCCTTACCCCTACATGCGAACGGGGAACAGCTGCCGCGCATGTGCAGTCATCCTCACTGCGTAAGTGGTACGATATGTTGCATTTCGGGGGATGTTTTCTTTAGTAAAATCGAGAATTTTAATTATTTGTCATTGACGAAATTAGTGAATCGTATCTCGTAGAAATTGCGTGTTTACCAACTTCAATTTCATATGTTGATAAAATACTATTTACAAGAAATCAATGATAAAACTTACTGTTTCTAGTCATTATTTTTAATTTTAAAAGTTGCGCAAGACATTTCGAGAGTTAATTCCAAGTTTTAGATGTGTTTCCCAATGGAAGTTAATTCTCGAAACACGTCATATAAATTTTGAAATGAAAGTAATAGTGACTGGATTTTTTCTTTGAGTGATAACTTTATTATCCATTACGAGGACACACCTTCTTCCAGACTCATAAGCAAGTTAGAAAACCATTCTGAACACTTCACTACTGATTTCTTGGAGATAGTCGCGAGAAAATTTAGACTGAAACACTAAACCAACCCCTTCAACGAATCCATGTGTTGCTGACCCAGCTTGACAAAGGATTAATAGAGAGCCTTTACCTACAGGAACCCTGAAGCCACCATTTCGTTTAGAGTGTTGCCAAATAAACTTCCTTGCGTGATTTTGATTTACCCACGTCTCATGAAGGTAGGTGACAGGTCGAAGAGGATGTTCCTTCCTTAAATCGTGCATTTTTCTTAAAAATGAGGCCCATGCTGCAACAACGTCTGTGCTTTCAATCAGAAAACGTCTACCGTCATTATATTTTCTGAATTTAAAGTAATGTTTTTAGTAATTTATGCAGAGAAGTAACGCCTCCAGTGTAGTTAATTTTCTCTTTCAATATCAACCTCAATTTTCCGATGGTAGGATATTCACCTCGATCATAAAATTCTAGTACAGAACGTCGAATGATATCTTTCCGGAAATCATCCATCTCCATGACCGGTATTTCTCTCTGAATGTTTCTCTTTGGAGAATAAAAGAATAGCCCTGTAACATTCAACTTGGCTTCGCTACATAGACTCTGTACAGTTCGTAACGATATACCACGCGCCTGTGATGTAGTTTTTTGTGGTTCCTAAAAAGTATAATAACGTTCTCTTCAAAGTTTTCTAGCGTCTTAAAAATTATTCACGTCAAAATGTTTGTTTTTGACTGTCACTTAATTTAACTATCTGACGCCATTTCACTTACAGCGTTTTTATAATGTATTGGTATAAACACGACAATTCTGCGCCAAACAACAATGTATTCTGGCTGCCTGTAGGCAGCGGTCTGCTCGGAGGAGAAGGCAACGGGAGGGGGCAGTTAGATTAGGCGCGGGGCGAGGGGAACATGACCATGACGCGCTGGTTGAGAGTGAACAAGATATAAAGGCTGAGTGGGACTTATATTCCGATAAGATGTTCAGCTCGAAGGGAAAAAATTCACCTTTATCGAGATCTGGATACGTATCGTATATGTAATAGTCAATCGTTACTGGCAGTGAACCGTGAATGTTGGATCTCACGCTATCACAAGAGATTACTTGTGGTGGCCGACCGAACTTTTTTTTTTCTTTTGGCCTTGCCACTCCCGAAGAGAATATATAGATTGTAGGTAAGCAGTAGTACTTATAAATGAAACTCTAAGTAAGGATATTCAAATATGTACAATTTATTACATCTGTTATGTGCAATAACGACATGCCTAACTCCCTCCACTCCTTCATAGAGTTTAACTCCCATTGCTTGATCCATATTAAATGCCTTCCACACTTATACTTCAATGGCTATCTCCCACCTGTTATAATGGCTGCTGAAGTCGTCGATGGCTTCTCCTGCAGTTTGTAGTTCGCCTTGCTTCATCACATCTTAGCTCCATAGCTCCTTAACTCCATCAGATCGACCCGTTCCGACCAGTTCCGACCAGTTCCTTCGATTTTGTTGCTAGATTTAGTGAATTTTGAAGTTCGACAGCGATAGTCTTACATGTGTTATCGCTAAAAAAATTATTTGGTGATTTTTGGTGATATTCAATCTTGAAGTTTCAAAAAATATACTCGCTTCCTTTCAACTACATTATTTGGGAGAAAATGTGTCTTTTGAGTGCGGAAAATACTCTTCGCAAGGGCAAAGATAACATAATAGAAGATCTTACCTCAGAACTCAGATTTGATGACGAAAAAATTGACAAACTCCTACAGCAATGACATGGTATTAATTATGTTCAATGGAACGCTACAAACAATGTCAGTTAAAAATTCTGAAAAAGAACCACTGCAGTTACGAGCTTCCGGCTGAAGTGATTGCTGCAATTGGTAAAGTTGCTAAATATTCTTATTAAGACTGACGATTCATCTCATCATTCCATATCTGGAAGCTCTGCAACTCAAACGGGACCAAGATGATGAAGAATAAATACCAATTGAAGAATTTGATACAATATTATGTTGAATTTAATGAAAATACTGATTATTAAAATATTTTTATATTACTTACTTTACCATTTTCCTTATTTTTATTTAGCGATTTCTAGCAAATCTTTTAGTTCTAAATATCCCGTAATCTAGTTATATTTTATACCATGTCTGGCGACTTTTGTTTTCATAAGGTGGCAACACTGTAACTGCCCTGGATTCAGCTTTGACCATATTCAATCAACTCTTGCCAAGCTTGAGTAACTATAGCCCCAAAATTCCTTTGCTGTCCACTACAAAGTGAAGCAGTGTTAAATAGATGTATTGGAGCGACATCTCGTTCTCAGGTGTACAGTTAGGAGCGACTCTTCTGTAAGTTCATGTTGGAGCAAGAAGCAGCGACTCTCCTGCGCATCTGTTGTTCTCTTGATAGGAAAGCGAGCTAACGAAAATACCGTACACATATTGGAACATTATTAGCAAGTTCAATCCAAACAGTAGTTCATATTAAGCTTGATGTTTACCAAAATCACGAAAAATAACTGTTAAAGCTAGGCCGAAAACATCCCCCTATTTTGTTAGCAAAACTGCTGTACCCACCTGTAGTACTTTTCAATTCTGACCGTACTCCCGTTAATAAAGTGACAAGGGGAGTATCTTATTAAGAATTATAACCGCAGGTGGGCGGGTAAAGTTGACGATATTCCATTAACGTCTGGCTGATTACTGCGAGTGCCGCTGCGTGGCGTGCAGAGCGCGGGTCGACCCTTAATCAAAGTTTGCGACGCCTCACGCGACAGCCCGCCTGGCAGCTAGGCAGCACCGCTAGACATGCAAAGCGGGTCTCCAGCCGGCACCGTCTCCTCGACGAAAAAGACAAACAGAAACACGGGGCCTAAGACAAATACAAAGAGCAACTTCTGCATTTCCCTTAAATCACTATCATCCCTAAAAATAAGTCGCGTTTTTTCTTACATTCGCCGTTTCCAGCTTAGGATGACAACGCCAGAAACAAAGTGATATCCACCGACTGGCTATGGTGAAGATAAAACACTCCTTTCAACATCAGACCAGGCTGATTTGTGGGTAAACAGAGAAAATGAAAGTCTCAACGCTACTCTATGAAGCGAGTGATTTGAACCTTCTTTCTTCCGATTTCCATTAAATAAAGTCGCTGTAACAGTATAAAACACGTGATTTTAAGTTTCAACTTATCACAATATTTTTTTAGTTTCTTGGAACATTTATGACTGTCTTCACAATATTCCACGCTCTCTTCCGTACTATTATTTCAACACCGTTTATTTTTCGGTGTAATTTAACTGTATCTAATTCAGTAATTGCACTGAAATAAGTAAATTTTTGAAGGACCATACCCTCCGTTAATATTTATGGCTAATGTCTTAATTTTACATAACGATAGTGCAGAGTAGAACGTACATTTATATACTTTTTAATACGGTAATCTACGTACTAATGGTGCTACATTCTTGCAAATTCATCTAACCTGTGTCACATTTCAAGAGGACACTTGTTGTTTTTTTTTATTATTATTTTATCTTTGGACAGCGTTATGAGTAACTTAAATTCTATTGTGTGACTTGTTTGGTAACTACTTCGTTCTTAACCATCTAAATTATTTGTTATTGTGATAGGTTCCACTATAATCCTAACTCTTTCCACACTCTTTCGATAGCAAAAAGAATTAATTCAGAATGTAAATTATTCCAATATTGTAATCATGAGACAGATTTTCGGTATTTATATGCTTCTGATCTTCCGGTGGTGTTGAGTTACCCATCTCTTTGGCAGCTGACTGATAATTCTCAGATCTCAGTCTACATTGAATTCTCTCTCTCTCGATTACCCCATTATATTGCTTTATCACCACAGATGAACATTGTCTGCGCCACTACCCAAGGCGTCTTCCTTGTAAAGTTTTCCGAAGAAATGTAACCATATTGGTAAAATATTTAAAAATGTCAATAAAAACAGCAGACATCAGCCAGCAGGTTTTTCTATCGCTTTATAGGTTAATATTGGTTTATAGAATTTTTTTAAGCTACTGTGTTTTGGTTTGCTGCCGATGTTTTTCGTCGTCTGTAATTAATTTAGTACTGGTGTCATGGTACGTGTAACCATCATACGTTGCAGAAAAAAAACCAGCAATTCAAATCACAGTAATCAAAACGTACTATAAATGTCAAAACAAAAGAGTCAAGCTATCGCGACTTCCGCACATGCCGTATTCGATCTACTCAAGCTATGTGTAAAAATTTCGTGCCTCCTTGTTGTCTGCAGGGAGAGTGTTTAAGTCATACTACATAGAGACTAGTACTTATACCTTTCTAGCGCTAAAAATCTACGCAACAGATTTCGCCAAAGGTCGGCGGGAAGAAGAACGTTCTCTTTAACATGAGTGAACATCGTACCTCACTTTGCACATGTGAACGGGTCATCCAAGTTTTGATTCTTTACCATGACTTGAGAAACGCAGGTAGTATCACTCAAATTCATGCCGCCAGGTTACGATACCCCAGCTCAAAGGATCTACCCATGAAATGATAGAAATAATTTTTCTAGCGTCCAGGATATATATGTGATCGATTTGCGAGGCAAGGTGAAGTAACTTGCATGAATAGCAGTCAGCGTTTGAACTTTATGTCAAACCAATTTTAACTCCGGTAAACGAACCTAAGAACTATATCCCAATAATTTAATAACTGTATCATGTTCATTCTAAATTTTATGATGTCTGATCTGCAAATGGAGAAGTTCAATTTACGATTAAATTATATTCCATACAAATACATTATTCATTTAATGAATATATTCATGTGCTTAGTTGTTATAAATATTTTCCAATGTTGATGATTCTGGAATAAGTAAATCCCACAAAAACAATTATTGTAAAAATAAGCCAAGTCTCGTGCTCGTGTAGTGACAAAAAGTTATGAGATCTTCTTCTGAGCCAAGTATACACTTTAAAGCGTGTATTCACTTCACTCTGTGAAACAGAATGGTTTCTCTCGGTGTCATTGATCATTTATTTAAATTTTTAAAAAAAAATCTGGTGACTTGGCCATTATGCGCGCCATGTTTTAGTTACCTTAAATGTGTTGGTTAGTCAAACTTACAAATACATTAAAGCCAAGATTTATTTTTCGAATTTGACAAGTATATATTATGCCTTTAATTTTAGTAAAAATTAAGACGTGCGTAATGGCCAAGTCACCAGAGTTTTTAAATGGGTACCGAGCAATCTGCAGTTTGCCGTTGGTTTAACTACCACCATAAATAAATTACGAGTAACTTTAAAACCAAGCATAAGAAAAAAATAAAATTTAAGATAGTAGTTAAACTTGGTGATCTCTATGCATTAAAAATGCTCAGGCATATAGCTTCATCCGGAGCAAAGCAATTAATCAACAAATATGTGCCACAATTTTTCATGTTTGGGATAGTAATTAAATAAATATGGGGAAAAACTCCAGTATTAGATTTTTCTTATGATTTAGGGATCAAACTATATATGTGAACCAAATTACTTGTTTCTAGGATTACTGGAAGTACAGTGGAATTTTGATGTCGAGGTGTCGTAGTCGAAATAAAATTTTGAAATTCAATAACTTCCAAAGTACGAAAAGAAAAGAAGAAAAATTTAACACATTAGTTGAACTTAGTAAACTCATTCTACAATGAAAATCTGAGCTATATAAAGTTATTAGGGTGAAAATTGATTTCACGATAGGGGTAGGTAAGGGGTAGATATACAGAAATTTAAGAGTTTCAGACTTTTCTCATAATATGTGGGTAAAATGTTATCTGCGTGCCATATTTCAGCATTCTACGGCTGCGGGAAGTACCTTAGAGTTATGATGATCATCAGTCAGTGAGTGACAAAATCGGCGAAGTTTTCATCCGAATAAGAACAGAACTTAGAACAGTAACGAAATAAAATTTAGTATGTTTGCTAAGATTACTGATATCTATACATAACAGAAATTTGAGACATGTAGTATGAATACGACAGAAGAAATTGAGATTCAAAAATGGCCCGAATCGTATCGAGAAAAGGGTAGGCAGTTGACTCGACTTGGCGGGTGCACTGCAGTGCACCCAAATATTAATACGTTAAGCTTAAATGATTTTTTTTTTAACTCTTAAATCGATTCTATGTATTACGTGATGAGAAATAACTTACTCAGGGAAGATGTGAGGTTTCATCTTTACATCACCTGCCGCACCATCACTGTACCTGAATTTATACCTGTATTACACCAACGCATTTTAATTATGTCAGCTTGTTAAAAACTACAAGCAGCCGTCAACTGAAGATGACAGCAGAGGAGCAATTGAAACGTTGTGCCTAGAAATCTAAGTCAGGTGGTATGTTCTTGAAAGTCCCCGTTCTTGCATGTAGTCTCTTACTTGAGATCAGTAATGTTTCGCAAAATGTACTGTTTATTAGGAAGTATATGCAGTTCCAGTATACCGTACGCAACGAATACTTTACACACACCGGTTGATCTTGGGCACAGATACCTGTATGAGTTCATTTCGTTCATATGGGCGCGAGAAAAAAAAACCTTTTACACAGACTGTATAGAGCTTAGAATAAACTGATGATCTTTACTTACAGTAAAACAATTGACCTCAGAATATGATTAAAATGCAATATGATAAAGTGCAACAAATAAGATCACTACACCTATAAAGAATTTTTTTGAGTAGAACGTATCTGAATATATCTGCTGATATAAACATTTAATTTCCAGTCACTGCAACGTGCTGACCATCAGCATAGATTATTCCAATTATTTATCTGTTGACTTTTGGCAAAATATTCGAAAGTTTACCACCTACATTAAACATAAAAAGGAAGAGCAAACTATGCTTTGATTATGCCATGACATACCGCAATGACAAGGAATGAGACAGCCGCGTGTGTGAAAGTCGTTTCAGTCGACGGCCTCAACTTCGTCCGAGCCACGAAAATTGTCCCCACGATGCATATCATTTGCTAGCTTGAGCAAGTGGCCAGAAATCTCGCTCAAAACACGCAGATATACCTGTAGAATTCTGGAGACAGCCGACCCAATAAAGGACATTATCGAGACAAAACGCCGGGTATCTAGAAGTTGTATGATGGATACGCTACTGTCCACATTCATTTTGCACATTATGATGCTAAAGTAATAACAGGTGATTCTTGGATGAAGAATCAGCTTCAATAATAGAAATAAAGGAATTCTTGTTTCTGGTAACATCACCAACATGTTCTGACATTGTTCAAGAATCTCAGTTAAATCTTGCGGCTTGACGAATTTCCACGGAAAGAAGTGGCTTTGTTTCAAATCATGCGCGCTATTGGAGAAATAACATACCAACAGGCCAATTAGGACCTGACTGTAAATTGCATCCTCAGTCGGTGTTCATATCAAATAATACATTCATCAATGCTAAAAAAACTATCCAAGACATAAATTTTGCTAATATTGATATAATTGTCAGGATAGATGTCATCTGATTGTTTTTAAGCAGTTCGATTATTTTTTTTCTTATGACTTTACGCATCGTCTACGTCAAGGTCATTAGAGGCGGGACCAGATTGGGAATAAGGAACTGCAAGGAATTCGACCATGGCCTTTTGAAGGAAGTATCCCGGCATTCGCGTGGAGTGGTTTTGGGGAAACAATGGAAAACCCAAATCTGGATGTCCGCACGGGAATTCGAACAGACGTCCTCCCGAATGTGAGGCCAGGGCGTTACCTATTCGATTCAGTGTTACTGTTGAATCAGACATTGTCAACCTGCCCGAACACGTTCTAAAATCGTCGTGCTTAAATACACTGTAAAATAATACGATGATATTTTCCTAGTGGCGCTAGAGTCGGCAGACATCCCACAGGTAAATAAATGGAATTACAATAAAAGTGCAAGATGTGAATGTGTCTCGGTAGCTAACTATTGAAGTATTTAATGATTTATAATATACACATTTTTGAATTACGTATGGAACAACACGTCGGTAAATAGCCGCCACGGATTTTGTTTCACAAAGATACTAGTCTAGAAACATTTTTTTCTATAACGGTTTCGCATAAATGTTGAGGTATTTCGTTGATAGAGCGTTTAAGTTCCGCCTCTAAAGCTTAAGTGTTCATGGGCTTCTTGGCGTAAGCCTGAAACTTCAGAAAACCTCACACAAGAAAGTTTCTACATGTTAAATCGTAGGATCATGGCCATCAACTCTGTTTACCAAAACGGGAGATGATACCACCAGGAAAAGACTCGTGCAAGACCATAATGTTGGGCAGTATGGAAATTGGCACCGTCCTGCTGATACTATATATCTTTAAGAGAAATATGTTCGAATTGAGGTACAGAGAACTGCGTTATCATGTTACGATAACGTTCTGCCTTTATGGTTAATGCATCACCTGCCTCGTATTGAAAATGAATTTTCCCTCAAAATCGGCATTCACTTCTTGTTGTTCAGTTATCCAGTTGGTGAACTCTCTTCGCTGTACATGGTCAGTTGGCATAAGTTCTTTAGTCAATTGGATTTTGTAAGCACGCAGATACAAATCTCGAGTGAGAATACGGTAAAAAGTGTCTGGTAAAATTTCCTGTTCTTCTGCATGAAGACGATTACGTGAACAACCATTACGTGCTCGTGTCGTGAGTTTAACATTAACAACTGACTGAGTACTTTCTAATTTTTAACAACTAATGATTTCGGAACATTATTTCTGCCGAAAACGAACTTTACGAATTGTGATAACTAAACCTTCCTTCAATAAGGAAGCATCGTTGAGCTGTGTAGAGCTCCAGGTTCACTAATTCTTATCTGTCTTCTATCGAACTTTAACATATATTGACCTATCGAATCATAACAGCCAAAATGAGCCGTAATTCATATTTCGCGCTTTTATTGGAACACTCTTTATTTTAAAACAACAGTAAATGAAGCCACAGAACGCAAAAAATAGGTGTGTCAAGTTAGTAAAAAAATGAAAGGTTTCCTTGATAACTATAATTACGTTAAGAATAATTACTGATTTTCACAGCAGATAGAGAAGAATAGGTTCTTCCGTAATATCATATCTTGACCGCAGGCGGAGAGAATCCTGACGTGTAATATTTACTGCAAGTCCAATTATTCTGAACTAGGATGCCAGCGGCTGCGTACATCTATCGCTGGACTACCGTATTCTGAACAACTTCCTACAGAACGAAATTAGCCAATAGTACAACAACTCGGAATAAGTATTTCTAAGCTACTCGGGGTCATCTCGAAATACTTAATTCATATAATGCTCTAACTTTGTTGGAAATCTGAGAATCGATCACTTACCTTCTGAAAATTTTATATTTGTTAGTGCTAGAATGAAATACTGCCACCTTAAATTTGTGAACTAATCGACAGAATTGAAACATTAATGAATGGGAAATACCATCCCTAAGTAAAAATAACATGGAGTGTTTTAATGATGATAAATCCGCTAGGTACTCGTGCTGAAAGAGTTCTTCATATTAACACGGGCAACAGGATCCACCAATAAACCAGAGTAATAGAATGTTGATGTATGAGAACTTCCGTCAAAAATCATTCTGTCACCTGTATCCCCAGCCTCAATAATTATCCCTAATTTTTTAAACAAATGACTGGCATTTTGCTCAGCACCATCTGTAGTCAGAGTCATCTATTTTCCAAATGAGAGCATTTTCAGATTCATGGCTTTAACGATATCTACTGCAGGATTTAAACAAATATTGTATTAAGCTAAACATATGGTCATAATAGACTGTATTTAAATCGTTCCAAAGTGGTACGATGTAGAAAATTGCTCAAACTGCTGATGTAAAACATTAAAGTGTGATTGATATTATTGGGAGAACGCGCAAATGACGCAGTGATTGTAAACGTATGGAATAACCTAAAATGACTGTGTGTGGTGCTAGGATCAAATGAGCAGACGGTATCCACTTATTATATCATTTTTGTCGTATATTCGCCTTTTAATTTTTAAATATCACCAAAGACCACTTACGTTATGCCACTTGGGAAATCAACCAAACAGTTTTATGAAATAAATAATGGAGTAAGTTTCATATTTTATTTACTTGGGCTATTTAATTCTCAGTGATGATAGAGGTTCCCTAACAGTGATATGACCAAGAAGGTGTAGCTCCCATCCGAAACGTCAAAATCAACTCGACAAACGAGCCCAGCCCTAAGTTTCCAAGGTCCCAGACCGCTCTGGTGGTAATGAGATAGCAATCCCTTTTCTTTAGTTGTCCGCCTTTGGCCTTGGATTATACGGAAGAAGCCTGGTCTCTGTTGAAGTCTTACATGAAACGGATCACTTCATAAATCCCCAAACGTTTCAGCGTCATCGAAGTTCAGACAAAGTGCACATGCGGGCTACAGTTTCTAGATAACGGCGTTGCCACTTATGAGGCATTTTCACTACTAGTTTTGGGGGAATAAATTGATATTTTATTGAATCTTGTGAATATAACCGTGTCAAATCTCAAACATTGGGTTCAGTGAGTTCAATGATTGTTGGAGATAATGAATCTGAGGTACAAACATTATGGTACAATTTAAAGCAACACATGTTGTGAAAAATAATGATTCACTCAAAAAATCTCACTTTTCATCTGAATTGGAATGAAGCTTGAACAAGTCACGAAAATTAAATTGATACATAAATATCAGGGGTTCAAATACCACTGTAGCTTCACGTTTATATATACACTGGCGGATTAATTAAAAGAGCAACACGCAGACGGAGCTGTGATAAATGAAGTATCCCCGTATAAGCAGTATTGAATGATAAAAAATTTAAAGTGTTGCATATAATATTTTGAGAATCATGGGGCTATTTATTATCCAAAATTGCAATATTTTTTAGTATTAGTGCGGAACAGTGTGGGAAATCATGAAACTTTTTTGTCCAAAAGTTCTTGTTGATAAAGTATGCCAAGGCGAATGCTTACGACCCTTTACATCCAAATGTCTAACTGTGAGTGAGATCGGAGAGTTGGAGTGTTTGAAATGGGAGCATCATATCGTGAAATCTCCCAAAGCTCTAGTTCTCCCAGAGGAGGCACAGGTCCCAACAGAAAAACGACAGCAAGTGAACACCGCCAAATTGTGTGGGTGGCTGTTGTTGACAGACGGGTGACTGCAGGCCAGATCCAAGCAGTGGTTCCATAGAGAATTATCCTCCTCGCCCCTCCGGACAGTTGTAAACCAATTGCTTGAAGCTTAGTTACACTCTCTGACCCCTATGCAATGTATTCCATTAACCTGATTTCATTGAGAGCATTGTCTAATCTTGTGTAATGCAAAAAGCAAATGGATACGTGAATGGGGAACATTTGTGTTTACAGACGAGTCTCGATTCTGCCTGTGGCAATCTGATAATCTACAACATGTTGGGAGGCGTAGAGTAGAAACGGCTTACCCTGCTGTAATTTCAACGTCAAACAGGTCCAGCCAATGATGTCATGGTTTGCGGGAAATCAGTTTCAACAGCAGGACTGAGTTCGTTGTTGTTGAAGGCACAAGGTCAGCCCACCACTACATGGACGGGGTGCTGTATCCTATTGTGATACCCTTCATGTCCACCATCCAAATCCAATCTTCCAATTGAATAATACCCGTCCTTATACTGTGGCCATTACAACACCAGCATTGCAAGGGGCTGCGATCGCAATTTGGAGCGCATAGTTGCCAGATTTGTCCCCAACACAGCATGTTTGGAATCCATTAAATCACTAGCATAAACTGTGTAGCACCTGATTGCACAAGACATGCAGGCGTAGAGAATGCTTATTGTTTCAATGCCGGCAGGGATCCATTAATGTTTAGGTGTTCATGGTGGGGACACTACTTACTGACAATTGTATTTGAAGGAAATAAACATAGCCTGATCCATTTCAATTTGTTTTCATTTCTTTGTATATGACCCTGGATATATCTACAATGTTTCCTAAAATTCCACCATATCTGCCAGAGTGTAACACTTTTAATTTCCGCCAATGTATGGGACAATTACAGAACATAAAAAGCGACTTATGAGATGCATGTTGTAAAATGCTGTTGTCTCGATATATATGTATTTTTATACAGTATTTCTAGCATGTTGGCGCGTGGTACTACCGGGCTGGCATATGGGTGGCTCTGACGATATTTCGGGGTGCCATGGTACTATCAGAGAGCGATACAGTTAGTTAACAGCTTGCAGGAGTGAGGGTTTGGCCTCCGGGTAGGACTCGAGTTGTTAAATTCTTTGGTCCAGGGAGAGAAACGGCCTATATTGCACCAAGGGCATATTGTATTGTATCCAGTAGTATGGGAGCCTCGAGATTATTTCTGCCAGAAGAAACAATATATTCTATTTTATATTGTTCCTCATTTTTTTCTTCCTACGAATCCTGCAATCTAGGTGGAAAATCCTGTAAGTATGATTCGTAACTCTTGGGGTAAGACTTAAGGGTGATAATAAATTTTGTAAAAATTTCGAATTTTGGCTGTACTGTAAATTAAAGTCACTTGAACATTGTTCCCCATACCCTTCCCATATCCAAATGGAGAAACACCATCTGGCGGCTGTGAAGATTTATGGACTCTGAAATGAACGAAAACATACGATAAAAAAACTTTTTTAAGTTTGGTGAAGTAATTATTAAATTTGATAATTAAATTATTTATGATATAATTAATTATCTTGAAAGGATTTCTTTGCATTTACAGAAAAGTGAAATATGAAATTTAACAACTTTTAATTTATTATCTCCACAAGTAACGACAGTTTTAAGAAATAATAATAATAAACATTACATTCATAATTGAAATTTTCGGAGTGCTACGGTACATAATTTCCCAGCTAGCATTAAAATATTAGAACATTCAGAACATCTTTTATCACGCAGGTCTCCCTGCCAGAGCCGTTTCGGGTTCACCCGAAACTGAAGTGCAATGATTTTTTCTTGAGTTATTAACGATAATTACCATCGTTTGTAGCCATTTAGCACAAGCTGCATCGGTCCACAAACGCCACATAATTCCACCAGTGACACAACATAGAAGGGTGACTTCACCATCCAATATCACATGTCACAAGTACAAGTGCCGATAGGTTCTATCTGTGCAGCACTAAAACACTTGCTCTGGCAACGAGCCAGTCAAGTCACCTCGTCAGCCACTCCAACGCGAATGTCTCTTCTCTGGCCTTGGCTCTCGTTGGTTTCAGAAAAAGAAAACAATCTTAAGGTAGCCATATACGTGCAGGCCGGGCCTCAACGAAAGAGCCTGCGGGCCAGACCTAAGGGATTTCATCGAAGTCGCACTGCACACACACCTCAAGGGTTTCTCGGTCTCAGAGTTGGCTTCACGATGACAACATCCGATGATGTTCACGCATTGGCTGGGCTGCTGTTAGTTTGTTAATCGCGGCAAGTAGCGCTAAAACTCGCGCAAAACAGGGAATCAGAAGAATAGTGCAAAGAGTGGCTACTCAAAAGAGGAAAATATTCTCATACAAATTTTCTTTCGGAATTGAAGTATTTTCCAAACGATTTTCACAATTATTTGAGTATGGACGAAGAAACCTATTTACATCTGTTATCGTTAGTCACTCCATTTATTACAAAGAAAAATACGGCTATGCGGGCAGCAATTTCGCCCCACGAAAGACCGCTACGCTGCCTTTTTGGCAACGGGAAGAAGCAATGAAAATCTCAAGTCTTCAACAACATTTTCTCCTCAAGCCCTTGGATACATTATACCAGGAATATCGTCGCACTTGCCCACACACGTTCCGGGATCGCGCAGGGCCGGGACCATTCCATCCAAATCCCGCGGGTTTCCCATACGTGTGTGGCGGCTTTAGAGGGTACTTTGCGTTGTGGGACATCTTAATAAATCTGAGGCTCCATTCAGTTGTCAATCTTTCCACGATGCGCTCGCAGGAACTGTCTGTCCATCGCCAGGTCTCAACCCCCTGCTGTGTCTGACACTTAGCTCGCATGAGAGCAACAACCCGAACCCGGCCTCTTGTCCTGAGCCTGCTGCCCCTACAGGAAATTCCTTTACCTGTTTCGCAGCTACAAACTATAGTTCTGTCCTTTGTTATGAAATGATTTAATTTTTTACTCATTTCAACAGGGACAGTAATCTTACACGGTTTTCCAAGGATCATTTTACGAAGATGTTGTAGGAGTAGGAGCTCAGTGGAGTCATCCGTCCCACTGGTGTTCCTCGAACACACAATCAAAGCTTCGGCTTTGCTTGTAGCAGTTAGCTGCGAGGCGAGTTATACACGTATAGCACGACGGCTGCGTGTTGGTTTTGACGGAACGTAGAGGCTTTGCTCTGCAACTGTGTTTTCACAACTCGCAATTCCATTGCATTTCGAAGACGTTGAAGCAGCAGACCCGTAAATTCCTTCTCTCTTCCAACCCTAATACAAAGAGACCAGCCAGCGTCAAGATCCTCTTTTGAATCAAGGCCCTTCAGAAACTACAGCTCTCCCTTGATTCGTCATCTAAGCAACAAATCACACGAAAATTAGAACTTTTGTAACGTAAAATTCTATGATTGTTCCAACTCAATTTTGCCAAATACTCAGAAAATCTTCCTTCTTACAAACATGACTTTTGAACAGTCTTACAGATTTTCATGCGTTTTTGGCAAGTTCTGTTGAGGCTTCTTTTTGAGAACTTATTGCCTATCAATGTCTACAATCTAAAATTATCCTCTGATTGTTTTAAAGTATATCCAGCATTTTCTATGCAATCTCTCATCGAGTGATCTCAAGCCAGGAGCAAAGCTCGGCCCATCAAGTTTCACTTGCCTCTGTAATTCATTTCTGGTAGATATAGTCGTGAGCACATCTCCTCTAGGCATTGCCTGCAAGTTGGACACTACACTACGGGCATATAGATACTAAATAGTTTCATGGGCACTTTAGCAACACTAGTTTTTACTTTGATTCTTTCACTATCGCCAGACGATCGTTCAACATTACTACGTCATTTCTGGATTGAGGAACAAGTGTTTTTCACTACCACGCCGATTCAGAGTATTGAGTGCTCTTCGTCATACGTAAATGATCAGTGCCTGAGAATATTTACAGACAAGTTGTAAATTTTTAAAGAGGTTATTATTAATCGCTGAGTTTTAACAAAGGGGTACCGATGGAGTGAACGTTGGAACAAAGGAACAGTAAGTCGTCTGTGGTCTCTCTTGAACTTCTTCCAGGAATAAACGAAGAAATGTGTGTAGTTTGGCGTTTTATAATATAATAACTGAATTAAACACTTTTGGAAACGTGTAAGACAAAAGTCATGAAATTTTACCTATAGCAATGAAGTACTGGAAATTTTGTGCTTGCTGAACACTTAAAATGTTCACAGACATAAGTAAACTGAAAAGGATTGGCTTCGAAATCACAAGATATTTTAACATCGAAATTGTGACGAATGATGCAATTTGGTTTTATTCCGATAAGCCCAAATCCATGTGTTAATTACTGCAATGGCTCCATACGCATTCTCCAAAAGCTAAGAAATTCAGCCTTTGTTTTCTGTGGTAAAAATCGCATCATAATGATTAACTTCGCAACTTATTGCACCAAAATTAATGCTGGTGCATATTGATAAATACTATAACCAATTTCATAATCCAGCCAAAAAAAAAATTGAAGGGTAACGTTAACAAGTAGTGCACGGCTACTTGTTGAGAAAGTCACGCATCGATATTTACCAAAGTACTTCTCGAATGGTTCAGGCGGGAAATTTTCTCCCATCCGCCAAACAACATCGACCGTACAAACAGCAATTTTCAATTAATTACATCTTCCAAGAAAACTCTTTTATGACCATGACTAGATCAATGAAACGAACCAGCTAATACAATTCCCCACCGTAAGCTTGGCCATTCTGGCCTCCTATGAACGCCGCCTCCCTAGACCGAGCCAGGTAATTTGTGGACGCTCTCTTGGGAGCGGACTGAGTCCTGTATCCTGAAGAAGGTCTTGAGTGTGAATTGGCATTGCTGCCCGGTCTATCGCAGATCACCGATAACACACCTCCAATGATGGTGGCCTGATCGGACCTGCTACAGCGGCCTGTCTTGATGCGGCTTACCAGCACGATTTCCATTGATTCACAAGATTGACAAACCAAGCTGAAGATGGTGTATAGAGCGAATAATCGTCATTTTGCTTGCAATAAGAGCCTTCTTCATGCAGATTTCATTATTCAGCACTCATTATTGTAGATGTAGATTATTGCACAAACACTGTGCAATGAGGAGTCTTCTCTCGCTTCCACGCGATTGTTAAATGCTGGACAATTTACGAGAAAGATGTAGAGAGTCTCCGCGCTGGAATCAGCATGAAGCTCGCCAGCAGTGGTTAATATGTTCCATTCTCCAAAATAGGCTACGGTCGATGCAGCAACAAAGAAGACGCAAGTCTGGTAATCACTTCAACATACGATACGAAATATTCGTCCGTCTTTAGAAATCCGTAAGCAACGCCATTTTACACATAGCAGATAGCCTTCGAAACAGTCAGAATATTTAGTTTTTTGATATAATTTCACTCGAATGTGTATCCGACTAACCGAGATCAGGCGTAGTATTCGGTGATACGAGTGTTCGTATCCTTTTCCGGTATCTTTATTTTGCTTTTACATGGGTTTCCATTACCGTGACGGTTCCTTAAAAATGCAGTGGAAAAATTCCCTCCCGCCCCTTAGTCTTGTCTAATGACGACGTAGACGAAGTGTAAAGCCCTGAGAGAAAAATGTATTTGTAAAATAGAATCTTCAACATTTCTTCGTTCTAAAGAAATATCATAAAATTTTTCTGTTTTACCAGTCGTCATGATGTTATCAATAACTTTAAAAGATTTTCGCTGCAGACTCAACAGGTGGGTTTCGCTTGAGGAAGATCACAGACACTGGCCGAAACGTTTGGAGACAGGAGCAGTTATTGGACGAAGCGTAAATCTCCCATAGTTATTGAAAAACAAATAGTAGTTTCAATTTTTTAAAGCCGTAAATTCCTTTTAAAAGTATTTAAACAAATAATATTAAATGTTTATGCAATCCTAACTACTGGAACTCAGTAGAAATTCAAGTATACCAGACCAATCACGAACATTTCATCAAAAAAGTTAAAATATTATTCAGGTGGCAGAAGATAGAATTCCGTTACTGTAGGCTAGTAGCTAGATTTAATAGTGTTTGTACTGGCGGCAATTTTCTGGAAAAAGAATTAATGCTCCAGTTAATAGTTTTCAATGAACATTACGTCATATCTGAATATTCCATTTTTATCCTTTAGTCAAGCCTCCAATGTAATCCCCTAAACATGTTTTACCAAACGTAAAAAATAAAAAAACTTAATTCTAATGAAATATACCACGAATGATGGCAGGGTCAGGAATAGGATTAATGTGTGTTAAACAGACTCACGATGTAATTACTTCAAGATTTAGATTTGTCGAGAGATTTCAAAAAGTCTGACACTCCAAATAAGACTCTAACGATCTGTAGAAGTCTTACAACTTTTGACTTACCCACAAGGATGGTGTAAGTGAAGGTAAAATAAAAGGGTCTGACATTAAGCGGCTGAAGATGTTCCCAAGGCCTATATGTACGTATGTCACTGACTATCTTTTTCGGCGTAAATCAACCTCTTAATTAGTATGATAATAATATAAGAAGGATTAATTAATAGTAATTAAAATAAATGTCACTATGCTATATCGAAAATAAAACAAGTTAAACAATTTAATTACTTACAATATTATAACTTACCACTGCAAACCAACAAGTTAGTATAATACTTCAAAAATACCCATTTTTCTGTGACAGTGTTGACATGATTTTGAGTATTTCTTTATTTGCGTATTATGCTATATGACATTTACAGAATTCAACAACAATTATACTGTAATATGATTTTGTACAATAATGATCCTTAAATATAGTTTTATAATGTTCTTTCCGTCGACAAAACTAAAACTAAAAGATTAGGGCAGAAAACAACTAGAGGCAATCTCTATGGCCCATTAACGTAGTTATAATATTGAGATCAACAGAGAGTGATCTCCACATACTTACAACTTAAAGCATGATGGTAATGTCTGCTACTAAAGCAACTACCCCAGGCCCTAAGTCTCCAAATCTCATAGGCTAAAACCCATTTCATGAAAGGATCTTCGCGATATCAAGATGGAAAACCCATGAAAACGCGATCTCAAGTAGCTAAATTCAGATATCTAGGAAAAATTATTCAACCTACAGGACTAAATCGTGAAGCAAACAAGGAGAGAATATCTAAATTAAAAAAAGCATATAGAATCACTTGGAACAAAAATCAATATCCCGAAATGCCAAGACACTATTACACTGTAATCAAGCCGGAGGCATTATATGCATCGGAAACTTGATTATTGTGGTCAGATCATTGATATGATCAATGATATTGAAAAGCAAAAAAGGAAAATTTTAAGGAAAATCTTTGACTAGTTTGTACGGGAGGAATTTGAATGAAAAGAAAATCGCACGAACTATATCAGCATTCGGAAAAAAATTCAGACACATTCAGGAAAATACGAATTAAATTCTACTATTGTCAGGGTGAATAACAATAGATTAAGGATTCTCAAGCTGGCCATTTCAATGAAAATTAAAAACAATTGGCTAATAGAAACCAAAAAGGATTTCCTGGAAATCGGAAACACAGACGATATCATACAGGACAGATGCCAATATTGTAGCATGGTCAATAACTACCAACTGTCCAACAACTACTATATTAGAAGAAGGAACACCTGGAAAGAAGAACGTACGAAAGAGCACAGCGAGAGGATGAAGAGATTCTGGGAACAGAAGAAAAACACATCTGCTAAATATATTCATTCATAACGGCGGAAGAAGAAGAATGAAACACTGTAAGGAAGAGATAAATGGATTCAACATTTAAGGAGTACCTGTGAAAACAGACAATTTAACGCTAATATTGAATTGTTCACCGTTAGGAGCTCAACATGTTGGAAAATTCTGGGAAATACGAATAAAGTGAGGTAGGAGTAGAATTAAAGCCTAATCCACGAAGGGAAGTAGAGGAAAGCGTGTAGTCTGCATAGCTGGAGACCTGTCTTCAACCTGGTTTGACCTTCAAGTCCCCACCATCGTGATCTAGAGATAGTGTATGAGGCGGATCAGGTGTGTAATGCAATGCACAGTAGTTTTCACTCACTTGGCGCGGCGTCTGGAGGTCTGTGGCGACGAGGTGGGCCGCGGCTGAGCGTGGCGGGCGGTAGTAGGCATACGCCAGCAGCGCCGTGCGCTCCAACGTCCTGACGATGGCGCTCTCGCTGGCCATGGACGCCCGGGCGCCCGACGCGTCGTCGCTCAATACGCCCCGACTGACTGCCTGCCGTCGCATGACAGCCCTGCCACCGCGTATATAAGACCTGCCCCGCCCACCCGCCACTCCCTCCACCTTTTCACTAAAATGGCTTTCTTGCCTGTTGAAACACACCGTATCTGAGTATACGAAACTTTTTTATAGCCTCCAGTTTATAGCTGCGCAGGAGTCCGTCAACAAACACGGTGACATACGGCAGACTTTTTATCCTCCGTGTCCTTGCTGCCGGGATTTACAGCTCGGCGAAGTCGTATTTCGGACGAGGATGAAATATACGTGTGTGACAGGCAGGATACATGTGAGGGCAATCTATCAAACTCTGCGATCAAATCTTGTTACTTCTCGATGGCCTCTACTGATAGCAACACAACAGAATTTTATTCTATACTGCGAGAACCAGTTCACATAACACAACATTATGTAATGCAGATACCGCATTGAAAATCAACTTGGCAAGCAAACAGAAACTCAAACACTCCACTTCCAAACAAACCATGAGACAATTCAAGAGTCCCACAGCTACATCTCTCATTGCCAGGCACAAAAGTCGAACCCAACAGATTTGAATGCGTGTGTGGCGTATAATTCACTAGAAAACATTATTGCGGCGAAGAGAAAATATTTAAGGGAACCCTCCCGATATTCTATAGAGTAACGACGGAAATATCGTATAAAACCTAGATCAGAATACGCGAGGTTGGAGGTGGGATTCGCCCGCTAAAGAATTCGGTACAAGATCACCAATTCCTCTCCCTTTCTACGTTTCTCCTGTCATTATCAGATTATCATGCAAAAAACAAAAACACGAACTACTTACTTAATCAATTCCTTCAGAATAATGTTTACTTTACTGACAGTATCACACCATTTCTTGATTTTAGGTTAACTTCCTACCTATTTCCAACGGTTGAACTTATATCTTTAAACGAGCAGTTTTTGTATATATATTTGATATCTGTGAAACGGCTGTAACGATTTGTATGAAATTTCATATATTGATAACACTTCACTTTTCAAGTTTACCTAAATATGTGTCTTCCCAAAAATAAAGCGATTTTACAAAAAGGCAAGAAATTTTTGTATTTCGTATCTAGGAAACGGGTAAACGACTCTAATGCCATCTCGTAGGAGTTTCGGGTACCAGTAACCTTGCTGATGTTAGTTTCTCTTTGGTTAGAGCACTTCAAAGTGCCTAAGAATCCTTCAAGAAAAAAGATCAACTTTAATCAAAGTTCACGCATCCAAGACTCATCTAAAATAAATTAATAACAAAACTGAAATCCTTGAAAAATGCGATTTATATATATATATTATACAGATAATTATTTAAAATAAAGTGTTGAACCGAATGCAGCTCTTATGTAGGCAATTAAGAAATAATTATAATAATTTAATCGTGATGGAGCACACGATCCGGTGGAAATTCCCTGTCATCTAATTACCTGTTATTTATTTTATTTTTTAATTATCTCATATAATATTAGTGTTAAACTCCTCCCCATCTAATTTTGCGATTTAAAATTTTAAATTTCTTCAGTGTATATATAATATACATAGTCTGTATATCTAATCTATCTGATACTATTATATGAGCAGCTTTTGTATACAGGTAAAATTAATTTATCTCAAACGTCTCTAACAATTTTGACGAAATCTTGCATACTGAACAGAAATCGAAGCTTGGTCTCCCAGGTACTTAGTTATAATATGCACTAAAGTAAAAAAAGTGAGGATTCGTCTCTCTCTGTGAGGCGTAAAAGGGTTGTGCTTACATTGTTCTATTATTTTCTATTTGAAATGGGAATCCGCGCATTCAATTTGGGCGAGTTCAAGTAATTGTTTGAAAAATGTAATCAATGTGATCGATACGCCCGTGACGGTGTTTGAGTTCAAAAACGTCTATATAAAACGTGTTTAATCTTCATCCAAAATTTTTACGAATACAACACTACATACATCCAATATGCTCCCATTTCTTTCGTTCTACGTCTCAATCTCATTTATGGTTAAATTTTGCTGTCACAGAAGGATTGGCTGTTTGCTGCATCTTCTTCTACGCGTCTAATAACCAACTGCTGTAAAACAGATCAGATTTTAAATGGTGGGAAGACAACTGATTTAATCTAAAAATTTCTTAATGAAACAGTTCTTAAAAACCGAGCTTTTGAAAATGCAGTGTGGTTCCAATTAAATCTGTCCGATTTTATTTGTAACTTCACGCACTGCCGAAAGGTGAGAACACTAATAAGGTATGCTAATATGTATGGCATTATTTAGTATTTCATAGATGTTTTTGGAAATCAAATCAGCATACCATAGATAAGTAGAAGTAATTCATCTTGAAATCAGGTGATACGCTGACAGCGATGAAACATGGACTCGAACCTACTGCCCTAATACGAGATGTATGGGATATCAAAACATAATAATCCATTAATAAATTATCTATAACTCAATCTGTAGGTACGCTGTCGAAGAAAATGGAAGAGAAAAAAGTTAAGTGTTCAGTAAAGTGAAAATAGTCTACACACATTTTACAATCCGTAACCTTAGCAAGAGAAAGAGTAATGGAAACCTAGATGGATCCCATTGGTAATTAATGTGCCAGACCAAGAAAATCATTCAGTTCAAAGAAAAATGGTAAATATACCTAAGGACTGATAAATAGCGTTGGCGTCCTGAAAAACGTAAATAGTTTGTTAGTTGGCCGAATTTAAATGGCTATCCTAACCTGAAATAAAATTATTTGTAGCAGATTCTTCGCTTTTCACAATGAACTATACACTAACAACGCAAGGCCTAAATCAATTTGCATTTTCTAATCAGAAATTTGTTACTCCTGGAGATTTTCTAATGTTCACACAGCGCCGAGTAATGCGTGTCAGCGCTCAGTTGTATTTACTTCTAATCGTTCTGTTGCTTCCTATTGATCCACTGTCTTTGCATCTCTGTAATTCTACCAAACAAAGGGGTTCTATAGCTTAATAAATAATAAAAAAACACGCACATTATACAAAGTAAACAATATAATTCTTTCCAGACATGGAAGTTACTGTACGTCAATTTATACGTCTCCTGGATTCGAGTGAGGGACACCGAGATCCGAGATGGCACCTTACCGCTACCACGCCACATTCAGTTTTCGTTGTTGATATCAGACAAAGCCAACTAATTAATTTAGAAGGGCTAATAAAAGTAAATTTATTTTCCCCCCTAGTGTGGGTACAAATTGGCGATTCCATTACTGTAAATGCAGGCCACGCGGGTGCTGTTGTAATTCCCGTTGCCGTCATCTCTTATCGATTTCTCGGTAGCCCCTTTGTGTTCCTCAAGGTGCAGACTAGCACAGCTAGCACGCGAACTAAACCTCACTTCTGCGCAGTACGTATACGCCGCGACTAGTTTTCCCTTCCATCACGTGTCTAAACTTCCTGGTGCCAAAGGCAAAAATGTCGTGGTTCTTTTAGATGAGTTATTTTTGTTTGTTTATATGATTGCATCGAAATGTTTCAGTTAGGTATTTAACGTATGGGCAGTGTACAGTTTATTGGGGTTCCATAATTTTAGATTGAAAGACGGAACCATAAATGGGTCCCTCTGTTACACACTCATAACTTTTCAACCTTTTGACATACAATTTTGTATTCCTGCATTATTTTGCTAACACGATCATATACTAACAGCTGTAAAACCATGATGGTGGAAAAAATAATAGAAGATTTAGAGGAGGTGGAAGGAATTATTAACTTAAAAAAAATAATCTCCGTGGATATCAAATGAATGCTATCAACCCTCAAACTCCAAAAGTATTTTGAATTTTTTTATTCCACAATTTTATTCTACAATTTTTATGAAAAAAAAATCATGAAAACCGAATTCACTACTTTATTGGTGAAACCAATGATCTGAAAATTGTTTCATAATTTACAATGATTTGTAACGTCCCAAAACAATTTTTATGAAGTAATGGTTTCTCGTGAAATAACTAATGTGGAAAATAATTACAAAATTGTATTCGTTAGCGGAAGAACTTTTGCACAAAAGGTTACGTATATCATTCGAGAAAGAACTTCATGAATCAGATAATAAATATGTCATAAAAATAATTTTGGAAACTATCAAAATTTTTTGAAAAAATAAATTGCGTTTGGTTTTTAAATAAAATCTAAAACATAGTGTTACAAAATTAATTACAAATTTGAAGTAAAAAAATTAAAATCATTATGAATTCAGTTTAATACATAAATCTGTGTACGGAATCCTATAGACCAATTGGATGGGTTATTTTACCATATTCACATACAGCTCGTCGACGTCGAGGTGATTAGAGAAAGGAGAGGATTGTGAACTAGGGACGGGAAGGGATTCGATATGAAGTTTCAAAGGAACCACCTTGACATTAGTCGGGATTGATTTCCGAAGAACATGGAAAACTGAAATAGACCAAGCGATTTATAGTTTCTTCACAAAATAATGTTAGAGAATTACAGATGTGAATGTGCTAAAACAAAACGGAAATACGTACAAAAAATTATTTGTTGACCAATAAGCCATGAAATGAATTTTTGGACCAATTCTCAACATGTGGTCCGTGGACCAACTATGGCCCACGAAGAAGAGACAGATAGTCCACAGGAAGAATTAAAAATTTAATTCTAATTGAAAATAAATGAGTAAAAGTTGTTTACAAAGTGGATAAAGTATTTATACTGTATAAGGGTATAAATTAAGCTATAAGCCAAACTTTCTAAAAACCATCATTGTTTCAAAGAACATCAAAACTTTAGTATTTCGGGCATATGAAAATATTACTGAATTGTTACTATAATAGTCTATTAGCTGAAAAAACTCCGATTGGAACAAAAAAAAATTAATCACCGTTTTAAAGGTCCCCGGTTCGAATCCCTGTCTCTATGCAAGAAACCTCTCGCGGTTTATATATCACACTAAACTGTAGGTCATATAGGTCTCCCCCACCCGGTGGGATTACCGGGTTAGGTTAGTTAAGGAGGAAAGGATCTGCCCGTCCTATCTCAAATGTCATACTAATTATACCTCCTACTGGAGGGTCCAGCCCACGTTTGGGGTTTAATATCAGGCATGGCATTGAGCTATATATAAATACAAATATTCTGCCGGTCTATTAGCATCAGAGGCTTGGCGTATAGAAGGCAGTTTTTTTTGTAGTATCCACGTTCAAACAATTGTTAATCCGAATGTTGCACATTGTAAAACTGCCGAGCAATGTTTTCTCGAATGCTGGAACGAGTTTTGAGTGAGATTCTGTTGCGGCATAGGTTGAGAACTAGACAGTAAACAGTACATTCGTTGGGACATGAGCTTAAGGAAATGGTTCTAAATTTATGTCGTCAAGTCTCGTACACAGGCAATGAGCAGTGGTTTTTTTTATCACCTTCGGTCTTTTTGACCATTTAGCCAGCTCCAATTTGCTTACGTTGCAACTGATATTGTGGACATTATAGGAGGATAACACAAGAAGAACACAACACTTATTAAAACCACCCATGCCCGAGTTCGGACTCGAACCGGTGGTGCTAGCCAATACACTGCCAGGATTGGCTGAGCAGTGGTTAGAACTCACAACAGACGATTTGAAGCAGGAAACGATGCTGTTTCGTTAAGAGGCTGAGTATGTTCGCGTATATTCGGCTTTGGGGATTTGACAATCAGTGGAGTAGACTTTCGGTGACCAATTCAGCAAGCTTAAGTTAGAAACTAAGACGAAATGAGCGACCTGCTTCTCTTTTTAAGACGAACATGCATTTATAAATAGTTACTAGTTCGGTGGAAATTACGGACATTTCGTGAGTAAAATAAGGGGATAAGTTAAACTACTTCATTTCTTTACTTCAAACCTATGTCATTTTTAATTTTATCATGATTCCGTGAGCAGAAAAGGAAAATGATGCTTAAAATAATTCACGGTACGTCACAGAAAAAATCGATATTTTTAAAATCTAATTCATCTCTCACCTTTGGAAAATATTGCTGTATCTGAAGTACGCTAGAATTCTTCCATAGTTCATAACATCATAAAACCGTAGGTCAACCTGAGACGATAGGGCTAACAGGTGTTTACGACACCACGGCTTTCGCATACATTGAGAAACTCTGTTTCAACATACTTAAAACCACACGGTATTACTATTATTATAACGTTTCAGCAAATGGAACGAAGGCACAAGTACAGTACAGTCAAGGTGGGATGAGTTCAAGGAGATAATAAGATAGGGGGAAGAAAAATTTACTCCAAAACAGAAAATAAAGAGAAACAGAGTACCTGTCTACTATAATAGGGTAGTGAGGAGGTTAAAGAGGTTGGTAAGACGCGAACAGAACACAGTTAAGAGACAGCAGGGTAGTAGGAAATATTTAAAACAACTAAACAAGGACTTAATAATAGCAAAGAAAGTGGCTAAAGATGGGTTTATGAAGAGTAGTATAGGAAAATCAGTTTGACATCAGTGGTAGGTAAATTAGTGGAAAGATTAATATGCAACCAAATCAGAAATATATGTGAGGAACCTAAGTGGTTTTCAAGTATGCAACATGGCTTTAGGCAAGGATATTCCATGCGAATCTCAGTTGGTGGGATATATGCAAGATATTTCAGATTAAATGGACAAGGAAGGCCAAATTGATAGTGTAGCACTAGATCTGTCAAAGGCCTTTGACGGAGTGAGCCATAAAATGGTAGTAAATAAGGTAAGAACTATTGAAGTGGATGAGATAGTGATTTACAGGGTATATGAATTTTTAAAAGATAGAAAACAGAAAGTTAGGGTAGGAAATGCAGTATCAAAAGAAGTGGAAATAAAAATGGGAGTGCCACAGGGTAGCGTATTGGGACCATTGATATTCATTATTCAATGAATAATTGCGTTAATTGTTTACTATCTGAAATTAGATTGTTTGCAGACGACATAATGCTGTATAAAAGGATCAAAACGGTGGAGGACTGTAAACAGTTGCAGGGTGATCTGGACAGGATATCTAGTTGGTTTGGTAAACATGAAATGAAGATAAAAGCAAAGAAGAATCAGCTTATTAGATACACATATAAAAAACATAGGGTTGGTTATGATTATAAGGTGGGGAAATAATTGCTTGCTGAAGACTAGAAATGTAAATTTCTTGGCATTAGATTTGATAAGAAGTTTAACTGGGTAAGACACATTGGACAGGTGGTAGGAAAAAGTTTCAAAATTCTGTACTTGTTGGAGATAGTGATGAGTGGATGTAAGAGTGAAGTAAAGTAATTGTTTTACAAAACTTTGGTCAGTCCATTGCTCGAATATGGTAGTGTAGTATGGGACCCACATTTTGAGTTTCAAATACAGGAGTTGGAGAAGGTGCAAAAAAGTGCTGCTAGATTTGTTTCTGGAGATTACCGCAGAATGCAATCAGAAACAGATATGTAAAAGAGCTGGAATGGGATTCATTGGAAGACAGGAGGAGGGTGAAGAGGGTCATGGGAGTGTACAAAGCGTATACTGGTGATGAGGCATAGAAAGATGTTGGTGTAGGTATGAAAAGTAGTGCACGGGAGGGAAAAGATGAGCATGAGCCCAAGCTGGTACTCGATTTCAGGCACAAGGGTGTGGGAGGATTCTCTTTTCTAGGTAAGGGTGTCGGTGATTGGAGTAAGTTACCAAGGGAAATGATGAATAATTTACCAAAAACGTTGAAAGTTAAAATTTGTAGATGGCAAAGATAGGTGGGTGCAGGAAAGGGGGAAGATGGGTGTGTAGATAAATTGCTACTGGAGCATGTGCTCCATTGCAATTTGATTTAATTTAATTTAATTATTATTATTAAGTTATGAAATAGAATAAAATCTTCTGGGGTAACTAGCCCAGTTAGTCCATTGATAAAAGACGGCGTTTCGGCGATCGCAACTCTGCCGCCATTGTCAAGTGACAGTTATTTGACAATGGCGGCAGAGATTTGTGATCGCCGAAACGTCGTATTTTATGGATGGACTAACTCGGCTAGTTATCGGAGAAGGTTTTATTTATATTCAACTCCGAGAAAACCTCCAGTCTTACACATTAATGAGATTGTCTTCCCACTCAAGTCAACCCACAACAGGTGTCACAATCTAATCGGGGGCATCACAAATCGACAAGTCTTGTGGCAGAGACAATAAAGCACTCATAGTTGAGAACGAAAGGGTCATATTTCGATGCTTTTCCTGTTGTGTTTGGTGCTTTGTGTGTACGGACTCCAGTTATCAGACGCGGTGATCGGAGAAGTAGCTGTATTGCGTCTCAAAGGTCCAGTGACACGTAATAGAATTTCCGGTCAGTGAACTGATATCGAAAAAAGGTGAGTGGCATTGGCATCTTCCGCGACAATTCTCATAATAAACTGGCTGTATTCAACAGTGGAATTTTCCCTCTATATCAATCCAGCTATTGTGATCTGACAAGTAGCTAGACCGAGCATAAACGCCAGTAATAATCACAAGCGTTAGTGTAACACACTAGGAGAGAAGGAGAGACTCAGATAGCAACGAAAAATACACACTGATGAGCCAAAACATTATGGCCACCTGCTTAATGTCGTGTTTGTCCAACATTTGAAACAAATACAGCTGCGATTGCGCCTGGCATAAATTTGAAATATCTTTGTTAAGTTTCCGAAGGTATCTAGTATCAGATGTCTTCGCACAAGTCACGCAATTCTCTTAAATTAGGAGCCGGTGGTTATCGAAAGCGTAGCTGGTGCCCGGTAACGTCCCAGATGTTTTCTATCGGTCAAAAATCAGACGAATTTGGTGACTAAGACATCAACGTAAGTTCACAATCATGCTACGCAAACCACTCTAGCACAATTCTGTCCTTGTGTCATGGACAGTTAGTACACAGAAAAATATTTTATGTGATACAAAATGTGTAACCTAAATACTTACTTAATACTGAAATCACTTTCACATACTACTTTACGTTAATTATATCTCATATCTGTTTCTAAAAAAAAAAAAGAAGTAATTTCATCAAACATAACAGAGTAAATTCTTGTAAAAACAACGCAAGCATCAGATACTGATTGCAATCGGAGTAGTTTTTTTTTAAAGATTTGTTTTAGCCCCTATCTTCTCTTTTCTCTCCTTCGTCGAATTTTGTGCAGATTAGGCCATAAATATTTATTCATATTGTTATCCGACCGATACTATTTTCTCAGCTTGGACTTCGAATTGTATTGAAAAAAAAAATTGTTCCGATTTTATCCACAAACAGTCGTCGTCTTATTGTAATTCGTAAGATTCCTTCTGATTTCGATAAACTCCATCTATTCCCCTGCTTTCTTAAATTACCGACTTCCAGCAGCCTTCATAGTTAGTACTACGTTTTCTCGTTAATTTCCGGTCTTCTTACAGCGATAGAGAATGAAATGCATTGCACGAGAGTAATGAATAAACAGGGTTTAACTTTCTAAATAAATGAACGTAGATATGGTTCGGGGGATTGGTAAAGGGAGATCCTAATGTGGAAAGATGTTATGAATTATTCCTAAATTCGCCAGGGTAATTACAGCAATCATGGAAACAGATCCCGGTGGGTAGGTACTAAGGCTTGGACTCGAAATTTGCGAGGACGCGGGTTCAAATCTCCGCTGTCCATATAGAAGACAGTTTACAATGGTTTCCCTAACTCGCTCCTCTAAAAGGCTATAGCTGGATTATTTCCCGTTCTTTGCCTCTTCCCCCCCCCCCCAAAAAAAACCCTCACGCCTGTAATGACGTCGAAGCGGAATAAACATATGAATAAAAAATTAGTTAGACTGACCTGTGAGCACTTTACAATAAATTTATACTAACACCCATTTTACCTTTCCGTATTCATTATGGTGAGCCTTAAACGTGCTCGTGGTCATTCGGTTTTTGTGATACAACGGATAAAAAAACTTTTGTAATGTATTGTTCATTATTCTATACTTTTATAAACTTAATACCTGAATAATATCTGAATAAATTTGAAATCTAGTGTTTCGCGGAATACAATTTTTTCATTCTGCAAGTTTAAATAACGAAAGAAGTAATTTGGCGTCAGAAAGAAACGTGTAAATGCCATATCCTAACATTTCTGTCTGTAATCACAAAAGGAAAATTACTCAGATTTTAATTTAAGTTCTGAAATATGTACATTCCCCTTCTCGAGACTCAGATGTTAATATATACCCAGCGGGCTGTGTCGGAGGCTCATTTTCAGCGGCGGTTCTCATTTCGCGACATCATTCTCGTAACATCGTATAAATGCAGGTCTGCTAATATTGTCTGAACGTGTCACAATCAGTAAAAAGTTTTCCTCGTGTATTCGCTTTCTTCACACTTTTTCTGAGGATATCTTCTTTCATTATTAGTTAATACATTTGTTTATTTTTCTATTCCACTTGATATGAAACATCAACTGATTGTTCTCTAAACGTATTCATTGTATAAAATATTCAACCTGCTAATTTTTTGGCATACATTTCCCCTTCTTTTGAGGGCTAGATAAACGAAAATTAATTCACCTGCAGTATTATTTTGGACTCGCATTTCTTATTAACTTATCAGATAGCATTCGTATTTATTTTTTAATTTCTCTTCTTCAAGTTCGATTAATTTCTGTTTACATAGTGGTTTTGATATACTTGGACTTAGGAAAACATAAAGTAATTGCAAACAAGGTGGAAGTATACTAGAAAATTATTGCGAATTGGTAGTTAATTGTAATATATATTTTGGCATAAACGTCGTAAACCAATCATATCGTATTTATTTAGTTCGTAAAAAAAATAATGATTAGCATGCTGCTTCCGTCCTAGTCAACAGCTCACTGTGTCAGTAATTTCAGTATGTGTCCGCATTTTGATGTCTCATTTATGTATCCAGTCTGTCTGTACGTGAGGGAAAGATTTTTCCGAACTCAGTAACCTCTGCTAATGGTCTAATTTACATGCAAATTCGTCTTCTGTTACACAATCACGGAAACGTTTCTGATTAGACAGAGGTTTTTGTAATTCCGTTTTAAATTCGTTTATTTCTCCCGGTCAAATCCCGGGAAACGCTTACCTGCTGTCCTGATTGCGGTTTTAAAGCGTTATTCCGTAATTACCTGGCGAATGCAGGTGTGGTACCCAACTACCGTCTCATAAATTACACATTTCACACCAAAGAATGTACTTAGTGTATCATACACCACAGAAGTTATACGTTTCACACATAGAAAGTAACACTTAACTCACCAATCTGTCACTGACTTCATGAGTTTTTCATTACTCTAGAGCAGTGGTTCCCAACCTATGGGTCGCGACCCACTGGTGGCTCACGGCGTGTGTTTTGGTGGGTCGCGGAACAATCGAGTTTTTTGCCACAAAAATATATATTTTATTTCATCTATTTAAAAAATATAACACGATATTTTAAAAGTGTAATAATAATGAAAGGGCTATTTGTTTAAATTAAAACTTTGTGAGAAAAAAAGTTTTAAACTATGTATAGAAAGTGACTTAAGGTTAAAATTAGCCAGTGTTAACTCTTATCTATGTCCTCATTAGAAAACACCAGTGCCAGAAATATCATTGACTGTAAACGTATTTTTCATTTTGTAATAAAGCGGGAGGCGGCTTCACAAACCATCACCTCATCAAGTTGACGGCTGAAATTCCAGGATGAGTTAAAACTAGATTTGCAAATTAAAATGCCACTAATGTGCCAAGTCATATCTTGGGACAAAATACCTACAAATCCCATTTTAGTGGTTGACTGGTAAGTTTACCGTTGTGTTTTCCTGCTCCCAGTCTTCCATATTTTCATACAATTGGTTGCAGTAAAACAAAATCATAAACCTACCAATCAACCACTAAAATCGGTTCTGCAGGTCGTTTCCACCAAAAAGCGACTTGGCATACCAGTTGCATTTTAATATGCTGGTCGAGTTACTTCTTATCGTGAAATTTCAGAATCCATCTACCAATCAACCATTGAAATCTGCCTCTTCGTAGGATAGGGTAGTCGATTGTGTATCGGTCATGCAACAGTTCCCATTCTGGTATTAAATAGACTCTCATATTACGTGGGTCGCGAAGAATTTGTTTACTTAAAAGTGGGTCGTGTACCAATAAAGGTTGGGAACCGCTGCTCTAGAGAGGTCATATCATTCGTGATTAAAATAAGCTGGGAAATATCTCTCAGAACCTTTTCTTAGTAAATCTGTTGCAACTCTCTAAATGTTAAATCCGACACGTTGGCTTAGTTAGTTGCGGCATCGTGATGGTGCCCAGTCCCCCATACGGGCTTACTTAGTTCGATTCCGGGTGGTGGAAGAAATGTTCATCCTCAGGATTCAACCAGCATTGAAGGAGATCTGGTGGTGCACAATTCCTAATCACCTGATCACGCAACAATGTCCTGGTTTAGATGTGGATATGTAGTGAGAGTATACGATGCTGTTGATGGGCACGTTAAGGCTGGCGGCCGCCGTGATTTCTTACTGAAGAGTAATTCTGAATCGGTCGGCACAGGGTTTTCACCCTTTCCTTTCATTTATTCCCGATGCAAACACACACTACACTGAACATCATAGATAAAAAGAAGGAGAAGGTGTTGTTTCATTGATTCCGGTACTAGTTCTATCCTCTTAATTACGGTTATTATTATTAATTGTTAACTACGCTGGAGCTAACACTCCAGTGGCAGATGCTCTAGTCACCTATTTTTTCTCTATTTTTATATTATCTTTTATAATTGAAGTTTTAAATTCCTCCCACATTTACTTTACCGATTAACAAATATTTTTTTTAAATTCCTTAGGTGTTTTTGGTAAATTATTAATCACCTCACTTGGTAATTTGCTCCAATCCAAACCAACAAAACCAATTTTTCCCACTACCTTATGCATGAAATCAAGTGCTAGCTTGTGGGCATGGTCGTCTTTCAACTTCCATGCACTATTCCTAATTCTTTGACAATATCTCTCCATGCCCCATCACCAACATATTCCGCGTACATTCTTAGTACTCTCTTCCCCTTCCTTCTTTCCTCCAGTGACAGCCAATCCAGTTCATACGTGCATATAGCTCAATTGGTAATGATTGGCGTAACTACTGACGCTATGAAAGGAAAATACAGATCCAAGGCAATCAAGATAGAGTTTAGCAGGTTTTACAATTCTTTTTGAGAATGCATACGCACAACACCGCTCTTCTGCGGCGGGTGTCTGTCATTTCACAGTATTACTGCCCCACTCATCTCGCCTTCTCTTGAGGGATATGCCCGTCACCCCGAGAAATCAGGTCGTGGTCTGACTTGTCTCTCCATAGCAGTACGAGGATACGCTAATGAACTCCGGCAACTGGAAGAGAAGTGACATTACTTGTGACAGCGGCGGAAACATGATGAGAGGAGAGTCACTGGGAGATTGTTTCATCATAGCTACAAGGTCGTCACCGTTTTGAATTATTAATAATTGGAGTTTCTGCATATATTTCTGGACGTCTTCAGTTTATAATCCAATAACTAGTACGCTACACCGTCTTTTAAAAGACAAGAGCCGTGACAACAATTTAAGTACACTAAATCAAGCACAGTTTAAACTGCAGCTCATGGAGAATAATATTACACTGTATCAAAATGCAGAAGACTTTTTGACGTAGTAGTATAAGGGGTCAAATTTATAAATGTACGAGAATGTAAAGAGGAGGACAATTTTTAATTATGCAGCACTCAAATCTATGGCATGTTCACTGAGTGGGCAGCAGTTGTTTGTTCCAAAAAATACTGCGTTACTGAATGAAGAAGTCACATCTAAACAGTATAAACCGCTGACCGACTACGTTAACCGATTTGGCTTCGAGATTAGGGAAATCAGAATTCTCACTCTTATACTTTTGTTTTAGACCAGTTTTATCTCCAACGATCTGCCAGCCTGCCATCAGCTAAAGTCTGTCTTTGATTATCACAGCGAAACCATTGATTTATTTTGTTCAACCAACTACTTTTGGAACTTACAAAACTTGTCGATGACTATGCGGAACTAACCGTTCTTGGCGAACCATTCATCTGTATAGTCCGTTTAGTCAACAGAGACGGCTCAAGGTCTATCCCCACTCCGCTGTCGTTACCCCCACATGTGAAGGAGAAAGGTGCCCACTGTCAAATTTGAACTCGCCTGTACGGACAATTTGTTCTGCTTGGAGGAGTGAGATCGTGGGTGGAGCTGGTGATGTGAGGAGCTGGGCAAGGGGAAGTGACCTTGAACCGCCAGTCGAGGGTGTACCGAGTATATTTACTATGGACTTCAATTTCGACAATAAACGAATTGTTGCTGCAAGTCGACTATCATTCAGCAGTTAGTGGATAATTTCCATCCGTTCCTGTAACCTGTTATCATCGACATTTACCAACCTCAACGGTTGTCACTGCCGTAATTAGCGAGTGGTGTCAACCCATGGAGGAAGGAAATATATGGAGGAGAAGTGACGTTAAGCAGGCTCTAAACTCTCCCGCATGGCGGCAGCAGCGGTATTGCGCTTCCAAACATTGCGATGTTCCCAGTATATCCCGAAAACTAAGCAAGATATCGAAAAATTTTATTCTTTATTTTCGATTTGTCTCGTCGTGTTACATAAGAATCGATCATTAAATTTGACTTTTGCTATATTTTTCTTCTCCATTTCAACTCAAGAAACCTCACTTTTGATACAGTATATCTCTAGAACTAGGTGAGATATCGAAATTTTTATTCTTTATTTTTCATTTGTCTCGTCTTTTTAAATAAGAATGCATCATCAAATTTGACTTTAACCAATTTTTTCTTCTGAATTTCAACCAAAACCATTTCACATTTGGGACAGAATTTCTCGAAAACTAAGCAGAATATCAAAAAATTTTATTCTTCATTTTTTATTTGTCATATCGAGTTACATAATAATCCATCACCAGATATCGGCGTCACCTTTATCCTAGAGTCCCCTTGAGGTTTTTGTATATATTCCCCATGTCTGTATGGAAGCGGCCATGCCCCCTCCACTCCGGCCATGCCCCCCACTCCTCCTCCGCCCTGCTTCACTTCAATGCGTGGTGAAGGTCTCTTGCGTCGTCTCCATATATTTCCTTCCTCCATGTGTCAACCATGACTTTTACTAATCCGTAGGTAGACAAAAGAAGAAAAGAAGAGGCTTCAGAAAACGTCATCGAAGATAAAAAAAAGAATAGACAGAAAGAATAGGTTGATATAGTTCTACTATATTTTAAAAAAGCTTTCGAGACTGTGCCTCACACTAGGTTACTTAGGAAACTTCGTAGTTACGGCATATCTATGTAGACAAATATGCGACTGGGTTGCAGACTTTCTGAAGGGCAGAACACAGTGTATAGTTCTCGACGGTGAGAGGGGAGGTCCGGTGTTCCCCAGGGAAGCGTGATAGGGCCTTTGTTGTTTCTCATATACATTAATGATTTGTGTGACATAATAAGGGGAATTAAAAGTTATTTGCCGATGATGCTATTATTTATCGTGAAATCAAAACCCAGGAAGATTGCGCTTTATTACAAGGCGATATTACGAAAATAATTGCGTGGTGTAAAGACTGGCAGTTGGAGTTAAACGCTAAAAATTGCCAAGTCATGCCTGTAAGTAAAAAAGTGTCACAATTTAGCTCTAAATATACAATTAATGGTACTGTTCTTAGAACGGTAGATTCCGCTAAATACCTAGGGGTAACAATTCGTAATTATTTGTCGTGGAATGAGCATATCGAGAATGTAATTGTGAAAGCAAATCGTATGCTTCGATTTCTTGCTCGTAATTTAAAACAATGCACTCCGGAAATTAAATCGATTGCATATAAGTCACTAGCGCGTCCTCATTTAGAATATTGTTGTTCTGTATGGGGTCCCTATCAAAAGGGGCTAGTGGAGGCATTAGAGAAGGTCCAAAGAAGAGCCGCCCGATTCGTGACAGGTATATGTAGTTGGAGGGAAAGTGTAAGTGCGATGTTGAAGGAGTTTGGTTGGGAAGACCTGGAACACCGAAGGCGTTGCTCTCGACAGAAGCTAACTGAAAAATTCACGACTGACATATTTCGGAATGACAGCAAACAAATATTGCTACCAGCAACATTCGTATCTATTAATGACTGTGAAAATAAGATAAGAGAAATCAGGGCGAGAACCGATTCTTTTCTGTATTCATTTTTTTTTTTTTTTTTTCACGAGCGATTAGGGAATGGAATAGAAAGGATTTACCGGACGAGTAAACTTAAAATCCAACAGGAGCACCTTTCGTTAAAGCTCTTCGGCTATCCTGATCTGGGTTTTCCATGGTTTTCCCAGATCACTCCACGCGAATTCTGGGATGGTTCCCCACAGTAGCCCATGGGCGCCTCTTGCCATATCCCTTCCAACCTATTACCCTTTCGGATAGGTGCAATGCACCATCCGCCACACACCTTTAGTGATTCGCGGAGTAATAGTAATAGACGGAAGATGGGATTTGTTCTGCAGATAAGGGCAGTGGACAGGTCGAACTGTTCTGTCAGCGACAGATAAAGCTAAGCTACTCCACTCTGCCTGTGACCAAGGAGAAGATCAAGACAGATGTAAAACGCATATTAACGACACAGTGAACTTTATTTAGCAAGACAAACGCTAAGAATCAAAAACAACTAAAGTAAAATTCTATGAAAAAAGGTTAAAAATGAAGTCACCAGTAAAAGGAGACGTTTTAAATGCACAAATGAAGACTTTTCAATAATATTTGTATTAGGAAAGTACGAAATTAAACTATTCGGAAAAAGGCAGAAACAAAAAAACGTTCATTTAAAACTCTATAAAAAAAGGGAGGATTTACAGGATATTTTAATACGGTTCTGAAAATGATGTTTTTTTTTTGTTTTTTTTTAACTCCACAATTTATACCAACGAAAACCGTTAAATCACTGATCCGACAATACTTTCATGATTCACAATAAGATTTTGTCTCATAAAAATTACGGTAATCATTCTAGATTTTGTATATTATCGCAAAAATATAAAATAAAAAGGTAACTTTGGCAATATAGATTCTTTAACAGATAATTCCATCCGTTCCCCACAGCCGCAAAAAAGTACGTACGGAGTTAGGTAGAGAATTTGGTGAATTAAATGATGTATAGGTATCACACTGATTTTAAAAAAATCGGAGTTCCAGCATAATTTCTTTTTAGGTATATTTTAGGCAATAACTTAATAAAAAAAATCTTGTTACTGAACGCTTAGCAAGAAAGTGGTTTAACTCGCAGTTGGTGACTTTTTAACACGCTTTATATTATCTTGATCCGTATGAATGAAACGCAATATCTGAATTCAGTTTTCGCCCAATTCCAGACATCCGAATTGCTCGATATTTTGAACAGGTATTACGATACCGTGAAAATACAATAATTTCATAGCTGCGTCCTGGTATTTGCATTACTTTGACAGTAACAACAAAAAATCATTTGAATTGCGCCTGAAGTAGGGCTGTTGATATTTTAAAAAATATCGGATTTTCGATATATCGATATTTTAAAAAATATTTATATCGGGTTCGATATATCGAAGAAAAAGTATCGATATATCGATATATCGACCCCATTATATAAAAACAATGTTACAAAAACAATTCATTTTAAAAAAGGGCGAAGTCTTGTGGCTATTTAATGATGAAGATTTGTGAGATTTTTTCTGAATCAAGTTTTGATTTTCCCAAAAAAAATAGTTTTTCATGACGTCACGGATAAATATTTTTTTAAAAAATTGTGATTTAGCCATTATACTACTTCTTTACTAAAAGGAAAGGCAGAATGTTTATGATTTACTCGAAGACTTGTGAATCCAGAAAGAGCATCGAGGGAAATCTTGGCTTTTGTGAGTTTAAAAGCTCAATAATACAACATTGTAGAGGCATTTATTTATGTTGATGTTCTATTATCAGAGTTTGCATAATGACCAAGTCACTTTTTTTACAAGTACAGTGGACCCCCGATAATCCGGCCCCTGTCTAATCCGGCGCCCCCTGTAATCCGACATGACTTTGAATTATGTTTGACAATCTTCGCTAATGTAGATCACGCAGGTTTGAACAGGTCACAACTCGTATGCGCCACCGCTATTGTGCTCGACGCGTATGCATTGTTTTACTTAGTTTGAATTTGACTACTAGTGATAGCGGTACGGCCTAGCGTGCGTTCATTGTTTACTATTTATTCATTGTGTATTAGGTATAGTACCTAGTAATCTAATAAACCAAGGGCATTCAAAAACATTGATTTACCTGTACACTATTACGGACAAAAAAGTGCATGGATGACAAAAGACCTTTTCAAAAAGTGGTTTGATGAATGCTTCGTACCTGAAGTTAGAAAATGGTTAAAAGATCATAATTTTCCTCAAAAAGCGTTGTTGCTTCTTGATAACGCTCCCGGTCATCCGTCTGAAGAAGAACTGACAACTGAGGATAAATGCATCACTGCGATGTTTCTTCCGCCAAATTGCGCTGCACTGATTCAACCAATGGACCAGAACATCATTCAGTTTGTTAAGCAAGACTATAAAAAAAAACCTACTTCTGAGAGCCGTATCAAAAGACCAACCAATAGAAAAAACTTTAAAAGAATTTAATATGAAAGACTTGGTTTTTGCTCTTAGTCAGTCGTGGAGTGCGTTACCGTCATCAACTATTAAATCGTCTTGGGAAAAGTTATGGTCAGATATAGTCACCACTCCTAGCAACGATCCACAAATCAGTGTAACTTCGGAAGTTATAGAACAAGTTGCTACTGAAACACAGATAAGTCCGGAAGATTTGGAAATCTGGTGCCGTGGAATGGATAAAGAAAATGTTTTTCATGAATGTCTGACGAAGATATTATAAAAGAGGTTTCTAATTATACAACAAACAATCAGGAAGATAACGACGACGTGATTGCAACTGCTCGACAAGTCACAGAAGAAGACGCAGTTAACGCTTTTGAGCTAGGTTTACAATGGGCTGAAGAGAATGGTACATCCTACAACGAACTTTTACTTTTGAGAAGACTGAGGGTACAAAGCTCTGATCTCGCGTTATAACAACCTTAAACAAAAAAAAAATGATGAATATTTCAAAGCTTCATAATTTGATATATTCACTACATGATTTTGATTAATAATTCTTGATTATTTTGGTAGATATGTATGTGCATTTATGCTTAATTTTATAATAAAATGTAAGCTCTCAATTGTTATTTAATTTACTAAATTCGACTAAATTAAGTATGATTTGTACTTCAAAGTACTGTACATATGTACATACAGTATAACATATAGATTCTTATCATTGGATATGTAATTTGTCGGATTATAAGGTACTCTATTGTAAAAATTCCGGACTATAGCGGTCTTAGGCAGTTGCTCTATAGTCCGACAAACTCGATAGTCCGACACTGCCCTGCATAATGTTTGTCGGATTACCGGAGGTCCACTGTATTGTTTTATGTGGAATTTAATTTCTTTTGGTAGGTTGATAGCTTATTCTGAGTCTTCTTACTTTTTGGACGAAATGTTTGCACCTTAGCATAGATTGTGTATCCGAATTTATCAATATTCCTGCTTGCATCCAATATCCATATCAAAATACTTTCCTCGACAACACACGCTCATGTAAAACAATGGTCTGGAGTCCGATTCGTTCTGTGCGAGCTTCGCCGTGTCTGCATTGTTACCATCGGTGTAGGACTACCAATAACTTCCAAATTAAATGTAGTAACAAAGTAAAATTAATTGTGTTTTTTATGCTCCTGATCTTTGTGCAAAACTGAAATTCAAGGCATATAGCCTCATCAAGAAGAAAGCAATTAACCTACAAATTTTCTCTAAGACGTTTCAGCTTTTAGATTGGCATTGAAAAAACACAGGAACTTTTCTTATACTATGGGGATGAAACCAAGTATGTGTACCAAATTACCATTTTCTAGGACAACTGGATGTTGCATAGAATTATGATGAGAGAACGTCATAGTTATTTAAAAGAGTTTCAGATCCAAAAAAAATTCTAATGTGGTGAATGAAGTAAAATTTTGCATCAAAACTCATGTCAGAAACTTCATTGGACATACTTTTCAAGAGCATGAACTCATGTTTTTCCCGTTGTTTCTTCTACTATGAATGGAGAACTCCCTACATTAATTGAAAATTTCCTCTTCTTTGATATTGCTTCGCAAATGGGTAACGCTTTACCATAATACAATTTTTTAAAGCTGAGATTCTAGGTGGAATGCAGGATTTATGGCGAGTGGTGGGGGCAAACCGGGGTACTTGCTCTGGGCGATAATATCGTGTCCAACAATGCGTTTGGCAAACAGTTAAAGTGGCGACATCAATGCCTTTGGCCAACAATCAAGGAGGCGATTCTCGGGGTCAGGCTGGCAACAATGTTTGAAGAGGCGGCAATCTCAGTTTTTCCCCGGCTTGGAAAAATCCTAGAGCCGCTACTGTCAAGGCAGTTCCCTTGGCGTTAATGTTTTTTAAATGCACCAATCTATGATAATAAGTTTTTAGTATAGCGCTTTGTAAAGGCAATCCAAAAGTGGTAGATTCTTTTTTTCAATTTCTTATCTTAATAAATTCGTAAGTGATATAACAAAACTGCCTGTAACATAATTTTGGAGCTCAATTCTTCTGTTGGTATGGAACAAGAACCGTATCCAATTTGCGCGAAATATTTAACTGTGGAGTGCCAGATACAGGCTTATAATTTCCGGGACATTTCTGGGTCTAAAAAGTATTTTAGCGGTATGTTTAAAGAGTGAACAAAAATCCAAATTAATAAAAAATTCTATTTTAGGTAAATATGTTATCTAACGTATATATAGCACCTCTTTTATCTTTATTAATTAAACTATGGTAGAAAGTCAACATCAGGTATTATTAATCAAAATCTCAAAAATATTAAACCAAAACTGAACACTTCTGTTATTAATTAAAATTAGGCAGAAAATCAAGATCAGGTTTTATCAACAAATAAAAAATTAGCACCTATTTTTTGCTAAATCAAAATCAACATCAATCCAAATAGATCTTAATCATCTACTTTTAAAACATTTAATACTAGATTTTGCCATTTTCATAAATATTTCTCCGTCACTGCTTTGCAAAACTGATAAAATTTCCCAGCAAGAGTCTTCAAAATTGATTGAGTTTGCAGTTCAGCTTTGATCGAATCCATGAACGTTCTGTTTCACTCTTATTTCATAAATTATTCAACGGACTAAAACTTGTCTCGTAAAAGTCATTGCTTGTTGGAATTGACAAAACAAAACCAACTATTTTTTAAAAAATATTCAAAATCATTAAAAACGCTTGTTCTAAAGAAATTGGCCCAGATTTTATCGTTTGGAAAGGCTTTTGGAAGGACCTGAAAAACACGTTTCAGACATGTGAACTCTGTATAAAGGAAGTTAATGTTAACTGCATCTAGAATTTTCAAATTCCCAGAAAATTCAAAGAGTATTTTCCTGTCAGTTTCAATTCCTCTGATTTAAGGGACATTCCATCCTCCCGCTACAAGCATGGGATACTTGGCTTGGCCTCATGACCACCGTGGTGAACTGAGTTTGAGAAAAAAACTAGTATACGGAAATTCCGGGACAGTAACGCATAATTCCTGTACACGAGATCAGACACCAAATTCCGGGACATTCCCGGATTTTCCGGCTATCTGGCAACCCTACCCATACCTGGTACATTACGATTAGTTTCTTAATGCTAATACTTTTGCATTGATTGAAGACAAATTTTAAAAACTTTTCAAAAATGTCCAGACAAGAATTCTAATGAATATTGAATGAGTTATTTTACCTTTGTTTTTTACTTCTCCACAGGCCCGCCGCTAGCTGTTTGAGCGCCCGCGTGCAATAGCGATTATGCCGCCCCCTGTCCAACTACGGCCAGTGGTGGATCTAGGAAATTTCAGAAACGGGTCAAAAAACTGTGAGATTGCCACCCCCATTGTTACCTTCCCGAGTGTCGCCGCCGACCGCCCTTAGCAGCTGTTGAGCTAAAAAAAAAGGAGGTCGCCCGCTAAATAATATGCTGCCTGGCACGCCCCCTTACGGCGGCCCTGCTTCTCCATGTGCTCGTATCGTTCATTGTTTCTTAAAATTCTATCTATGCAAATGTATTGCATGTGCAACACAGGTAATCGTTTTCCCTCCAATAATAACTTGGAATATTCTACCAGGAAAACGGAAAATAATCACTTATTTTAAAAAAAATATCGGACTCCGATATCCAGATTTCAATATCGATATATCGATATATCGTCCTAAAAAATATCACTCATAAATATCGATATTTTTTTAAAAAAATATCGATATATCGATATTTTATCAACAGCCCTAGCCTGAAGTAAATTAGGCAGCCAAGAAGGCTTAGTTGTAGTTTGTTGCATACTTCATATTTCGCAGGACTGAAATACTGATCGATTTAAAAAAATTCAAAGTGCTATCGTTATCTTTACACAGACTGATATAATACATACGTTGATACGCACTTTTAACTTGCTGACGTTTGCAGTAGTTAATTAACCTTTTAACTTCCAAATAATCATTATGTCTTCCTAAAAAAACAAAACCACTATTTAAAATTTCCAAGGTTTTCACTAATCACAATTTCAACGCCGTTTGAGCTCTTCAAGTTTCATGATGCGGATTTACCAACTTTAAGTAAATAACCGTTAGTTTAAAAACTAAAAAAATCCTCTTCTATAACAACGTGAAATAATTACTTTTTTAAAAATCTTTAAATGTAAAGATTACGTTTAATAGCGATAGCATATTGCATAATTCAGAATAACTTAATTTTTTGAATAAGCTTAAGATAAAAATAATGTCAATGAACAAAAATTAACTTTAATGTAAAAAGAAAAAAACTGTGGAGTGCTGTCTACTTATTTTTCATGTTGACTCAATTTTTCCGAATAGGTAGGATAAAAAATTTAATACTACTGATTTTAGCACCACACACTGTTTTTTTTCCTTAAAATTAATATTTCCGTCAATGACTTAATTCTTCTCTTAGGCTTATTCTAAAAATAAATTATACTGATTTATACGATATCCCATGGCTGCTGATCATTATCTTTATATTCAAAATTTATTTTAAGTTTATAGTTCTCATTGCTACGAAAAACATTTTTTTTTTTTCGTTTTTTTTTTTTTCAAAACATAGTTTTTTTATTTTAATTTTCTGCTATTACGCTGCATTCTATTAATACACAAACATATTCTGAAAAAATGTGAAATCTTTTAGTGATCCTTCCGGTCAAGCTACAGACTGAAAAAAGGGAGTGTAGGCTATTGATTTATATTTGTTTCAAGAAGATCGGATAACACATGGTTCATACTAACGAATTGAAAACGACTGAGCACAAAAAATCGTCACCAATCCGACTTTATTTTATTTTATTTTCCCCTACCCCGCTTATCTCTCTCATAGGAATCATTGCTTAGACGCTTGAATTATTAATGGGAATTGGCGCACCTTATGTTTCAGTTGCATATAACTTCAATATAACCATTGAACGTTTTATAGTACAAAGCCCCAAAGTTCTTCACAAGACCGCATTTGGTATCACAGCTTCACCGGGGCAAAAGTTTTACAGCTCGTAAGTTTCCAGACCTGGTACATGTGAAGAAACAAGTTCTTCACATTGAGAAGCAGATTATTTGACCTTTTCGTTAACTACATACATAATACCCAGTTTCAATTATCACCTTACCCCTCACTCCCTAGCAGTATGGAAGTATATTTAATGAAATGCACACGCCATAATTTCAATTGCCTTCTGTACGGCCGCAGCAACTTGTGTGAATAGACTGTGATAGCAGCGCCCAGCAATGGTGGAGCCTCCAACTACATGCAGACGTTACAAGTCGTGGCGCCACAAGTCAGCTCGTTTGACGCCACCACTTGTTCGGCCATAGACCGATAGAATGCGCGCTTACCTGTTTGCTACAGCGTGAATCCGACTCGTGGAAGAACAATTTCTAAATCGACTCTCAAATTCTCTCGATAAAAACGCTGTTCTTAAACTTACTGATTAAAGTCAATGTTTGGAGCGAAATTGGCTAAAAATCATTGCGTGAAATAAAATAAACAGATATTATTTTGTTTTGTTTTCAGGAAGTTTCGTATCTAAAATAACGATTAACTCTCAAAATTTGAATGTTGATGAATTTCGTAAGCCAAACGAATATTTTGAATGAATTTTAAAAACAACCCACTTTCTCAGGCTTCATGTAAAAATTAAATATTTTTAAGGCATGTGAAATAAAATATCTTGACAATTTACCATTTTCGAGACTCATAACCGGGATCAAATATAAATCAACCAGGCACTGATATGTATTTAATTAAATACATAATTTATATTGGTGTGATATTTATGAAGGAATTTTGAAAATTCGTGGAAATTGTTTGCCAGGAGTATAAACAGGTTCCCTGAATTTCAGATTATTATTTTACTTATTTGAAGGACAGCAATTTTAAATTCTTATGCAAATTTCTGGGTGATATCAATTTAGTATTGAACAAAATAGAACTTTTTTTAAAGTTTTTCATTGGGTACGAGAGCTGCTCTGTATCTTTGATAAGAAAAATGCAGTAAATAAGGTAGTCACACATTTCGTATGAGATATACCCGTTCTGTTATTACGATAAAATGGGAAATAAAGGAATGGGAATTATGTTTGCTTAATGTGTTACACTGATATCAATCATTTCAGTATTGTTTGTAACAGATGGCTTATTGGAGTATGAAATTTAGCTTTACATAAAAAATTGTATTTTACACTTGGAAATTGGAAAATTCGTACTTGAAATTTGAGGGAGAGGCTCTTGAAACATATTCGTAGGAAAAGTGACAGTCTAGTTAGTTTTGTACAGTACACCACTGATCTATTTTAAAAAAAGGGAGAAAAGTCCTCTAAAACAAAGAAACAAATTATTAATATTTTAAAAAAAAAAATTTGAAAGTATTCAGATAAAAAATGGTATGAATGATATAGGAGTTTTGGATTCCTGAGAAAGAAAAGAAAGTAAATACTTTAAGAACAAAATTCGAAAAATATCAGTGCTTAAGTGAGTCTGAAGGTAAGTTTAGTTAGCATTAAGTAATTAAAAATCTAAAAAATTGTTTTTTTGTTTTTGTTTTTTTTATCGCTAGCTGTTCTGAACACTTTTTTTTTTACATTAAATTTAATTTTTGTTCAATGACTTTATTCTTACCTAAGCTTATTCAAAAAAAAATTATACCAAATTCTGCGACATCCTATAACTGTTGTATTTAAAGATTATTTTAACTTTTTAGTTCACGTTGCTACAAAAGAGTGTTCTTTTAGTTTTCTAAACTATATTGTTATTTACTAAAACTTATGAAATCAGCAATATAAAGTTTGTATTTACATAAAAAATGGAATATTCTGCTTGAGAAATTAAAAAATTCGTACTTGAAATTCGAATGAGAGATTCTTAAATCATATCCGTAGTGTGACAGTCTAGATAGTTTTTTACAGTACACCGCTTGTCTGTTTAGAAAGCAGCAAGTGTTAATATTAAAAAAATTAGGAACTTTGTTAATATTCCGAAGAAAACTGATATGAGTGATATAGGAATTGAGTATTACTAACAAAAACGGGAAAAACTTTTATGACGAAAATTATTTGTTCTTAAGCGAATCTGAAGGTAATTTCACTTATATTTAACAGTTTAAATAGATAAAGATCCCAGAAATTGGGAACTGATTGGAAACAAAGTTCAAAAATAGCAAAATTGAAATCTTCTAAGGAAACAGGTGAATATGAGAATTTACGTATGCGAGGTTACATACAAATCCACATAAACGATGAGACAAATAATATTAAAGAAAATACGTAATAAAATATAGTTAACACTCAGATATTTTGTCACTAGCACAGCCGTTCTGTTTTCCCCATAAAAAAAAATAATCCGTCCGCTTTTTATAACACTATCTTGAGTGTTAATATAAAGTCTTTCTGAGGGTTAAACAATAATACAGACGGCACAATCTGCAATTATTTCGAACTGAAAGTTCGAATGATTCAACTTGCCGCGAGGAATCCAGGCGACAGACTTGAAGTTACTTAACTGATCCAGTCTATCGCTATGTCTCTTCAAATCTAGTATTCCCACACTGCCAACCAAAAAAAAATTGACTTTATCCTTC
>JARYHS010009186.1:92198890-92374302 GCA_031002005.1 Vandiemenella viatica
TTATAATTAGCGGCGCATGTACCTTCATTCTCTCATCCACAAATACGGCAGTTGACACTTTTAATTTCTCCAACTTCTCATCCAGCTGTTCCACCTCCGCAGTTATCTCTTTCTCCCAAACTTCACTTCCGCATAGCCCTGTCGGGTACCTTCTTGCAATGTTTGGAACTGTCCTTCGATCGTCTTTATACGGTGGCAGTGACTATCGCTTTTTTCTTGTAACTGCGCATACTGTTCTTGCAAGGCGTCGGTTTCCTGGCGCAAACTACCAGTTTCACCCTTTAACTCTTGTTTTAAATCGGAAAACTGGGTTGCTAAGTCCTCTGCTCGCATATTACACAAAGCACGATACTCTTCCATATCCTTACGTAATTCTGCTATTTGGGATTTGTGTTCATTCAGAGACTTAGAATGTAACATTTCCGCGTCATACATTAGCTCAGCTTTTAGATTATCGAGCTTGGAATCAAAGGTTTGAGTACTTAATTTAAGATCTGAATCTAACTTTTCAAATTTATCATGGAGGATTTCAGTGCTTGACTTAAGGTCTGAATTTAAATGTTCAAATTTATCATGGAGGATTTCGGTACTTGATTTGAGATCCAAATTTAAATTTCCAAACTTGGAATTTAGGATCTCGGAATTCGTATTTAAATTTTCCAATTTGGAATTTTGAATCTCAGAATTTATGTTTAAATTTTCAAACTTGGAATTTAAGCTTTCAATATTCGTACTCATATCTGACTTTAGTGAGCGCATTTCCGCTCTCAGGATTTCCACCACCTCAGTGAGACTTAGACTAGCGTCTCCTTCCGTACCCGGCATAATTATAAATTTTACACAGAAAACTGGATCAAAAAATATTGTAAATTCGCTTCCCGCGAATCAGACAACCAGACCACAACAACGCCGTTATACACGAAGCGCCAGCTGCTGCAAGCTATCTAGCTAAGCATGCCATTTAAAGAAAAAGGAAACAAAAGGTTGTACTATAGGCATAACTACAGGTGGAATTTAAATAACTGCTTCTGTCATCCCTGATGACAAAGGAGAGTAAAATGTATTGTCGAGTTAGGAGAGAAAAATCTGGTCCGATTTTTCTTCCTCGATATTTCACAGAAAAAAAGGAAAATTATCAGAAAAAATTAGGAAAGGATTTAAGCCTTCAAAAATAGCCAAACAAGCAGCGCACAGCGCGTTCTTAGCTTTCGGAGACTCTGCACGACGATTCTTCTTTCTCCCGCCTTCGTCGTCTCGGCTGCCCAGCTCCGCGCCGAACAATGTAGAATGTCTTCCCCGCTGCTCCTTGACCAGCCGCGCTGCCTTCGTCGAGTGGGAGTTCTTCCGCACCTTTGGGTATTGTCGACACTCACTGTTTTGATTGTCGTCGTCTTGATATCACTAGTTTTCCTTTTCTTTCTTTGTGTGTTTTCCTAGGATTTGAGAAAAATTGTCTCTCCTCCTAGTACTGATTTCTACCACACAGTCCTGTCACTCGTCGCCATGTAAGACTACTTGCCTTTCTTGGGGTTGACCTGATACTTACTGTAGACCGAACTTCGTGCTTGCTAAAGTTTTAATTACTAACATACAGCACCCGAAGTTGGATAAATGAGTTCGTAGTCGCCGCCGGTCGCCAGACAGGGTCCAAACCAGTCCGATAAAAGTGTGAGGATAACTAACTAAGAGAAATCTTCAAAAGTAATGAAAATCTGTTCTCCACACATTTATTTGAATAAAGTACACATCGAACCAGTTGGCCACTATCAGAATTTAGATGATAAGGCTATTGAAACTTCGTAATCCGTCGATTGCAAGATTCTTAGAAACAAAAGGAAAGTTTTTAATCCAAAATCAGTCCACACTATATTACTTTCGATGCCACACTTCACTGTTCAAATCAATTTAAAACATACGTCGCAATGGTTAAACAAGTTCATTCTTCTTCTTACTTCTTGCTACACCCGCACAGTTAGTATAGCGTCTCACATTACGCGACGCGAGCCGTTCGCTACAAAACCTCGATAACGACTGACTTTAAACAATGTAATCATGCGCTCACTTCGGCGCTACTTGCGGGTCGGCGGAATGCTACTGTTATGTTACAAGCTACTAGGTGGATTAATTAACTTAGTAGTTGCAGTTGCCGTTCCCAAGCCCGGATAAATTAGGAGAGATGGCTAAGAACCATTTAAGATTAGGCCAGAAAACAAATCGAGGCAATCTCTATGGCTCATTACCGTAGTTGTAATATTGAGATCAACAGTTAGTATTCCCTACATACTTTCAATTTAAAGCATGATGATAATGTCTGCTACCAAGGCAACTACCACAGGCCCTAAGTCTCCAAATCTCATACGCTAAAACCCATTATACGGAAGGATCTTCGCGCTACCAAGATGGACAACCCATGAAAACGCGATCTCAAGTAGCTAAATTCAGATATCTAGGAAAAATTACTCAACCTGCAGGACTAAATTGTGTAGCAAACAAGGAGAGAATATCTAAATTGCAAAAAGCCTATGGATTCACTTGGATTCTATAGGAAAACAAAAAGTCAATATCCCGAAACGCCAAGTTAAGACACTCTAAAACTGTAATCAAACTGGAGGCATTATTCGCATCGGAAACTTGATTGTTGGGGGCAGATCATTGATTATTGATATTGAAAAGTAAAAACAGGAAAATTTTAAGTAAAAGCTTTGACCAGTTTGTACCGGAAGAATTTGGATGAAAAGAAAATTGCACGAACTATATCAGCATTTGGAAAAAATTTCAGACACATTCAGGAAAATGCGAATCAAATTCTGCGGACATATTATCAGGATGAATAACAACAGAATAACCAAAAGGATTTTCAATCTGGCCATTTCTATGAAAATTAAAAACAATTGGCTAATAGGAACCAAAAAGGATCTCCAGGAAATTGAAATCACAGACTATATCATACAGGACAGATGCCAGTTTAGTAGCATGGTCCATAACCACCAATTTTCCACCAACCAGTATATTAGAAGAAGGAACACCTTGGCAGAAGAACGTAGGAAAGAGCTCAGTGAGAGGATGAAGAAATTCTGGGAACAGAAGAAAAACACATCTGCTAAATATGTTCATTCGCGCTCATCAGTTAGGTATAACGGCGGAAGAAGAAGAATGAAACACTGTAAGGAAGAGAGAAAAGGATTCAACAAAGAGAGAATTTAACGCTAATATTGAATTGTTCACCGTTAGGATCTCAACATGTTGGAAGATTCTGTGAAATACGAATGAAGTGAGGAAGGAGTAGAATTAAAGCCTAATCAACGAAGGGAAGTAGAGGAAAGCGTGTAGTCTGCATAGCTGGAGACCTGTCTTCAACCTGGTTTGACCTTCAAGCCCCTACCATCGAGATCTAGAGATAGTGTATGAGGCGGATCATGTGTGTAATGCAATGCACAGTAGTTTTGACTCACTTGGCGCGGCGTCTGGAGGTCTGCGGCGACGAGGTGGGCCGCGGCTGCGCGTGGCGGGCGGTAGTAGGCATACGCCAGCAGCGCCGTCCGCTCCAACGTCCTGACGATGGCGCTCTCGCTGGCCATGGACGCCCGGGCGCCCGACGCGTCGTCGCTCAATACGCCCCGACTGACTGCCTGCCGTCGCATGACAGCCCTGCCACCGCGTATATAAGACCTGCCCCGCCCACCCGCCACTCCCTCCACCTTTTCACTAAAATGGCTTTCTTGCCTGTTGAAACACACCGTCTCTGTGTATACGAAACTTTTTTATAGCCTCCAGTTTATAGCTGCGCAGGAGTCCGTCAACAAACACGGTGACATACGGCAGACTTTTTATCCTCCGTGTCCTTGCTGCCGGGATTTACAGCTCGGCGAAGTCATATTTCGGACGAGGATGAAATATACGTGTGTGACAGGCAGGATACATGTGAGGGCAATCTATCAAACTCTGCGATCAAATCTTGTTACTTCTCGATGGCCTCTACTGATAGCAACACAACAGAATTTTATTCTATACTGCGAGAACCAGTACACATAACACAACATTATGTAATGCAGATGCAGCATTGAAAATCAACTTGGCAAGCAAACAGAAACTCAAACACTCCACTTCCAAACAAAACATGAGACAACTCAAGAGTCCCACAGCTATATCTCTCATTGCCACGCACAAAAGTCGAACCCAACAGATTTGAATGCGTGTGTGTGGCGTATAATTCACTAGAATTAGCTCAAAACGTTATTGCGGCGAAGAGAAAATATTTAAGGGAACCCTCCCGTTATTCTATAGAGTAACGACGGAAACATCGTATAAAACCTAGATCAGAATACGCGAGGTTGGAGGTGGGATTCGCCCGCTAAAGAATTCGGTGCAAGATCACCAATTCCTCTCCCTTTCTAGGTTTCTCCTGTCATTATCAGATTATCCTGCAAAAACAAAAACACGAACTACTTACTTAATCAATTCCTTTAGAATAATGTTTACTTTACTGACAGTATCACACCATTTCTTGATTTTAGGTTAACATCCTACCCATTTCCAACGGTTGATCTTATATCTTTAAACGAGCAGTTTCTGTATATACATTTGATATCTGGGAAACGGCTATAACGATTTGTATGAAATTTGATATATTGATAACACTTCACTTTGCAAGTTTACCTAAATAGGTGTCTTCCCAAAAATTAAAGCGATTTTACAAAAAGCAAGAAATTTTTGTATTTCGTATCTAGGAAACGGGAAAACGACTCTAATGCCATCTCGTAGGAGTTTCAAGTACCAGTAACCTTGCTGATGTTAGTTTCTCTTTGGTTAGAGCACTTCAAAGTGTCTAGGAAGCCTTCAAGAAAAACGTTCAACTTTAATCAAAGTTCACGCAGCCAAGACTCATCTAAAAGAAATTAATAACATAACTGACATTCTTGAAAAAATGCAATTTATATATATATATATATATATATATATATATATATATATATATATATATATATATATATATATATATATATATATTATACAGATGATTATTTAAAATAAAGTGTTGAACTATGCACATTCATGAATTTTGTATTTAACCGAATGCAGCTCTTATGTAGACAATTATGAAATAATTATAATAATTTAATTTTGATGGAGCACACGCTCCAGTAAAAATTCCGTGTTATCCACTTACCTTTTATTTATTTTATTTTTTAATTATCTCATATAATTTTAGTGTTAAACTCCTCCCCATCTACTATTGCGATTTAAAATTTTAAATTTCTTCAGAGTATATATAATATACATCGTCTGTATATCTAATCTATCTGATACTATTATATGAGCAGCTTTTGTATATAAGTAAAATTAATTTCTCTCAAACGTCTCTAACAATTATGACGAAATCTTGCATACTGAACAGAAATCGAAAGACGCAGAGCAAAGCTTGGTCTCCCAGGTTCTTAGTGATAATATGCACTAAAGTAAAAAAAGTGAGGATTCGTCTCTCTCTGTGAGGCGTAAAAGGGTCGTGCTTACATTGTTCTATTATTTTCTATTTGAAATTGGAACAATCCGCGCATTCAATTTGGGCGAGTTCAAGTAATTCCTTGAAAACTGTAATCAATGTGATCGATACGCCCGTGACGGTGTTTGAGTTCAAAAACGTCTATATAACAACGTGTTTAATCTTCACCAAAAATAATAATTTTTTCGAATACAACACTACATATATCCAATATGCTCCCATTTCTTTCGTTCTACGTCTCAATCACTTTTATGGTTAAATTTTGCTGTCACAGAAGGATTGGCTGTTTGCTGCATCTTCTTCTACGCGTCTAATAACCAACTGCTGTAAAACAGATCAGATTTTAAATGGTGGGAAGACAACTGATTTAATCTAAAAATTTCTTAATGAAACAGTTCTTAAAAACCGAGCTTTTGAAAATGCAGTGTGGTTCCAATTAAATCTGTCCGATTTTATTTGTAACTTCACGCACTGCCGAAAGGTGAGAACATTAATAAGGTATGCTAATATGTATGCCATTATTTAGTATTTCATAGATGTTTTTGGAAATCAAATCAGCATACCATAGATAAGTAGAAGTAATTCATCTTGAAATCAGGTGATACGCTGACAGCGATGAAACATGGACTCGAACCTACTGCCCTAATACGAGATGTATGGGATATCAAAACATAATAATCCATTAATAAATTATCTATAACTCAATCTGTAGGTACGCTGTCGAAGAAAATGGAAGAGAGTGTTCAGTAAAGTGAAAATAGTCTACACACGATTTTACAATCCGTAACCTTAGCAAGAGAAAGAGTAATGGAAACCTAGATGGATCCCATTGGTAATTAATGTGCCAGACCAAGAAAATCATTCAGTTCAAAGACAAATGGTAAATATACCTAAGGACTGATAAATGGCGTTGGCGTCCTGAAAAACGTAAATAGTTTGTTAGTTGGCCGAATTTAAATGGCTATCCTAACCTTAAATAAAATTATTTGTAGCAGATTCTTCGCTTTTCACAATGAACTATACACTAACAACGCAAGGCCTAAATCAATTTGCATTTTCTAATCAGAAATTTGTTACTCCTGGAGATTTTCTAATGTTCACACAGCGCCGAGTAATGCGTGTCAGCGCTCAGTTGTATTTACTTCTAATCGTTCTGTTGCTTCCTATTGATCCACTGTCTTCGCATCTCTGTAATTCTACCAAACAAAGGGGTTCTATAGCTTAATAAATAATAAAAAAAACGCACATTATACACAGTAAACAATATAATCCTTTCCAGACATGGAAGTTACTGTACGTTAATTTATACGTCTCCTGGATTCGAGTGAGGGTCATCGAGATCCGAGATGGCACCTTACCGCTACCACGCCACATTCAGTTTTCGTTGTTGATATCAGACAAAGCCAACTAATTAATTTAGAAGGGCTAATAAAAGTAGATTTACTTTCCCCCCTAGTGTGGATACAAATTGGCGATTCCATTATTGTAAATGCAGGCCACGCGGGTGCTGTTGTAATTCCCCTGGCCGTCATCTCTTATCGATTTCTCAGTAGCCCCTTTGTGTTCCTCAAGGTGCAGACTAGCACTGCTAGCACGCGAACTAAACCTCACTTCTGCGCAGTAGTTACACGCCGGGACTAGTTTTCCGTTCCATCACGTGTCTAAACTTCCTGGTGCCAAAGGCAAAAATGTCGTGGTTCTTTTAGATTAGTTATTTTTGTTTGTTTATATGATTGCATCGAAATGTTTCAGTTAGATATTTAACGTATAGGCAGTGTACAGTTTATTGGGGTTCCATAACTTTAGAATGAAAGACGGAACCCTAAATGGGTCCCTCTGTTACACACTCATAACTTTTCAACCTTTTGACATACAGTTTTGTATTCCTGCATTATTTTGCTAACACGATCATATACTAACAGCTGTAAAACCATGATGGTGGAAAAAATAATAGAAGATTTAGAGGAGGTGGAAGGAATTATTAACATTTTTAAAAAAAATAATCTCCGTGGATATCAAATGAATGCTATCAACCCTCAAACTCCAAAAGTATTTTGAATTTTTTTATTCCACAATTTTATTCTACAATTTTTAGGAAAAAAAATCATGAAAACCGAATTCGCTTCTTTATTGGCGAAACCAATGATCTGAAAATTCTTTCATAATTTTCAGTGATTTGTAACGTCCCAAAACAATTTTTATGAAGTAATGGTTTCTCGTAAAATAACTATTGTGGAAATTAATTACAAAATTTTATTCGTTAGCGGAAGAACTTTTGCACAAAAGGTTACTTATATCATTCGAGAAAGAACTTCATGAATCAGATAGTAAATATGTCATAAAAATCATTTTGGAAACTATCAAAACTTTTTGAAAAAATAAATTGGGTTTGGTTTGTACATAAAATCTGAAAGATAGTGTTGCAAAATTAATTACAAATTTGAAGTAAAAAATTTAAAATCATTATGAAATCAGTTTAACACATAGATCTGTGTACGGAATCCTATAGACCATGGATATTTTACCATATCCACATACAGCTCGTCGACATCGAGGTCATTAGAGAAAGGAGAGGATTGTGAACTAGGGACGGGAAGGGATTCGATATGACGTTTCAAAGGAACCGCCTTGGCATTAGTTGGGATTGATTTCCGAAGAACATGGAAAACTGAAATAGACCAAGCGATTTATAGTTTCTTCACAAAATAATGTTAGAGAATTACAGATGTGAATGTGCTAAAACAAAACGGAAATACGTACAAAAATTTATTTGTTGACCAATAAGCCACGAAATGAATTTTTGTACCAATTCTCAACATGTGGTCCGTGGACCAACTATGATCCACGAAGAAGAGACAGATAGTCCACAGGAAGAATTAAAAATTTAATTCTAATTGAAAATAAATCAGTAAAAGTTGTTTACAAAATGGATAAAGTATTTATACTGTATAAGGATATAAATTAAGCTATAAGCCAAACTTTCTAAAAACCATCATTGTTTTAACGAACATCAAAACTTTAGTATTTCGGGCATATGAAAATATTACTGAATTGTTACTATAATAGTCTATTCGCTGAAAAAACTCCAATTGGAACAAAAAAATTAATGACCGTTTTAAAGGTCCCCGGTTCGAATCCCTGTCTCAATGCAAGAAACCTCTCGCGGTTTATATATCACACTAAACTGTAGGTCCTGTAGGTCTCCTCCACCCGGTGGGATTACCGGGTTAGGTTAGTTAAGGAGGAAAGGATATGCCCGTCCTATCTCAAATGTCATACTAATTATACCTCCTACTGGAGAGTCCAGCCCACCTTTGGGGTTTAATATCAGGCATGGCATTGAGCTATATTTAAACACAATTATTCTGCCGGTCTATTAGCATCAGAGGCTTGGCGTATAGAAGGCAGTTTTTTTGTAGTATCCACGTTCAAACAATTGTTAATCCGAATGTTGCATATTGTAAAACTTCCGAGCAATGTTTTCTCGAATGCTGGAACGAGTTTTGAGTGAGATTCTGTTGCGGCATAGGTTGAGAACTAGACAGTAAACAGTACATTCGTTGGGACATGAGCTTAAGGAAATGGTTCTAAATTTATGTCGTCAAGTCTCGTACACAGGCTATAAGCAGTGGGTTTTTTTATGACCTTCGGCTTTTTGACCATTTAGCCAGCTCCAATTTGCTTACGTTGCAACTGATATTGTGGACACTATAGGAGGACAACACAAGAAGAACACAACACTTATTAAAACCACCCATGCCCGAGTTCGGACTCTAACCGGCGGTCCTTGCAATGCGAGGCCAGCGCGCTAGCCAATACACTGCCAGGACAGGCTGAGCAGTGGTTAGAACTCACAACAGACGATTTGAAGCAGGAAACGATGCTGTTTCGTTAAGAGGCTGAGTATGTTCGCGTATATTCGGCTTTGGGGATTCGACAATCAGTGGAGTAGACTTTCGGTGACCAATTCAGCAAGCTTAAGTTAGATACTAAGACGAAATCAGCAACCTGCTTCTCTTTTTTGAAGACGAACATGCATTTATAAATAGTTACTAGTTCGGTGGAAATTACGGACATTTCGTGAGTAAAATAAGGGTATAAGTTAAACTACTTCATTTCTTTACTTCAAACCTATGCCATTTTTTAATTTTATCATGATTCCGTGAGCAGAAAAGGAAAATGATTCTTAAAATAATTCACGGTACGTCACAGAAAAAATCGGTATTTTTAAAATTGAATTCATCTCCCACCTTTGGAAAAGATTGCTGTATCTGAAGTACGCTAGAATTCTTCCATAGTTCATAACATCATAAAACCGTAGGTCAACCTGAGACGATAGGGCTAACGGGTGTTTACGACACCACGGCTTTCGCATACATTGAGAAACTCTGTCTCAAGATACTTAAAACCACACGGTATTACTATTATTATAACGTTTCAACAAATTGAACGAAGGCACCAGTACAGTCAAGTTGGGATGCGTTCAAGGAGATAATAAGATAGGGGGAAGAAAAATTTATTCCAAAACAGAAAAACAGAGAACCTGTCTACTATAATAGGGTAGTGAGGAGGTTAAAGTGGTTGGTAGAAGCGAACATAACACAGTTAAGAGACAGCAGGGTAGTAGGAAATATTTAAAACAACTAAAAAAAGGACTTAATAATAGCAAAGAAAGTTGCTTAAGATGGCTTTATGAAGAGTAGTATAGGACAATCAGTTTGACATCAGTGGTAGGTAAATTAGTGGAAAGATTAATATGCAACCAAATCAGAAATATATGTGAGGAACCTAAGTGGTTTTCAAGTAGGCAACAAGGCTTTAGGCAAGGATATTCCATGCGAATCTCAGTTGGTGGGATATATGCAAGATATTTCAGATGAAATGAACAATGGAGGCCAAATTGATGGTGTAGCACTAGATCTGTCAAAGGCTTTTGACAGAGTGAGCCATAAAATGGTAGTAAATAAGATAAGAACTATTGAAGTGGATGAGATAGTGATTTACAGGGAATATGAATTTTTAAAAGATAGAAAACAGAAAGTTATGGTAGGAAATGCAGTATCAAAAGAAGTGGAAATAAAAATGGGTGTGCCACAGGGTAGCGTATTGGTACCATTGATATTCATTATTCTAATGAATAATTGTGTTGATTGTTTACTATCTGAAATTAGATTGTTTGCAGACGACATAATGCTGTATAAAAGGATCAAAACGATGGAGGACTGTAAACAGTTACAGGGTGATCTGGACAGGATATCTAGTTGGGTTGGTAAACATGGAATGAAGATAAAAGCAAAGAAGAATCAGCTTATTAGATACACATATAAAAAACATAAGGTTGGTTATGATTATAAGGTGGAGAAATAATTGCTTGCTGAAGACTAGAAATGTAAATTTCTTGGCATTAGATTTGATAAGAAGTTTAACTGGGTAGGACACATTGGACAGGTGGTAGGAAAAGGTTTCAAAATTCTGTACTTGTTGGAGATAGTGATGAGTGGATGTAAGAGTGAAGTAAAGTAATTGTTTTATAAAACATTGGTCAGTCCATTGCTTGAATATGGTAGTGTAGTATGGGACCCACATTTTGAGTTTCAAATACAGGAGTTGGAGAGGGTGCAAAAAAGGGCTGCAAGATTTGTTTCTGGAGATCACCGCAGAATACAATCAGAAACAGATATGATAAAAGAGCTGGAATGGGATTCATTGGAAGACAGGAGGAGGGTGAAGAGAGTAATGGGAGTGTACAAAGCGTATACTGGCGGTGAGGCATAGAAAGATATTGGTGTAGGTATGAAAAGTAGTGCACGGGAGGGAAAAGATGAGCATGAGCCCAAGCTGGTACTCGATTTCAGGCACAAGGGTGTTGGAGGATCCTCTTGTTTAGGTAAGGGTGTCAGGGATTGGAATGAGTTACCAAGAGAAATGATGAATAATTTACCGAAAACGTTGAAAGTTAAAATTTGTAGAGGGCAAATGTAGGTGGGTGTAGGAAAGGGGGAAGATGGGTGTGTAGAGAAATTGCTACCGGAGCATGTGCTCCATTGCAATTTGATTTAATTTAATTTAATTATTATTATTAAGTTATGAAATAGAATAAAATCTTCTGGGGTAACTAGCCCAGTTAGTCCATTGATAAAAGACGGCGTTTCGGCGATCACAACTCTGCCGCCATTGTCAAGTGACAGTTATTTGACAATGGCGGCAGAGATTTGTGATCGCCGAAACGTCGTATTTTATGGATGGACTAACTCGGCTAGTTATCCGAGAAGGTTTTATTCATATTCAACTCCGAGAAAACCTCCAGTCTTACACATTAATGAGATTGTCTTCCCACTCAAGTCAACCCACAACAGGTGTCACAATCTAAACGGGGGCATCACAAATCGACAAGTCTTGTGGCAGAGCCAATAAAGCACTCTTAGTTGAGAACGAAAGGGTCATATTTCGATGCTTTTCCTGTTGTGTTCGGTGCTTTGTGTGTACGGATTCCAGGTATCAGACGCGGTGATCGGAGAAGTAGCTGTATTGCGTCTCAAAGGTCCAGTGACACGTAATAGAATTTCCGGTCAGTGAACTGATATCGAAAAAAGGTGAGTGGCGTTGGCATCTTCCGCGACAATTCTCATAATAAACTGGCTGTATTCAACAGTGGACTTTTCCCTCCATTTCAATCCAGCTATTGTGATCTGACAAGTAGCTAGACCGAGCATAAACGCTAGTAATAATCACACTGATATTTCTTACTAACAAGCGTTAGTGTAACACACTAGGAGAGAAGGAGAGACTCAGATAGTTAGCAACGAAGAATACACACTAATGAGCCAAAACATTATGGCCACCTGCTTAATGTCGTGTTGTCCAACATTTGAAACAAATACAGCTGCGATTGCGCCTGGCATAAATTTGAAATATCTTTGTTAAGTTTCCGGAGGTATCTAGTATCAGATGTCTTCGCACAAGTCACGCAATTCTCTTAAATTAGGAGCCAGTGGTTAGCGAAAGCGTAGCTGGTGCCCGGTAACGTCCCAGATGTTTTCTATCGGTCAAAAATCAGGCGAATTTGGTGACTAAGACATCAACGTAAGTTCACTATCATGTTACGCAAACCACTCTAGCACAATTCTGTCCTTGTGTCATGGACAGTTAGTACACAGAAAAATATTTTATGTGATACAAAATGTCTAACCTAAATACTTACTTAATACAGAAATCACTTTCACATCATAGGAGTGGTTTTTTTCATAGATTTGTTTTAGCCCCTATCTTCACTTTTCTCTCCTTCGTCGAATTTTGTGCAGATTAGGCCATAAATATTTATTCATATTTTTATCCGACCGATACTATTTTCTCAGCTTGGACTTCGAATTGTTTAAAAAAAATTGATCCGATTTTATCCACAAACATTCGTCATCTTATTGTAATTCGTAAGATTCCTTCTCTTTTCGATAAACTCCATCTATTCCCCTGCTTTCTTAAATTACCGACTTGCAGTAGCCTTCATAGTTAGTACTACGTTTTCTCGTTAATTCCCGGTCTTCTTACAGGGTTAGAGAATGAAATGCATTGCACGAGAGTAATGAATAAATAGGGTTTAACTTTCTAAATAAATGAACGTAGATATGGTTCGGGGGATTGGTAAAGGGAGATCCTTATGTGGGAAGAAGTTATGAATTATTCCTAAATTCGCCAGGGTAATTACAGCAATCATAGAAACAGATCCCGGTGGGTAGGTACTAAGGCTTGGACCCGAAATTTGCGAGGACGCGGGTTCAAATCTCCGCTGTCCATCTAGAAGACAGTTTACAATGGTTTCCCTAACTCGCTCCTCTAAAAGGCTATAGCTGGATTATTTTCCGTTCTTTACCTCTTCCCCCTCCCCCCCCCAAAAAAAAACCTCACGCCTGTAATGACGTCGAAGCGGAATAAACATATGAATAAAAAATTAGTTAAACTGACCTGTGAGCACTTTACAATAAATTTATACTAACACCCATTTTACCTTTCCGTATTCATTATGGTGAGCCTTAAACGTGCTCGTGGTCATTCGGTTTTTGTGATACAACAGATAAAAAAAACTTTTGTAATGTATTGTTCATTATTCTACCTTTATTCTATACTTTTACAAACTTAATACCTGAATAATTTCTGAATAAATTTGAAATCTAGTGTTTCGCGGAATACAATTTTTTCATTCTGCAAGTTTAAATAACGAAAGAAGTAATTTGGTGTCAGAAAGAGACGTGTAAATGCCATATCCTAACATTTCTTTCTGTAATCACAAAAGGAAAATTACTCAGATTTTAATTTAAGTTCTGAAATATGTACATTCCCCTTCTCGAGACTCGGATGTTAATATATACCAAGCGGGCTGTGTTGGAGGCTCATTTTCAGCGGCGGTTCTCATTTCGCGACTTCATTCTCGCAACACGCATACAAATGCAGGTCTGCTAATATTGTCTGAACGTGTCACAATCAGTAAAAAGTTTTCCTCGTGTATTCGCTTTCTTGGCAGTTTTTCTGAGGATATTTTCTTTAATTATTAGTTATTACATTCGTTTACTTTTCTATTCCACTTGATATGAAACATCAGCTGATTGTTCTCTAAACGTATTCATTGTATAAAATATTCAAACTGCTATTTTTTTACATACATTTCCCTTCTTTTGAGGGCTAGATACACGAAAATTAATTCACCTGCACCTTTATTTTGGACTCGAATTTGTTATTAACCTATCAGATAGCATTCGTATTTAATTTTTAATCTCTCTTCTTCAAGTTCTATTAATTTCTGTTTGATGTTTCAAGTGCATAGTGGTTATGATATACTTGGATTTAGGAAAACATAAAACAATTGCAATCAAGGTGGAAGTATACTGGAAAATTATTGCGAATTGTTATTGTTAATTGTAATATATATTTGGGAATAAACGTCTTAAACCAATCATATTACAGTAAGAGAAGCATATATCGTATTTATTTAGTTCGTAAAAAAAAAAAAAAAAAAAAAAAAAAAAAAAAAAAAAGAATCATTATTAGCATGCTGCTTCTATCCTACTCAAAAGCTCACTGTGTCATCAAGCTCAGTGATTTCAGTATGTATCCGCATTTTAATGTCTCATTTATGTATCCAGTCTGTCTGCACGTGAAGGGAAGAGTTTTCCGAAGTCAGTAACCTCTGCTAATGGTCTAATTTACAAGCAAATTCGTCTTCTGTTACACAATCACGGAAACGTTTCTGATTAGACAGAGGTTTTTGTAATTCCGTTTTAAATTCGTTTATTTCTCCCGGTCAAATCCCGGGAACCGCGTACCTGCTGTCCTGATTGCGGTTTTAAAGCATTTTTCCGTAATTACTTGGTTAATGCAGGTGTGGTACCGAACTACCGTCTCATAAATTAGACATTTCACACCAAAGAATGTACTTAGTGTATCATACACCACAGAAGTTATACGTTTCACACATAGAAAGTAACTCTTAACTCGCTCTTTTAAAAAAGGCTCACCAATCTGTCACTGACTTCATGAGTTTTTCATTACTCTAGATCAGCGGTTCCCAACCTATGGGTCGCGACCCACTGGTGGGTCGCAGAGCAATCGAGTTTTTTGTCACAAAAATATATATTTTATTTCATCTATTTAAAAAATATAACACGATATTTTAAAAGTGTAATAATAATTAAAGGGCTATTTGTTTAAATTAAAACTTTGTGACAAAAAAAGTTTTAAACTATGTATAGAAAGTGACTTAAGGTTAAAATTAGCCAGTGTTAACTCTTATTTATGTCCTCATTAGAAAACACCAGTGCCAGAAATCTCATTGACTGTAAAGTTGTGTTTTTATAATAATTAAACGTATTTTTCATCATCTTTGTAATAAAGCGGGAGGCGGCTGCACAAAGCATCACCTCATCGGGTTGATGGCTGAAATTCCAGGATGAGTTAAAACTAGATTTGCAAATTAAAATACCACTAATGCGCCAAGTGATATTTTGGGAAAAACACTTACAAATCCCATTTTAGTGGTTGACTGGTAAATTTACCATTGTGTTTTCCTGCTCCCAATCTTCCATATTTTCATACAATTGGGTGTGATAAACCTACCAATCAACCACTACAATCGGTTCTGCAGGTCGTTTCCACCAAAAAGCGACTTGGCAGACCAGTTGCATTTTAATATGCTGGTCGAGTTACTTCTTGTCGTGGAATTTGAGAATCCATCTACCAATCAACCATTGAAATCTGCCTCTTCGTAGGATAGGGTAGTCGATATTGTATCGGTCATGCAACAGTTCCCATTCTGGTATTAAATAGACTCTCATATTAGGTGGGTCGCGAAGAATTTTTTTACTTAAAATTGGGTCATGTACCAATAAAGGTTGGGAACCGCTGCTCTAGAGAGGTCATATCATTCGTGATTAAAATAAGCTGGGAAAAGGAAATATCTCTCAGAACCTTTTCTTAATAAATCTGTTGCAACTCTCTAAATGTTAAATCCGACACGTTGGCTTAGTTAGTTGCGGCATCGTGGTGGTGCCCAGGGCTTACTTAGTTCGATTCCGGGTGGTGGAAGAAATGTTCATCCTCAGGATTCAACCAGCATTGAAGGAGATCTGGTGGTGCACAATTCCTAATCACCAGATCACGCAACAACGTCCTGGTTTAAATGTGGATATGTAGTGAGAGTATACGATACTTTTGATGGGCACGTTAAGGCTGGCGGCCCCAGTGATTTCTTACTGAAAAGTAATTCTGAATCGGCTGGCACAGGGTTTTCACCCTTTCCTTTCATTTATTCCCGATGCAAACAAACACTACACTGAACATCACAGATAAAAAGAAGGAGAAGGTGTTGTTTCATTGATTCCGGCACTAGTTCTATCCTCTTAATTACGGTTATTATTATTAATTTTTAACTGCGCTGGAGCTAACACTCCAGTGGCAGATGCTCTAGTCACCTATTTTTTCTCTATTTTTAAATTATCTTTTATAATTGAAGTTTTAAATTCCTCCCACATTTACTTTACCGATTTACAAATTTTATTTTTAAATTCCTTAGGTGTTTTTGGTAAATTATTAATCACTTCACTTGGTAATTTGCTCCAATCCAAACCAACAAAAGCAAATTTTCCCACTACCTTATGCATGAAATCAAGTGCTAGCTTTTGGGCGTGGTCTTTCCACTTCCATGCACTATTCCTGATTCTTTGACAATATCTCTCCATGCCCCACCACCAACATATTCCGCGTACATTCTTAGAACTCTCTTCACCCTCCTTTTTTCATTCAGTGACACCTAATCCAGTTCCTTCGTGCACATAGCTCAATTGGCAGTGATTGACGTAACTGCTGACGCTATGAAAGGAAAATATAGAGCCAAGGCAATCAAGATAGAGTATAACAGGTTTTACAATTCTTTTTGATAATGCATACGCACAACACCGCTCTTCTGCGGCGGCTGTCTCTCAGTTCTCAGTATTACTGCCTCACTCATTTCGCCATCTCTTGAGGGATATGCCCGTCACCCCGAGAAATCAGGTCGTGGTCTGACTTGTCTCTCAATAGCAGTACGAGGATACGCTAATAAACTCTGGCAACTGGAAGAGAAGTGACATTACTTCTGACAGCGGTGGAAACAGGATGAGAGGAGAGTCACTGGAAGATGGTTTCATTATAGCTACAAGAACGTCACCGTTTTGAATTACTAACAATTGGAGTTTCTGCATACATTTCTGGACGTCTTCAGTTTATAATCCGATAACTAACACGCTACACCGTCTTTTAAAAGACAAGAGCCGTGACAGCAATTTAAGAACAGTAAATCACGCACAGTTTAAACTGCAGCTCATGGAGAATAATATTACACTGTATCAAAATTCAGACGTTTTTTTGACGTTGTAGTGTAAGGGGCCAAATGTTATAAATGTAAAAACATGACTTAGTCCTCAACCCGAATGTTGGTTGGAACCTCCCGAAGGAGGCATACTAAGCCATTGTGTCAGAGGTAGGACGGCCAGTTCCTTTCCTATGGGACCTACAGTTTAACGTGGAATCCGAACCACGGAGCGTCCTGGCATAGCTCATATGATTAAACACAACTCTCAAAATTCCTGCGCCTGCCGGGATTCGTGCCCGGGGCAGGAGCAGCGAAAGTTTTGAAAGCAAGCACTTAGCCACTGAGCTACCAGATTACCCGTTATAAATGTACGAGAATGTAAAGAGCAGGACAATTTTTAATTATGCAGCACTCAAATCTATGGCATGTTCACTGAGTGGCCAGCAGTTGTTTGTTCCGAAAAATACTGTGTTACTGAATGCAGAAGTCAGATCTAAACAGTATAAACCGTTGACCGACTACGTTAACCGATTTGGTTTCGGGCTTAGGGAAATCAGAATTCTCGCTCTTATACTTTTGTTTTAGACCAGTTTAATCTCCAAAGATATGCCAGCCTGCCATCAGCTAAAGTGTGTCTTTGATTATCACATCGAAACCATTGATTGATTTTGTTCAACCAACTACTTTTGGAACTTACAAAATTTGTCGATGACTATGCGGAACTTGCCGTTTTCGGCGAACCATTCATCTGTATAGTCCGTTTAGTCAACAGAGACGGCTCAAGGTCACTCTGCTCTATCCCCACTCCGCTGTCAAAATTGAACTCGCCTGTGTGGACAATTTGATCTGCTTGGAGGAGTGAGATCGTGGGTGAAGCTGGTGATGTGAGGAGCTGGGCAAAGAGAAGGTGACTTTGAACCGCCAGTTGAGGGTATACCGAGTATATTTACTGTGGACTTCAATTTCGACAATAAACGAATTGTTGCTGCAAGTCGACTATCATTCAGCAGTTAGTGGATAATTTCCATCCGTTCCTGTAACCTGTTACCATCGACATTTACCAACCTCAACGGTTCTCACTGCCGTAATAAGCGAGTGGTGTCAGACATGACTTTTACTAATCCGTAGGTAGAGAAGAGAAGAAAAGAAGAGGCTTCACAATACGTCATCGAAGATAAAAAAAAGAATAGACAGAAAGAACAGGTTGATATAGTTATATTAGATTTTAAAAAAGCTTTCGACACTGTGCCTCACACTCGGTTACTTAAGAAACTTCGTGGTTACGGCATATCTAGACAAATATGCGACTGGGTTGCAGACTTTCTGAAGGGCAGAACACAGTTTGTAGTTCTCGACGGTGAGAGGGGAGGTCCGGTGTTCCCCAGGGAAGCGTGATAGGGCCTTTGTTGTTTCTCATATACATTAATGATTTGTGTGACATAATAAGGGGAATTAAAAGTTATTTTCGGATGATGCTATTATTTATCGTGAAATCAAAACCCAGAAAGATTGCGCTTTATTACAAGGCGATATTACGAAAATAATTGCGTGGTGTAAAGACTGGCAGTTGGAGTTAAGCGCTAAAAATTGCCAAGTCATGCACGTAAGTAAAAAGGTGTCACAATTTAGCTCTAAATATACAATTAATGGTACTGTTCTTAGAACGGTAGATTCCGCTAAATACCTAGGGGTAACAATTCGTAATTATTTGTCGTGGAATGAGCATATCGAGAATGTAATTGTGAAAGCAAATCGTATGCTTCGATTTCTTCCTCGTAATTTAAAACAATGCATTCCGGAAGTTAAATCGATTGCATATAAGTCACTAGTGCGTCCTCATTTAGAATATTGTTGTTCTGTATGGGGTCCCTATCAAAAGGGGCTAGTGGAGGCATTAGAGAAGGTCCAAAGAAGAGCCACCCGATTCGTGACAGGTATATGTAGTTGGAGGGAAAGTGTAAGTGCGATGTTGAAGGAGTTTGGTTGGGAAGACCTGGAACACCGAAGGCGTTGCTCTCGACAGAAGCTAACTGAAAAATTCACGACTGACATATTTCGGAATGACAGCAAACAAATATTGCTACCAGCAACATTCGTATCTCTTAATGACTGTGAAAATAAGATAAGAGAAATCAGGGCCAGAACCGATTCTTTTCAGTATTCATTTTTTTTTCACGAGCGATTAGGGAATGGAATAGAAAGGATTTACCGGGCGAGTAAACTTAAAATCCGACAGCACCTTTCGTTAAAGCTCTTCGGCTATCCTGATATGGGTTTTCCATGGTTTTCCCAGATCACTCCACGCGAATTCTGGGATGGTTCCCCACAATAGCCCATGGGCGCCTCTTGCCATATCCCTTCCAACCTATTACCCTTTCGGATAGGTGCAATGCACCCTCCGCCACACACTTTTAGTGATTCGCGGAGTAATAGTAATAGACGGAAGATGGGATTTGTTCTGCAGATAAGGGCAGTAAACAGGTCGAACTGTTCTGTCAGCGACAGATAAAGCTAAGCTACTCCACTCTGCCTGTGACCAAGGAGAAGATCAAGACAGATGTCAAACGCATATTAACGACACAGTGAACTTTATTTAGCAAGACAAACGCTAAGAATAAAAAACAACTAGATTAAAATTCTATGAAAAAAAGTTAAAAATGAATTCACCAGTAAAAGGAGACGTTTTAAATGCACAATTGAAGACTGTTCAAAAATATTTGTATTAGGAAAGTACGAAATTAAACTATTCGGAAAAAGGCAGGCACAAAAAAAAAGTTCATTTAAAACTTCTATTAAAAAAAAGGGAGGATTTGCAGGATATTTTAATACGGTTCTCAAATGATGTTTTTTTTTTTTTTTTTTTTTTTTTTTTTTTTTTTTTTTTTTTTTTTTTTTTTTAATTCCACAATTTATACCACCGAAAACCGTTAAACCACTGATCCGACAATACTTTCATGATGCACAATGAGATTTTGTCTCATAAAAATTACGGTATTCATTCTAGATTTTGTATATTATCGCAATATTATAAAATATATAGGTAACTTTGGCAATATAGATTCTTTAACAGATAATTCCATCCGTTCCCCACAGCCGAAAAAAAAAGTACGTACGGATTTAGGTAGAAAATTTGGTGAATTAAATGATGTAAAAATCGGAGTTCCAGCATAATTTCTTTTTAGGTATATTTTAGGCAATAACTTAATGCATTCAACTGAACTCAATAAATAAAATCTGGGTACCGAACGCTCAGCGAGAAAGTGGTTTAACTCGCATTTGGTGACTTTTTAACACGCTTTATATTATCTTGATCCGTATGAATGAGACGCAATATTTGAATTCAGTTTTCGCCCAATTCTAGACATCCGAATTGCTCGATATTTTGAACAGGTATTACGATACCGTGAAAATACAATAATTTCATAGCTGCGTCCTGGTATTTGCATTACTTTGACAGTAACAACAAAAAATCATTTGAATTGCGCCTGAAGTAAATTAGGCAACCAAAAAGGCTTAGTTGTAGTTTGTTGCATACTTCATATTTCGCAGGACTGAAATACTGATCGATTTAAAAAAATTCAAAGTACTGTCGTTATCTTTACACAGACTGATATAATACATACGTTGATACGCACTTTTAACTTGCTGACGTTTGCAGTAGTTAATTAAACTTTTAACTTCCAAATAATCATAATGTCTTCCTAACAAAACCACTATTTAAAATTTCCAAGGTTTTCAATAATCACAATTTCAACGCCGTTTGAGCTCTTCAAGTTTCATGATGCGGATTTACCAACTTTAAGTAAATAACCATTAGTTTAAAAACTAAAAAATCCTCTTCTGTAACAACGTGAAATAATTACTTTTGTTTAAAAAATCTTTAAATGTAAAGATTATGTTTAATAGCGATAGCATATTGCATAATTCAGAATAACTTAATTTTTTGAATAAGCTTAAGATAAAAATAATGTCAATGAACAAAAATTAACTTTAATGTAAAAAGAAAAAAACCGTGTAGTGCTGTCTACTTATTTTTCATGTTGACTCAATTTTTCCGAATAGGTAGCATAAAAAAATTAATACTACTGATTTTAGCACCACACACTGCTTTTTTTCCTTAAAATTAATATTTCCGTCAATGAGTTAATTCTTATCTTAGGCTTATTATAAAAATAAATCATACTGAATTATAGGATATCCCATTGCTGCTGATCATTATCTTTATATTCAAAAATTATTTTAAGTTTATAGTTCTCATTGCTACGAAAAACATTTTTTTTTTTCTGGTTTTTTTTTTTTTAAAAACATATTTTTTTATTTTTATTTTCTGCTATTACGCTGCATTCTATTAATACACAAACATATTCTGAAAAAATGTGAAATCTTTTAGTGATCCTTCCGGTCAAGCTACAGACTGAAAAAAGGGAGTGTAGGCTATTGATTTATATTTGTTTCAAGAAGATCGGATAACACATGGTTCATACTAACGAATTGAAACTGACTGAGCACAAAAAATCGTCACCAATCCGACTTTATTTTATTTTATTTTCCCCTACCCCGCTTATCTCTCTCATAGGAATCATTGCTTAGACGCTTGAATTATTAATGGGAATTGGCGCACCTTATGTTTCAGTTGCATATAACTTCAATATAACCATTGGACGTTTTATAGTACAAAGCCCCAAAGTTCTTCACAAGACCGCATTTGGCATCACAGCTTCACCGGGGCAAAAGTTTTACAGCTCGTAAGTTTCCAGACCTGGTACATGTGAAGAGACAAGTTCTTCACATTGAGAAGCAGATTATTTGATCCTTTCGTTAACTACTTACATAATACCCAGTTTCAATTATCACCTTACCCCTCACTCCCTAGCAGTTTGGAAGTATATTTAATGAAATGCACACGCCATAATTTCAATTGCTTTCGTTACGGCCGCAGCAACTTGTGTGAATAGACTGTGATAGCAGCGCCCGGCATTGGTGGAGCCTCCAACTACATGCAGACGTTACAAGTGGTGGCGCCACAAGTCAGCTCGTTTGACGCCACCACTTGTTCGGCCATAGACCGATAGAATGCGCGCTTACCTGTTTGCTACAGCGTGAATCTGACTCGTGGAAGAACAATTTCTAAATCGGCTCTCAAATTCTCTCGATAAAAACGCTGTTCCTAAAATTACTGATTTAAGTAAATGTTTGGAGCGAAATTGGCTAAAAATCATTGCGCGAAATAAAATAAACTGATATTATTTTGTTTTGTTTTCAGGAAGTTTCGTATCTAAAATAACGATTAACTCTCAAAATTTGAATGTTGATGAATTTCGTAAGTCAAACGAATATTTTGAATGAATTTTAAAAACAATCCACTTTCTCAGGCTTCATGTAAAAATTAAATTTTTTTAAGGCATGTGAAATAAAATATCATGACAATTTACCATTTCCGAGACTCATAACCTGGATCAAATATAAATAAACCAGGCACTAATATGTATTTAATTAAATACGTAATTTATATTGGTGTGATATTTATGAAGAAATTTTGAAAATTCGTGGAAATTATCTGCCAGGAGTATAAACAGGTTCCCTGAATTTCAGATTATTATTTTACTTATTTGAAGGACAGCAATTTTAAATTCTTATGCAAATTCCTGGGTGATATCAATTTAGTATTGAACAAAATAGAACTTTTTTTTTCATTGGGTTCGAGAGCTGCTCTGTATCTTTGATAAGAAAAATGCAGTAAATAAGGTAGTCACACATTTCGTATGAGATATACCCGTTCTGTTATTACGATACAATGGAAAATAAAGGAATGGGAATTATGTTTGTTTAATGTGTTACACTGATATCAATCATTTCAGTATTGTTTGTAACAGATGGCTTATTGGAATATGAAAATTAACTTTACATAAAAAATTGTATTTTACACTTGGAAATTGGAAAATTCGTACTTGAAATTTGAGGGAGAGGCTCTTGCAACATATTCGTAGGAAAAGTGACAGTCTAGTTAGTTTTGTACAGTACACCACTGATCTATTTAAAAAGGTGAGAAAAGTCCTCTAAAACAAAGAAACAAATTCTTAATATTAAAAAAATATGAAATTTGAAAGTATTCAGATAAAAAATGGTATGAATGATATAGGAGTTTTGGATTTCTGAGAAAGAAAAGAAAGGAAATACTTTTAAGAACAAAATTCGAAAAATATTAGTGCTTAAGTGAGCCTGACGGTAAGTTTAGTTAGCATTAAGTAATTAAAAATCTAAAAAAAATGTTTTTTTTTAGCGCTAGCTATTTTGAAAGGTTTACACTCCACTTTTTTACATTAAATTTAATTTTTGTTTATGACTTTATTCTTACCTAAGCTTATTAAAAAAAAAAAAAAAAAAAAAATTATACCAAATTCTGCGACATTCTATACCTGGTGAACATAATCTTTGTATTTAAAGATTATTTTAACTTTTTAGTTCACATTGCTACAAAAGAGTGTTCTTTTAGTTTTCTAAACTATATTGTTATTTACTAAGACTTGTGAAATCAGCAATATAAAGTTTGTATTTACATTAAAAAATTGCATATTCTGCTTGAGAAATTAAAAAATTCGTACATGAAATTCGAATGAGAGATTCTTAAATCATATCCGTAGTGTGACAGTCTAGATAGTTTTTTTACAGTATACCGCTTATCTGTTTAGAAACAGCAAAAATCTTAATATTAAAAAACTAGCTGGTACCCACGACTTCGTTCGTGATTGTAAAGAATTCATATTGACAGCTATAGACATCTAACCACCCTAGTGCACGATGGGAGACTCAATACTATTACCACACACAAGTACCAGTCTTCTGCGCTAGGTAGTTCTGGCAGCAAGGTAAAATTTACGGATACACACAAGTCTTTGGATGAAACACGAAAATATTCATGATCGACCAATTTCAAACACCATATCTCACACACTCCCACAGTTACCGAATTTCGTCCAACGTTGTGATCGATGGGAGACTCTGTGTTACTACCGCACACAAACGCCAGTGATCTGCGATTGATAGTTTTCACTTAAAAGTGATACACCGTGACACATCCGTCTTTGGCAGAAATATGAAATTGCCGCAGGTCGACCATTTTCATCCCCCATATCTTCCACACTCCCATAGCTACAGACATCTAACAACCATAGTGCACGACAACAGACACGATTCTACTACCACACATAAACACCAATGCTCTATGCTATGTAGTCGTGGTAGAAAAGTGAAATCTGCGGAGACACATGCCTTTCGTCGAAATACGAAAATATCCTTGGTCGGCCACTTACAACCACCATATCTACCACAGTACCACAGTTTCTGAAATTCGGCCGCTGTTGTGATCGAAAGGTGACTCTGTGATACTACTACACACAAACGCCAGTTATCTGTGATCTATAGTTTTCGCTGAAAAGTGATACACCATGACACTTTTGTCTTTGGCAGAAGTATGAAACTGCCACAGGTCGACCACTTTCAACCCCCATTTCTCCCACACCCCCATAGCTACCGACATCTAACAACCATAGTGCACTACATGAGATACGATTCTACTACCAAACACAAACACCAATGCTCTATGGTATGTAGTTGTGGCAGAAAAGTGACATATGCGGATACAGTCGAAATACGAAAATATACTTGGTTGGCCACTAACAACCACCAGATCTACCACAGTACCACAGTTTCTGAAATTCGGCCACTGTTGTGATCGAAAGGTGACTCTGTGCTACTACTACACACAAACGCCAGTTATCTGTGATCTATAGTTTTCGCTGAAAAGTGATACACCATGACACATGCGTCTTTGGCAGAAGTATAAAACTGCCACAGGTCGACCACTTTCAACCCCCATATCTCCCACATCCCCATAGCTACCCATATCTAACAACCATAGTGCACGACAGGAAAGACGATTCTACTACAACACACAAACACCAAAAGTCTATGTTATGTAGTTGTGGCAGGAAAGAGAAGTATACGTAGATACGAATTTTTGGTCGAAATATGAAAACGCCCTGCACTGACCAACTTTAATCATTATATCTCCCACATCCCGACAGCTATCGGCATTCGGCCAACGTTGTGCACGACAGGAAACTCCATGCTACTTCTACCCACAAACATCAGTGATCTGTGCTAGGTAGTGGTGGCTGAAAAGTGAAATATAGGAAAAAACACGTCTATTTTTATATATATATAAGATTAGGAAGTTTGTTAATATTCCGAAGAAAACTGATATGAGGGATATAGGAATTGAGTATTACTAACAACAACAAAAAAGGAAAAATTTTTATGACGAAAATGCAAAAATTATTTGTTCTTAAGTGAGTCTGAAGGTAATTTCACTTATATTTAACAGTTTAAATAGATAAAGATCCCAGAAATTGGGAACTGATTGGAAACAAAGTTCAAAAACAGCAAAATTGAAATCTACTAAGGAAACAGGTGAATATGAGAATTTACGTATGCGAGGTTACATACAAATCCACATAAACGATGAGACAAATAATATAAAAGAAAATACGTAATAAAACATAATTATAACTCAGATATTTTGTCAATAGCACAGCCGTTCTGTATTCACCATAAAAAAGTATCAATTCGCTTTTTATAACACTATGTTGAGTGTTAATATAACGTCTTGCTGAGGGTTAAACAACAATACAGACGGCACAATCTGCAATTATTTCGAACAGAAAGTCCGAATGATTCAACTTGCCGCGAGGAATCCAGGCGAGAGACTTGAAGTTACTTAACTGATCCAGTGTATCGCTATGTCTCTTCAAATCTAGTATTCCCACGCTGCCAACAAAAAAAATCGACTTTATCCTTCGCTTAAAACAATTTCAGTCTGAACTAGGTAGCCACAGATACGGTTAGTAATAGGAAATGATTGAAGAAAGTGGTGTATCTCCTTTCTTTTCAGAAATTTGCCGACAAACCAAAGTTTCAGCACATTTCTAGAGTTTTGTAATTAAGCAATGAGTAAAACGGTTTCCCGCCATTCTGTATTTATCCGTCAAAGCACTGTTATACTGAAAAGAGCAGGTAGGCCCTACTAGAAATTCAAACCTCAGGATTCCGTATCGTATGAGGTTTTTTGCAAAAATCTAAGCAAACCCTGCGAGGCTTCCAAATTTACGCATCATGATTATACAATGCGCAAGCACGTAACAACGTCTTGCAAAAACACCCACCAACCTATAGACCAGTGATTATCACGACTAGTGACCGGTTTGTTTCGGAGGTGGCGAGTGAATCGTTCAAGTTATCAGATTTATTGGCGCCGTTCGCCTTTAAGGTACAGTATATCAGACTTGGAATCTTCTCGCCCCAAACACGGCATCTGAAAGTTACACATCCAAACAGTAGTCAGAAATGTGAGAGACTCGCCTTTGGACAGCGAGGTTGGTTGGCCTTCCCAAACTCTGATCTATTATTGACATTCCATATATACATATATATTTTTGGTTGAATCTTTATTTCTAATGAGGAACCTAAATTGCTGTAATTTTCAGCAGTGACGACACCTAAGTAAAATTTCTTTGTAAATTTAAATCTGTAACTTACTCCAACACTTTTTTAACGATGAGTATACCACTAAAATTTGTGCAAGATCCTGGAAAATTCCGTTCACGTCAGAGACACTGTAAAGATTCCTGTCTTAAAAGAACAAAAAAAGGTAAATATGTCTATAAATCTATTGTTAGTTAGAGAAGAAAAGCTATAAATATAATTAACAGTGAATTGTATTATCGGGTAAAATGCTATACTGAAGAACAAAGAGAAACTGATAAAGAAACACTTATTTACTATCAAGATGGTTCAAAATTATGATAAAAGTGTGATCGGACGTGTCTGACAGAATTAAAATGATCAGATTTTGTAAAGTCGTGTGACCGGCTGTGTATCATTGTTTCAAAGTGTATCAGTGTTTTAAGTAAAATTTCGTTTAAAAGTGATTGAGACAGGGACCTCTAAATCTGAGAGTAAACGCTCTATATTTGACGTGGAAGAAAGCTGAGAGTGGGAATGGATTCCCTCTTGTATTCCAGGGGATAACTTCCTTAAGCACTGGGATCTCCGTCGCATTCGATACCAGGAAAGCTGTAAACATACATACCATTCTGGCCATCTTACGAGATCTAGTATTATAAATGGGACACTCAAATTTCTCACTTAATATATGTTAAAGATAGCTGTTAAGACAGTAGGATAGTAAGAATTTTTCAAATATATATATCCTTGTAGCTTGATATATTAGGTTCATACTGTAACCAGTTTCTTAATTTAGTTGTTAGTTCCATTCATGCTGATCTACTTGTATATTTATTGATATTGCCATATTGTTCAATGTAATACCATCTTTAGCGAAGAAGCTTTAACAGCACAGTTTAGCCTCTAGGTGCTGGGTCAAAATGTATGTGGAAAATAAATAAAGGCTTTAATGCTGAGCTACCACATCGCTTGCAATTGGGGGGGGGGGGGGTCTAGCGTTCAGAAATTCCAGGTTTCGATCCTCTCGGTTCAATAGCTTATTGAAATTATTCTATGCGAATGCCGCGAGGGATTATTCAAATACTCCATGGCCAATTTCCTTCAAGTTTCTTGACACGACAATCCTATCTCCGCATTATTGACTACCCTATCAACTAATCGCAAAGGCAAACAAAATCGTTGCGAACGCGTTCACGAAACATTAATACAATCTTTAAGTAATTCCAAGTGGTTATCTTTCTTAAAATTAAATAATATTAAATTTAGAGAACGTTTATAGGATTTATCTTTAAAGAAATGGCAAATGAGGGTCTTGCAGCATATTTAAAAGTAAATATGTAACAGAAAATTAAAATAAGTAGCATACAGTGTTTGATCCCATTTATACTATGAAATGATGGAAATTGAAACACTTGTGGGAAAAAAGTAAATACGCTACTGAAAATACTTGTATTATATGGCTTTATGTTTTACGTGAATGTATTCTTTCACATCCAGAATTTTTTTTTTCCGACAAGGAATTCAATGATCATGAATAAAAGACGTGAAGACAATCAGCATTCGCGTGGTGTGATTTATTTAAACCATATGTACCGATGTCCATACCACCGTACTGGGAAACACACCAATTCTCTCGCCAGGATCTGTCACTCGTCCGACGTTCAATTATAGAATTGCTAGTAGACATTTTAATTGTTATTGTTTGAACTATCAAGGTGGCAAAACATATAGGAGATTCACAGTATTTGCTGACGAAGAAAGCGCACCGGACTTTCGTGCTCTTGACTAAAACAATGTGAGCATTCATAAATTCAAATTTTACACAATTTGTGTTCTACTTTTGAACTGCCGCACGTTAAAAAAAGGACTCTCGAAGTATAAAATAGCACCTAGCAACAGAAATGTAAAGTCTAGCTAAATCTTATGGCTGGTTATTTCTGGCTTCTCGCATGTGCGTGTTAAAACGACGAACCTAACTTAACAACTGAGCAGAATATCGATTACAAGTCCACCACTCAATCTAACAAACTCTAAGAATGCCTCTCAAGCTTAATTGGACTTCCCTCCGACAACGAGTAAAAACTTCCGACACGATTCCAAGCCACTGATTACTTCTGCGCTTTTAATCTGTTACTTGAATTCCTTTGCCAGTTACATAATCTCGGTAACATAGTGCTCAGCATGATGACAATACTACAGATTACAGCTACAAATTTCCTTCTCTCTTTATTAGTCTGCATGGTTTGGCCTTCGCGTGTTATCAGTTGAATGGAGTAATGAATTACTTAGTTGGAAAATGTAAACACATCCGTAAAACAGCTGGAAAGTCAAAGCCCGAAATAATATTCTTCACAAACTTTCGGGAACAGATTGGGGAGCACATGCATCAGGTCTTACCCTAATATACTGAGCTGCTGAATCCTACAGTCCAGTAAATAGCTGTCACATAAAAAGGAATTATACTCAGCTAAACGACACAGTGAGAACAATATCTGGAACTATAAAGTCTACACCTACAGAATGGCTATCTATACTTTCTAACATCTCCACACCAAATGTCCGAAGGCAAAAAATTGAAAATTGCACTTTCGGGTTTTGCGCTGCGATTTATTTGCTGATAACGCCAACGTTTTGGCCCCAACCTGGAGCCTTCGTCAGGGCTTCTGTCTATTTCGCCGACTAGTGCTTTTTTTGATAGACTTGACACTTAATTCACTGTTTATTATCACAGGCAAAGATGATTTTGATTATCCGCCAAAGAATATTTTCTGTTCCAAAGAGGTTTCTGTATTACGGAGCGATCTTGTAGTTGTTACGTGTTCATTTGCTAACACACACTTCCACATTTTGCTTAAACCATAGCCGCCGTCTCTGTTGAAATTGTTCGGATTTTTGTAAATTTCGATGGATTCCCTTATTTTCCTTTCTAAAAAATCCTTTGGCATTGCTATGATCGTAGTTTTATCCCACTGAATTTTATGGCATCCTTCTACATGATGTTCCGCCACTGCCGATTTCGTGGTTTGTTCTAGTCTCGAGTGACGAAGATGTTCTTTCACCCTAACGGAGACTGCTCGGCATGTCTCACCTATGTACACCTGACCACAATCGCAGGGAATCTTATACACACCACTCGATTGTAATGGTGCTCTACAATCTTTCGCTGACCTTAAAATGCTTCTAACCTTGTTTTTACTGGTGAAGATAGGTAGGACATTGATTTTGGCCAGTACTTTACCTATCCTCTCCGTGACTCCCTTTACATAGGAGAGCCTTCTTCTTTTGTTTCATTTCTTTTTTGTGGTCGTCTTTAAGCTGTCTGCGTCTCAAAGCACGGGCTATCATCTGACCACTATATCCATTCTGCCGCAGGGCCCAATTAAGATGTTTCTTTTCTTCCTTTATATGGTCAGAATCCGCGATTCTCTCCGCCCTATAAAATAAACTATTGATCAATGCTCTTTTTTGAGCAGGGTGATGATGGGACGTAGCATTTAAAAAGCGGTCAGTATGTGTAGCTTTTCTGTAGACAGTGTGTGTTAGTTTCCCTTCTTTTCTTTTGACAAGCACATCCAAGAATGCCAGCTGTCCATCCGTTTCCATTTCCATAGTGAACTTTATTTTCGGATGAATGCTATTGATATGATCCAGAAAAACTTTTAACTTCGTTTCTCCATGTGGCCAAACTACAAATGTGTCATCCACGAATCTAAACCAGACTGACGGTTTTTTTGTGGCAGTAGAAATTGCCTCACATTCAAATTTTTCCATGTACAAGTTTGCTGCCACTGGGGAGAGGGGACAGCCCATAGTTACTCCATCTTGCTGTTCATAATAATTGTTGTTCCATTGGAAATAGGTAGTTCTCAAGCAATGCTGAAACAGCTGGCTCCATTCATGATCAAATTCTTTCTTTATGATGTCCATAACCCCTTCTATTGGGACGTTAGTGAAAATCGAAACTAAATCAAATCTGATGAAAAGATCATTCTGTGAGAGAGAAATATTTCGTTTTTTTTTTTTTTTTTTTTTTTTTTAACATTTTAACGTCCCTTTTTAACAACGTGGTCTTTAGAGACGGGAAAGGATGGGGGCAAGGAATGGGAAGGAATTCGGCCATGGCCTTTTGAAGGAAGCATCCCGGCATTCACCTGGAGTGATTTGGGGAAACCATGGAAAACCCAAATCTGGATGCCCGGACGGGGATTCGAACCGCCGTCCTCCCGAATGCGAGGCCAGAACGCTATCCGTTACACCACCACGCTCGGTAAATATTTCGTGTCTTGTCCACAAAATGCGTCGAGTTTCTTATGTAACTGTCTGTATGACCTATAAGTGGTTCTAATTTTTTTTTTTTTTCGCTAAAAAATTTTGCTAATCCATATGTTGGAGAGTCAATTGCACTGACTATCTGAAGTATCGGTATGTCTTTCTTGTGTATTTTTGGAAGGCCGTAAAAGAGCGGAATCACTGGATTGCTGGTCAATATAGTTTGTTTCGTAGACCAATCAAGATTTAGGTTTTTTACAAGTTTCCTAGTGAGTTTCGCAACGTTTTCCGTTGGGTCTTTGTTTAATTTTTTGTATGTCTTGTCCGCTGATAACTGCTCAATTTTTTGTCTATAAATATTAGTGTCCAAAATCACTGTACAATTTCCCTTGTCCGCAGGTAGAATTATTATGTCTGGATTCTTCTTTAACTCAAATAATGCTTTCCTTTCGTTCCCGGTAATATTGGATCTAGGTGGTTTTGCCTTCTTTAAAATAGTAGCCACTTCCATCCTTACGTTTTCTGCCAACAATTTTGGCAAACCTTGTAATGCACGTTCTACACCAACTATCACCTCCTCTTTTGGAATTTCCCGTGGAGTCAGTGCAAATTTGAATCCCTTACTGAGAATTGAAATCTGATCCTCATTCAGTGCCACCGAAGATAGATTCCTGACTGTAGTCATCTCTGTTGTCTTGATATCACTATTCTTGTTTAATTTATTAAATTTTTCTTTTTGTGAATTTGTTACTTTGTTCCATTCGTTATAGACCACTTCCGTAACAATTCTGTCAAACTTGTTCCAAAGGAATGGTGTGATCCGATTAGACAGTGTAATTCTTAGTTGATACAACTGTTTATCCACATAGTCTAATTTTCTCCTCAAATCCTGTATATGTTCGCGAAGCAGAGCCATACTTGCTCGAGAGAGAATAAGTGATCATAAAGCTGTAATTGCTACAGTAAAATTAACAGTCGAGCGCAAAAAGAAAAAAGAAAGGGTCGTTTACAGGTTCGAAAAGGCCCCAAATGAGAGTTTAAGAACGTTTTTGAGGGATAAATACATTACCTTTGTAGAAGGAAGAGGCTCGGTTGAAGAGATGTGATTTCGATTCATAAATATAGTCAGGGAAGGTATGGACTTACATATACCGAAAAGGACAATCAGGGACGGGAACGATCCCCCGTGGTATATGCGTGAAGTCAAAAGGTTACTTAAAAAGCAAAGGAAGATTCATGCACGCTCAAGAAGGACGATGTATAGGAGTGATTTAGAAAAACTAGCTGAGACAAGAGGACAGATCAAGAATGCGATGCGCGAAGTCTTCAATGACTTTCGATGCAACTCACTTTCCAAGAGCCTCATTGAAAATCCAAAGAAATTTTGGTCGTGTGTAAAAAAAAATAGGTGGTTGTGACAACAATATGCCAGTTCTACTAAAAGACGTTCGGGAAGTTGATGACAGCCGCGACAAGGCTACCGTATTTAACGCCGAATTTAAAAATTCCTTCACTGACGAAAACATGGAAAACATTCCCGTTTTTCCACGGCGTGTTGAATTAGAAATGGATCCAGTACAAACTGATAGTGTAGGTATCATAAAGCAATTAAAGCTCCTGAAGTGGGGGAAAGCGCCGGGTCCCGATGGTGTACCAGTAAGAGTATTTTCGGGATACGCGGAAGAAATAGAACCATTTCTGTCAGATATATTTCGTAAATCTTTAGAGGAAAGAAAAGTACCTTCTGACTGGAAAATTGCGCAGGTGATTCCCGTTTTCAAGAAAGGAGATCGGAGAGATCCTAGGAATTATCGTCCGATATCGCTAACATCTGTTTGCAGTAGAATTCTGGAGCATGTCATATGCTCTAACGTTATGAAGTTTCTAGATGAAAACGAGCTACTTACGGCATACCAACACGGATTTCGGAAGAACCGATCATGTGAAACGCAACTGGCTCTATTTTCGCATGATGTAATGAAAGTTATTGATGCGGGATCACAAGTTGATGCTATTTTCTTGGATTTTCAGAAAGCTTTTGACTCTGTACCACACAACCGACTCTTAGCGAAGATCCGAGCGTACGGTATATCTGATCAGATTTGCGAATGGATACGCGATTTTCTAACTGGTCGGTCACAGTATGTCGTTGTAGACGGGGAAGCCTGTTCTAAACTAGATGTTACTTCGGGCGTTCCTCAAGGAAGTGTAATAGGACTACTTCTTTTCTTAATTTTTATAAACGATCTCGGTGACAACGTTAATTGCAGGATGCGATTTTTTGCTGATGATGCACTTATTTATAGGGAAGTGAGGTGCTCCGACGATTGCTTAGAAATTCAGCGCGATCTGGATGTTATTTCGGAATGGTGCCGTGAATGGCAGCTTACACTTAACTGTAAAAAGTGTAAGGCAATGCACATAAGTAATAAAAAGACCCCGCTTGCTCTGGAGTACAAAGTTAACAATTCAGTTGTTGACACTGTAGATTCCCTGAAGATATCTAGGCGTAACAGTACAAAGCAACATGAAATGGGACTTGCACATAACTTCCGTTGTAGGAAAAGCTAATTCCAAACTACGATTCATAGGACGTATTTTGAGAAGTTGTAATGCTCATACAAAGGAAATAGCGTAAAAAACACTAGTGCGTCCGCATTTGGAATATTGTTGTGGAATTTGGGATCCGTATCGCAAGGGATTGATTGACACATTAGAGAAAGTACAGAGAAGAGCCGCTCGATTCGTGACTGCTAGTTACAGTCCTTACGTAAGTGTCACAGAGCTAATTCGTGGGTTGGGCTGGGATTCTTTGGCGGACAGACGACGTCGTTTTCGTTTGAATTTGCTGGAGAATATGCGAAAATCTTTAAGTTACGAGTGCAACGAAATACTTCTTCCGCCAACCTATTTATGTCGCAATGACAGGAGGGATAAGATTAGAGAAATAAGATGCCGTACTGATTCATTTATGTATTCCTTCTTTCCTCGATCTGTTCGGGATTGGAATGCGCAGAATTAGGATTGGTGCTTAGCACCCTCTGCCACCCACAGTATTTGTGATTTGCAGAGTATAGATGTAGATGTAGATGTAGAATGTTCTTTGCTTTGACAGTATCAAAATAACATTTGATTCTAACACATTTCGGAAAAACTTGTTTATCTCTACATCTCAATAAAAACGATTAATTCGCTAGCGTGAGGCTTTTCTTCTGAGATATATTATCAAATTGTCTACACATATTAAACTTCTCCTGCCCGTACAGGTCAGTAATATAAAATTTCACACATTTTGCAGGCGTCATTATTGAAAATTGCACTTACTTGTTTACTTTCGGGTTTTGCGCTGCGATTTATTTGCTGATAACGCCAACGTTTCGGCCCCAACATGGAGCTTTCGTCAGGGCTTCTGTCTATTTCGCCGACTAGTGCTTTTTTTGATAGACTTGACACTTAATTCACTGTTTATTATCACAGGCAAAGATGATTTTGCTATCCGCCAAAGAATATTTTGTGTTCCAAAGAGGTTTCTGTATTACTGAGCGATCTTGTAGTTGTTACATGTTCATTTGCTAACACACACTTCCACATTTAGCTTAAACCATAGCCGCCGTCTCTGTTGAAATTGTTCGGATTTGTGTAAATTTCGATGGATTCCCTTATTTTCCTTTCTAAAAAATCCTTTGGCTTTGCTATGATCATATTTTTATCCCACTGAATTTTGTGGCATCCTTCTACATGATGTTCCGCCACTGCCGATTTCGTGGTTTGTGGTGCTTCTCGCGCATTATGTTAGTGTATGATTTGTTAATAAATTTAGTTTAGAGAAAAAACGTATTATTTAGAATAGATGTCGATTTTCTCTGTCCTATTACTTTGTGTCTTCTTAAATGTTTCTAGCACCAGTTTATTTTGCCTTCTTTTTGGACATGCCTCGCGGGCGTAAAATGGGCTAAGTTGTTGCTCTAGCAGAGCACGAGCAGCTAAAGTTATTAGAACTCAAGAATGGGATGCACATGCTAAAGAAACAAGAAAAGACCAAGCTGAAATAAATCTGTCTTTAGTTAACCCCCTCCTGCCACACATCCCCTCACCTTCGTTCGTTTTTCTGTTTTTAAGTATGTTGGAAATTGATTCTCTTTAAGAGACAGGTTCGATGGTAGAATGATATAGTGATTGCTTTCCGGTCATATTATGCCAACTCGGTGTTGTTTGGCACCAATCCTTCGCTACCAACTACTTTCTATATTCAATTCTGGCAAAGACATTCTTAATCCACACGTACGAAGTCGCGGGTATCAGCTAGTACTAAATATACGCCAACATACGAAGTCTCTTATTAATGGCTGCTTCACTTTCTGCTTCGCGTTGGCTGTTAGGTCCGCAATTACTGCTCGTAATTGTTTACCAACCTCTTTCGACTCATTCGTTAACATCTTAAGGCGGGTACACATCAGAACGAGACAAGGTACTAACGGTTCAGAGGCGAGCTTACTAGTGTGTACCTGTAACTGAAGCGCAGCAAACCAGTTCTGGTCGTTCGCCGGACGCCCCGAGGCGGGTCCAACACCATACGTCCCAAGTAAGTGTTTCAAAGAGAATTCGGGATTGCGCCGCGTGCTGTGTGGACGGGGATTTCCAGTCGTGCGTCTGCCTCCTTCGTTCACACTGGCACGTTGGTACTCAGTCGTCGTTTGGTACATTGTGCGTTGAAATTAAGTAAAACCACTATATTTTTGCTAAGGAGTTTTTCGCTATTTTTTTCCGGTTTGTTCTGACCATTTTTAATCAGGAATTGAAACAGCGAGAAAGCACTCTCTCTCATTAAAAAGTATGATAGTCGTTTCATATTGTAGAAGGACAATAAATTTTAACATAGTTTATGAAAAAATAAAAGCGTCCATGAATTATGTGAAGTGAAATAAGGCGGGGGGGGGGGGGGGCTGGCGAAATATCACCAATGGGGAGGGTCAACGGATATCTCACGTGAGGTTTTGGTAATTTTGGTTGGACATTAGAGCTAAAAAAAGGTGTCCAAATGACGCGAATGTCGAATTTAGAGGGGTATTTCGTCGAAAAGTGGGGGTGTAACCGGTTGTGGAAGGGTGAGACTTAAAAAAAAGGACTTTGCAAGGGCGATCTCTAGGGGGTGGGGTGAGGTCTCACGGACCAGATCTCACCATAAAGGGGGGGTGGGCAGGGGCAAGATCTAACAAAGTCTCACCAGAAAAGGGGGGGGCGAAGGAATGGCGATTAACTCGGCGCCCAGACACCAGGCGTCTCCTAAATCGTCTCCAGCGAGAGCTGAAGGCTGCGCTACAAGAGCACAGAAATAGGGAGTGGTCAGCACGTCTGGCCTTACTCAACATAAATGACGGCAATCTTTGGGTTGAGACCAGGCGCTTTACAAAACGGCGTGCCAGACTTCCCCCTCTCCACGGTGAAAGGGGCCTCGTCTTCAGCAATTTGGACAAAGCCAACGCACTGGCAGATCATTTTGAAAAACAGTTCAGGCCAGCCCAAGACGACGACGAAGAAGAATCTGCCACTATCCGAAGAAGGTTAGCTCGCTTCCTAGCCGCTGAAGATGACGGATATGTGATCGACGAAATCTCTACTGAAGAAGTTCGACGCATCTTAACACAACTACATCCCAGGAAGGCTCCCGGCTCTGATACTCTGGGAAATCAACTACTGAAAAATCTTCCATAACAGGCTGTAGAACACATAACTGACATCTTCAATGTTATACTCAGCAGCCAACATTATCCCAGTTGCTGGAAGCAAGCGATAGTGATTGCTGTGCCCAAACCGGGTAAGGACAGCCTATTCCCACAGAATTACCGCCCCATAAGCCTGTTATCCTCGCTCAGCAAGGTCTTCGAGCGACTCTTACTCAGACGACTGGAAGCTCATATACAGAGGGAAAGTATTATTCCGGACTTCCAATTCGGGTTTCAGAAGAGACATTCTGCTACTCAACAGATCATGAGAATAGTTGAAAGAGCCACGACAACCTTCAACTATCGCGGCTACTGTCCGCTAGTGCTACTCGACGTGGCGAGGGCTTTTGATTCTGTTTGGCACAGCGGCCTCCTGTACAAACTTTATGAGCAGGGACTCCCCGGCCCACTCGTGAAGCTAATTCGAAGTTACATATCAGGTAGATCCTTCCAAGTGAGGGTAGGTATGGATCTATCAACACGTCGCCCCATAAAGGCAGGAGTACCACAGGGATCGGTACTAGGACCCGTACTTTACAACTTGTATACAGCTGATATACCAGCTCCAACTACAGTCCGTACCGCCCTTTACGCAGATGATACGGCTTTCTTCACGGCACATAGGTGTAAAGCCACTGCCATCCGCAGACTACAACAGGTTCTACAGCAAACTGAAGCCTGGGCCAGAAGGTGGAGAATTACCCTCAACACTGGAAAAACCCAAGCCATCATGCTGACGAGGCGCCTGGGGAAGCGGGATCGCCAGCAAAATCGCACCAAGAAGCTGCTCCTAAATGGAGAAGAGATAGAGTGGTCAACCACTGTTAAATACCTCGGTGTCACTATGGACTCCCGGTTAACCTGGAAAAGCCACATCGAGGACACTCGACGAAAAGTCGCAGCTAGGCTCCAACAGCTTTACCCGATCCTCAATCGGGACAGCTCATTATCAGCCGGTACCGGAGTCAGTATATATTGTAGTCTAGTTCGCCCGATAATTGAATATGCGTGCCCGGTGTGGGGCTACGCATCAAAAACTGGGTTGCGAAGACTGCAAACAATGCAAAACAGAGCGCTTCGGCGGGCACTACATGTCCCGAACCGGTTCCCGACAGCAGACCTGCATGAAGCCGCAGGTGTCCCGCTGCTCCAAGGAAGAATATTGGCGATAACCAAATCCTTCTACAGAGCTGCAAGAACGTCTACTAATCCACTAATTGCAAATCTCGGACAGTATAACAATGCATATGACAAACACGCAAGGCCATTGTCCATCCTAACAAGAAATTAAAACAACGAAAGAGCAAAATTAAAGACATACCATTAACAAAAGACACCCAACCTGAAAGTCTGAAGGAAATGTCCAGAGACAAAACCTTCTCCTAAACTGCTTGTAAACATAAAAAGCAGAAATTGCTCTCGGGCGCGGGGGCTCCGGAAATCGGGAAAAACACCCCACGTAATTTATGGATGCCCCCTTATTGGAAAGAGACTGACTTCTTTTAAATTTATTTTTTAAAGGAATACTTCGAAGCTCTTGCAGGAGAGAGAAAAAAATAATCGAGTTCTTAATATCGTTGGAGCAGGCAAGGATTAATTAGACCATAATATTCAGTATTTGAAATAATTTAGTTGTATATAAATTAAAAGAACCTCACCATATTAAAGTTTAATTTAGTTTTATTCGAATGAATTCCTGAATAATATTTACAGTAATTATTAAATAATAATTTAAGTGTTAAATTTTATATGTTTCCAAAGTAATTTTAAATAATTAAAGGGTTTATTTCAGATCGGAATGGCATTTATGTTTCGAAGTGATTCGCTCGGGACTTTAAAATTCTTAAATAAAGTAAGCAGCTGATGTACTAGAAACCACTGTTAAATTGTCACCGTGCTCCTTATCCACGCTCTAAATTTACAGCACTGCTTACTCGACGGAAAAAGCGAATGGACGGATACCAGTCGCGTTCGATGCCTCGGCGAACTGCGTTCCTGCAGCCAAACTGTACATACGTCCCGCCTCGCCTCGGGTCCGTTCGTGCGTTGCCTCGTACTGATGTGTACCCGCTTTAACTCTTTCTGTACGACGAGATCTAAAACCAATGTATCTCCTCCCACTGATCGCTTCACAGATTCTGTCTCAACAATGCGAACTCCGCCAAGAAACAGGCGCCCATCCTTTGGAGCCATAATTATTCTCAATTTCTCAACTGGATTAAACCATAGAAGACATTTGTAAGTTGTAAAGACATTAGAATTTTCTGATACAGTAATAATTTCTAAATATAAATTATTATTAAAAATATTTATATTTTTCTGCCTATGTGTCCCTTGATTGCATTCACATTCGGTTTGTTTTAGAAATTAATTCAATGATACCAGTTACTGGTGTAAATAACCTGGGCACGTTTGATAACTGGCAAACACCAAATCATTCGAAACCTATGGTTTGCTCATTAACACTTAAACAAACTTTTTTTTTTTTTTTTTTTTTTTTTTTTTTTTTTTTTTTAATGCATTTAATTCCTCCTAGCAGAGGCTGGGAGGCGGGCTGCTGGAGAGTCATAGAGGGGACTCTTTTCAGCCAGTCTACTACTACGGGGAGGGAAGGGGGATGGAAGGTCGGCCGTGGCCTTGTAGGGAACCATCCCAGCATTCGCCTAAGTGTCTGAGGGAAACCACGGAAAACCTCAGACAGGATGGCCGAACCGAGTTTAACCCCGGTCCTCCCGAATGATAGGTAGGAGGCCAATATTGGCCTCCTCCCATCTCGGTGACTTAAACAAACGCTACTTAGTGTTATTTATAATGCAAATATTAAAAATTAGACTGCGAGAAAGAACATACGTTTCGATACCCTTAGTTCTGTTTCTTTGGCCAAACTGGATTCCATCACTGATTTTGATGGGGTATTGAATAATATTCACAAACCTGATATGGAATAAAGAGGTGCCACAGAGAAGCAAGAGAGTAATACTATGTACCTATCTTGACTTAAGCTGATGAAACGTGTACAATGAAAAAGCGGGAAATCAGCAGGGTACAAGCAAGTGAAATGAAATTTTTAAGAGGTAGAATGGGAGTTACTAAAATGGAAAGAATAAGGAATGAAGTGATTAGACGCACCATAAAAGAGGAACCCCTACAGGAAAGGATAGAGAGGACCAGACTGAGATGGTATGAACATGTAAAGAGAATGGAGGCTCAGAGAATCCCAAGAAAAATCCATGAAATTAAGAGGCATGGTAAACGACCCAGAGGAAGAGCAAGAGATGGATGGCTGAAAGGAGTGGAAGAGGGTGTACGGTAGAGAGGAGAGGACTGGAACAAAGTGGTGACAAAGAGGTAGTGGGATGAAAGAAGCAAATGGAGAGGCTTGTGCTTAAAGCAGATCCTTCCAGAGGCAGGAAACTGTTAAGGATGATGATGATGATGATCGAATAAAGGTAGTGGGGGTAAAACAGGATACGTTTCATTTTGATTAAGTTGGAAAGCTGAGAAATTTAAGAAATTATTATCCATTTAAAGCGATTCATACAAAAACTACTAATCGGATATTTGAGCTTTAAAATATTGTTCTGTCAATATTTCTGTAAATAAATAGGATATTTTTATGCTAATGCGAAGACGGAAAGCCGAGAAATTTAGAATAAAAATCTCCACAAATTGGTATCCATTTTTTGTAGAACACGATTCGCTCAAAAACTACTGGGCGCATTTCCATGGACATTAGAGTAATGTACAGTTCTAAGTCCCGTGGTAAAATTGGATATGTTTCATTTCAATGTAAAGTTGGATAACTGAGAGATTTAAAATAGAAGTTTCCAGAAATTTGTGTCCATTTTTTGTTTTTTTGTTGTTTTTTTGTTGAATACGACTAACTCAAAAACTACTAGTCTGATTTTGTTAGTTCTCGCAGCTGAAATGTTTATTGTGATGTTGGCGTATGAGCCTTATAGTATTATATTTTTTTATGATTCACTTTAGCGATGTTTTAACTGAGGCATAATCAGTTTAAGAGGGAGTTTCGTACTTTAACACTCCTCATGAACGAAACAAAGAAAAGATATAACCAACAACTAGTAGCACAAAAATTTAATTTTTATAAGGTTTTGGTGGGTGGTAATACTGGGCTTCTAGTCCCGTCGACAGCCAGAATGCCTTATGGCAATCTAAATGAAAGAAGAAACAGTGTTTTCAACGCGACTTCTAGTTGGATCGTTCATTCTGAAAAGAAGCCAATACTTAATTCATTGAGGGGGGAAAAAATCCGTATTTCTACACACTGCTTGCACTAATTCGTTCCAAGTAATAGAACGTATCACATAAATCTTTATTTGCCTTGAATATTGTTCATTTTCGGAACGTTGCCGTCAGATCATGATGTTATGAATTTTCTTGTAACCAGTGAACTTACAAAACTGCACTGCATTCTAATGTCAATTCAAGTCTCTTCCGGGCAGTCAACCACCAAGAAAGCCAAATTCATTGCTCAAACATAGCTGATTGCTCTATGACTATTTTTACTGACGTTCAAGTGTCTTTGAGGACATTATTTTCGCCGACATTTGGCTGACTATACATTCCATTTTCCAATAACACAATTTGTTCTTCAATTAAGTATACACCCAGTGGTTCCAGTGGCATCCAGAAAACAATTAGCAAACATTCTGTGTCTAATGATTGTTGCCACCTGTTATTATTTCTCTAAATTGCTTAAAATTGTTGTCTTGCTTTGATTTATATTCAGTCCAAAATCTTTCTTCAGTATTTTGATCATGCCATTCAGTAACTTCTAAATATCCTCAGCCTGTTCTGCTAACAAGACAATGTCATCAGCAAATCGTAGCATACTGATTTTTTTCTCCCTGAAAACTTATGCCACATGGGAATTTTTCTTTTACTTCCTATATTGCTTCGTTTACATACAGATAGATTACAATCTTGTCTCACACCCTTTATAACTGATTCGTGTCTCTCGTGGTTCTCTACTTTTATTATAGCCACTTGATTCTTATATAGTTTATAGAGTATTCTTCAATTTCGATACTTTAGACCCGACTTCTTTAAAATTTTGAACATCGTGTCCCACCTAACATTATCAAAAGCTTATGATAAATCAACAGACGCCATAAAAGTATCTTTGTTTTTCTTGATCCGCCCTTCAAGTATTAATCTTAAAGTCAGAATTATTTTCCTTGCACTCCGATTTTTTCTAAACCCAAACTGATCGTTACTTACTATCTCTTCTACTATCCTTTCCATTATTCTGTATATTAATCTGGTCAGTAATTTTGAAGCATGTGATGTTAGACTAATGGTTCGGTAATTCTCACATTTGTCGGCTTGTACTTTTTTCGGAAGTGTGAAGATAATATTTTTATTAAAATCAGTTGGAATTTCTCCCGTTTCATAACTTTATGATATCAGCTTGAATAATATTTCGATTCCTTCTTCTCCTAGGGATTTAAGAAGTTCTGCAGGAATCTCATCAATTCCAACTGCTTTATGTGCTTTCAAGTTATTCAGAGCTCTATTAAATTCTGTGCTCAAAACAGGATCTCCTAAGTCATCAATGTCGACATAGCCTTCCTTTTCCACTACTCTATTATTCAATTCGTCCCCATCATACAGTTTCTCAATGTATTCCTTCCATTGGTTAGCTCTATCGTCTGAGCTTAAAAGAGGTTTCCCATCGGCAGCTTTAATGTTTACACCTCTTTTCTTCATTTCTCCAAAATTCTGTATGATCTTCCTATATTCAACATCTACTATACCTATGACCATTTCCTTTTCTACTTCTTCAATCATTTCTTCTAGCCATTTTACTTTTTTTTGCATTTCCTGTTTATTTGATTTCTAAATTGCCTGTATTGCTCTCTTCCTACTTCATATTGAGCATTTTTGTACCTTCTCCTCTGATACATCAGCTCCAAAATTCCTTCTGTGATTCGAGGTTTTCTGGTGACTTGATCCATAACGCCTAATGTTTCTTTACCAGCTTTCATTATTTTGGTCTTTAATGCATTCTATTCGTCCTCGGTTGAGTTCCTTTCAGAGTTACTTCTTAGACCTAAGTCAACCATTTCTACAAATTTTTCTCTAGTCTATATTGTTTCAATTTATTATCTTCCAGTCTGTTCTGCTTACATTGCTTCCTTATTCGTTTGAATTTCAGCCTGCACTTCATTACTATCAAATTATCATCAGAACCTATGTCTGATCCTGGGTCTAGAACTTGATTCCTGAATCTCTGTTTGACCACAATATAATCTGGATGATGTCTGCCTGTATCCCCTGGACGTTTCCAGGTGTATCTCCTTCTTGCATGGTTCTTAAGTAGTGTGTTTGCCAAAACTAGCTCATATTTTTTAAAAAATTCTAACAACCTGCTTCCTCGCTCATTTCTCTCTTCTAGACCAAAACTTCCTACAGTATTCCCCTCTTTTCCTTCTCCCACTATCGCATTCTTATCACCCATGATTATTAGATGTTCCTCTCCCTTTACATATTGGATTAATTCTTCAATTTCTGCGTATATTTTCTCTATTTCTTCGTCATCTTCCTATAACGTTGGCATATATCTATATATTATTCACATAGAAAATACTGATTGAGGGAACAATGATATTGCAGACCACGTACAAAATTGCAGCTATCTCAATTGACAATCAGAGAGCACGAATTCTTTCTCTGTTATGTGCCTAATTGTATCGCACCACTTTCTGACTTAGTTTGTGTTTGCAGAAATGCGCCAAAGACTCCCAGTACAATGCCGGCCATAAATTATTCGCATCATCAAAGATATAGGGCTCTAATACACCTTAAAAGTTTAGGATTTGACTAAAATCTGCTTTTTGCCTTTCGAACATTAGTATCAGTCTATTATGGACAGTTTGGCTCATGACTTCTTGTAATTTTGACAATTATGGCCAGAAATTGAACGCAGCATCAAAGATATTACGTGTTGTTTTTCGGTCCTGCGTTACTAGCAATAGTAAAAAGTTCCGATATACCAATTTGAAAGAGACCTAAACTAAATTTATAGTAACATAACACAATTTTTGTGCCGGTATTCCTTATTTTTGGCATAAAATTTTTTACATCATCACGTAACTGAATTTTATTCGTCTGCGAATTGTGAACACGATTTCACGAAATTATGAAGTATGAGACTGTAGAATTTACAGTGATCATTCAGGTATATTTTTTCCGCACTTGTAGATACTATTCGTATTTTGAGCCATTTCAATCGAATTCTCACTGTTCGAATATTTGGGATTAACCTAAAATTTGCCCTGACATTCTTTTACTGTAATGTTTGCTGTCTCTGGTGATGTAAAAATACCAAGCGGGAGAAGCTGCTGTCAGTTTCTCATAAAATCATGATTTTATCGCTTCTTCAAATTTGTGATGGCTCCTAGATATTTGTCCTAGGGGAACTATATCCATCACTTTTATTTACAACTGCCAATTTATTTTCTCTGCAGTCAAGAAACCAAATTTATGCTCTCATCTTCATTCTGGATGTTTACTAAACGAAAGGATTTTTTCGGCGTTAGAGATGTGGTTTAGAACAAAATCATAGCAACATACAAACATTTATACTCACACTAGAAGAATATTCATACCTCTCGAAATGCTACAGCACCTCGTGATTCACTTACATAAATAGTAAAACCAGCGTAAAACAATAATCAAATACTCTAACAGGCCATGTTCAGATAATAAGGCGATCATTCTGGCAAGCCTAACTGCTAGTGAAGCTTATCTCCGCGACTAGATAAAAGGAAAAAGTATCGATACTTTTTGGTATCGAGTACTTTTCTTTTGATACCGATACTTTTCATACGATACTCTTCCTCATATCAGTGATTTTTGGAGGTATTGATACCATAATGAAGTTGGAAAAATTAGTGGTGAAGTTGCAAAGCCTCAAAAATAAAAAAATAAAAATATGATCACAAGAGATATGGCTGTATGATGTATAGCCCTCTAAAGGAGAATAAGAACATCTCAAGACGAGAATCGAAATGTTTTTTATGTTGGAAGTAGAACTTGTGTTTGAAGTTTCTCTAATTTGTACAGTATTTTAGGAGTGAAAATAGGAGTAACGAGTAAGGAGTTTTGTCTTTGATTATTACCGTCGTCCCTTGCTTGGTTTGTTTGGAGTGTGCGAAAAGCTTTGTTTTGTACTGTGCTCATGCAATGGTCTATGGTGTTGTAATTGGAACTGGGAATTATCTGTCCGTTAATCCTTTATTACAGAGGCCTGGTAGCTCAGTGGTTTATGCGTTTGCTTTCAAAAGTTCGTTAGCCCGGTCCCGGGTTTAAATTCCGGTGGGTGCAGGAATTTTTAAGAGTTTTATTTTATCATATGACTCGCGCCATGTCGTTCCGCGGTTCGGATTCGTTAAATTGTAGGTCCCAGAGGAAGGGAACAGGCCGTACTACCTCTGACACAGTGGCTTAGTATGCTTCTTTCGGGAGGATCCAACCAACTTTGGGGTTGTGGTCTAAATTAGTGTTTAAATCCTTTATTATTTTATAATAATACATGTAAATGTTAGTTCAGTAAGTGTTAGCACATGCAAAATAAAAAGGCAAAAGTCGAGCATCAGTGTCCTCTTTACTAATAAAAAGGATGAAATGAGCCTTTGTTTGGCGAAACCAGTGTCTTCATCGTCGACTGATCCTTTGGAGCAGTGGGAAGATATGGGAATTTACTTACTTGTGTAAGTTAGCCCGTGGATATCTAACAGTTTCAGCAACATCCACTCCGAACGTTTATTTTCGAAGGTAGGCAGTACAACGTCAAACACAACAAACCGATTATCATCGAAACGATTGAATAAATTATTGTTTTTAAGTTACCGTGTGGAGGAAACGAGTAAAATGTTAGGTTGTACATATTTCAGCTACTTACAGCCACAGTTTAATCAGGAGTTTATATTTCTGTTGATTTCGATCTGAAATAAAGATTGAGTGTTATTAAGTTTGGTATTGTTTCGATTTATTTAATTTATAATACATTTTTTCACAAAGCAAGACTACAAAATGTAATATGATTTATTGCTGCAAATTTCATCATCATAAAAATGTATTGGCCATTTCAGCTGCAAAATTTTTTAAAAAAATGTTTAAAATTTGAATGCGCAAGAGCAGGTCTTTAACCATAAATTTTTTTAAAAAAAATCTTAATCTCAATTAATTTTTGAAAAATATCATGTTATTCACACTTTTTTTCAGATCCATCAAGGTATCGATAATTGTTTTCAATACTTTAGTGCGTACGATCCTTTTTTTCCCCGACACCACTCATCAGTACAGTATCGATATTTTTATTCGATATTGTGTCCCTTTCTGGGACCGCCTCTAAATCAGCACGTTTACTGCAATGGCAATGTCGGTACGTACAAATGATGATCATGGAGAGCCCACCTGGTTTTGGATCGGGTGTTGCTCCTTGGTGGCGGTGTCTGGTTGCGACTTGCGGCTGCAATCCGTCGCACAGTGTCCTCCAGCCACTCGTTCACCTTCTCACGACCTCCTCTCGGGACGGGCACGCTCGCCAGCAGTTCTAGAGTCGTCCACATGCTCTCCGACAAGTCTCAGGAAATCTAAAGAACTGTCAGACACTTTCTACAAACAAAGAGCTGAGGATTCTTGGATTATTCAGTAACATATCGATTTGTTGTACTAATAAAGTGGAATTTTTGAAGTGAAAAAGTTCTTTGGGAAACTTCTCAGGGAAAAATTTATCATAGCAACGCATTGAGTGCGTATGCGCCGTAACGTTCTGCACATGCACACTTAACGTTCTGCACATGCGCATTTAACGTTCTGCGCATGCGCACTTAAAGCTAGTTTGATGCAGCAAGTTACGGCTGTCACTTATGCTCAGGCAATGAAGTCTCCACGGGTGTCCCGCCGGATTGTGTTGTGAAAACACGATATTTTGACGACCAGCCCCGCCGTCTTCCTTATGTGCGGAGGCATCTGTACCAGTCGTCAAAATATCCTGCTTTCATAATACAAACCGGCGGTACAACCGTGAAGACATCATTGCTATCGTACGCCGGGAAAGTCTCCGTTCTTACACTTAAGCTCATATTAAGCAAAGGGTCACATTAAATGTGAATCAAGTATTACCTATTCAGTTACCATAACCTTTGAATACTAAAATACATGTTACATATAAAAAATAATGAAGTATAATAGTAATAAATAGTAATATAAATTAAAAATAATAATCATAATCAGCATGATATCTGTAAAGTTCTATTTACTAGAATATTTTTTATTTGTTCCAAATAAAAATTGTGTTTTGATGATGTCTCTCGTATTCCATTGGTTGTAAGACCAAATATCAGATAATTTCATCCAAGTTTTTTTTTCGATCTAAAAGCTCTAAACACGAAATATAGAGTACGGCTTGATGCAGTACAATATAATCTACTGAAATGTACTTTAACTTTTTGATAATATTATTTTTTTTTTTTTTAGAAGAATAACTCGGACAAATTTCCTGTTTACAGTACAAATGCAATAAAATATTATCTTTGGTCCACTCGAGTGCGAAAGAAATATAAAAAAATTGTCTTCACTTCTTGCGTATGGACACACTGAAACGCGAATTTATTTATTTATTTTGGAGAAATTTACCAAAAAAAATAGGAAAGAATCTAAACTGCACTTCTACTACCAACGGCTTTACTCCAGAACATAACTAACAAATTAACAACTCTCGTTGAAGCTACATAGGAGTACAAGTAAATCTATTCAATTGTGATAGGAATTAAATAAACATTCAGTTATATACCGTTTAAAATAAAGATACTAGATTATTTTAATAGTAAGTTGAAGGCAGAGAATAATAATTGTCTTCATTTTTTTACTAATTCGATCGCCATAGACAGTCCACAATAAACCGCAACAGCAAATTTACTAAGTAGTTCACTGACCTTAATGTTGAATCATACAGAAATGCGAAGTACTGATAGCTAAGATCCACCGCAGATTTTCTTTCGAGTACGTGTACTGGTGCATGACTTCAGCTTGCAAGTAGTGGCCACACTGGTTCCCTATGCAGAGCATCCTCTAGTTCGCTGAGCGGTGCAACCCACGCCTGACCCAACACGTCACTGCCAACCGCGATCGGTTCTCGACCTCTCCTCCCCCACTACCTGCTGCTGCGATCGCGCCTTTTGTTGCACCATGTTTTCGTGTTAACGCCAGCTGCGGTGATTCCCACGAACACCTCTAGAAACTCGAAAGGCGTGGCGTCAGAGGATCGACAAAACTGCGAAAGTGATAGACGGCTGCCTGCTGCAGAGACCTCGAGTTTTCAAGTGTCTTGCATGTAATGTTCCACTGTTCTTCGGTGTAACGGTTAGCGTTCTCGCCTCGCATTCGGGAGGACGGCGGTTCGAATCCCCGTCCGGGCATCCAGATTTGGGTTTTCCATGGTTTCCCCCAAATCTCTCCAGGCAAATGCCGGGATGCTTCCTTCAAAAGGCCATGGCCGAATTCCTTCCCATTCCTTGCCCCCATCCTTGCCCCCCATCCTTTCCCGTCTCTAAAGACCTCGATGTTAAAAAGAGACGTAAAGCAGTTACAAAAAAAAAAAAAAAATTCACTACTTTAAAAGAAAAATAATAATAATAATAAATTAAAAAATAAACGAACGATACAGCATGGTTAAACTGTCGTGGTCGATGTCGCAAAAGATTTTTATCGGTGCTTTCTTTCTACATGACACTTCTTCTTGGAGGGAAGAAGTCTGCATTATCTAGTACTTGGTCGCCAAAGTAAGAAAGAGAATGAGGACAAATTCCTAATCACTATATCGTTTGTCACAGGCAGAAGATATGGATTTACTCCACAGGTACCGATTAGCCCGTTGCATGAAGAAAGTCAAATGGTCTCTTTCTTAATTCCCTTTCGCAACAATTTCACGTCTCCCTTCAAGGATCCTTATACAAAATATAAATTAAAAATTACAAATTCCGTTGTAATGTTCAAACTGAGTAGTATAGACAAATGAAAATATGATTTTTCCTCTCTACCTCCGTACATATTCAGCTCCTCTCTTTGTTTCAGCGTAGCCATTATAACCTAAGTCCTCAGTTGTCTGCTTCACGTATACTAATCTTTTTACCTTCAACTATTCCTTCCATTAACAAAACAAACCAATCCCGCATATCTTCCTGCATCTACATCTGTATTCTGCGATTCACTAAATGTGAGGGGCAGAGAATGTTTTGCACAAAAATAAATTTCTTCTCTTCTGTGCATTCCAATCCACGACAGGACGATTGAGGAAAGAATATTAAAAGTATCATTTTCGCACCTTATTTCCATAATTTTATCTCTATTTCGTTAGAATTCAAATACGCTGGTGGGTGACTTTTTCTCCACACTCATAAATGAAAATGAGTGTTGGCAAGTGATATATACATAATTTCTATAATGTGTTTTTTTGTCACAAGCCATTATCTCCATTCATATTTAACCGAAATCTATGAATTATAAGATATGGTCTCCACTTTGATAACATCGTATTTTAATAAAGGAATTTGACCCTTAAAGGGCATAAGTGTCATTTTTTTCATAACGTGTTTTTTTTTAGCCATTTATATCTCTTGATACCTAATTGAAGTCGGGAAATGTATAATTTTAAAGATTAAAGTCTCCGCTCTGATCACATCATATTTTAAGAAAGAACTTCTTCAAAATTCTACTTTTAAAGGGCAAAAATATCATTTCTAAAACGTGTTTCTTTTTCTTTTTTACCTCGCTTGGTGCCTATCCAAAATCGATAAATGAGTTATCATTTTAAAGACCTAGGTGTCCGCTTTGGTCAAACCATATTTAATGAATGGAATTTTTTGGAATTCGACCCTGAGGGGGCAAAAGTATCAATAATATTTCCACAACGTGTTATTTACTATGAGCCAATTATTTCCTTCGATACCTAACAGAAATCGATAAATGACATATAATTGAAGAAAGAATTTTTTTCGGAATTTGACGCTTAAGGGGCAAAAGTAATAACTAAGAAGGTCCCACGTATGAGACAGTTCAGAGCTCAGTCCCTAGATAGAAGCAGTACATATCACGGAGATGTCAATAAATTGTTTTTCTTTTTATGTAATAAGTAGCTATTCGAATATTTTTTTCTGTCCCGGAAACATTTCTGTTTTGTTATACAACTCCAATTTAACACTTTATTCGTTAAATTTTCACACAGGCTATGATCACAGCCAACATATATCACAGAGCTATGAATATGCTGTGTGTATTTTGTTCAGGCTGGTTGTATTCTGTTAAGGTCAGTGACAGTTTTGTCATACATACCGAATGTTTTACATTTTCTTAATCGTTTCGTAGTATGTTGTAAGTATTTTGATGCATACCTATTATACTAAGTATACAAACAATTTTTACAAATGAGACGGTTTTACATTTCATTCTATCACAAGCCGCCCACCTCAATGTTCGTCGTAATTTATTCGCGAAATTATCGCACGGGTCATCTAGTTTTACAACAAATTCAAAAGTAAACTATACTTGTATCTTCCATCTACTAGACAATCCAAACACTCACACATAAAATCTGTGACAGTTTCATAAAGGCTGAAGCAAGCGTTCACAAAACGAATAACTCTCCTCTTTACATTCTGGATACTGATAATCAGTCATTTGAAATATGGATACCACACAGAACACAACGTTATCTTTTTTTTTTTTTTTAGTTTCGTATGAGTGTAGCAGGTCTTCAAAATCCCTGTCTATAATTAGCCTAACACGTGTCAAAATTTATGCTCTGTTCCAGGTAATGTTATTTTTTATTGTTAACCACCAATATTTCAGGTAGTCAACTTGCTAAAGATTACATCTTACACTGAAGTTTCAAAAGTCGTGCGATTGGAAGATGCAAATATGCAGATGGCGATAGTACCGAGGAAGAAACGTCGGGGGCTTCATTTGTATTCTCTTGAATTGTGTGAAAAGTTTTCTTTGAAAACGGAATGGTAGTTGGGAATTCCATATCGGAAATTGTTTGTGAATTCAACATACCTCGACCCACAGTAATAAGGGTGTGCCGTGAATTTTATTTCTGAATTTCCTCCCACCATGGACCATGGAGTAGCTGACCATATCTGCTTAATGAGACCAGTGACGTCTGCCTTGAGGTGTTTGTGTTAACAGACAGGCAACACTCCGTTGCAGAATAGCTGCACTCAATGTGGGACGTACGACAAACGTATCCACGCGGACAGTGCAGCGAATTTTCAGCGTTGATGGAATATGGCAGCACCAACGCAAGTGCCATTGCTGACAAAACGTCATCGGCTGCAGCGTCTCTCCTATGTATGCATGGTCGGATGAGTCAAGATTCCGTTAGTTATACAGCCAGATTTACAAGTAAACTATAAAAATGACACAATCTTAGAAACAAAGAGAATAAAATTCCTTGGTATTAAAATAAATGAGGAACTCAGTCGGCACCAACATATCACTTCACTACTGAAGAAGTTAAGCAGTGCCACCTTTGCAATACGAACACTTTCTCAAACAGCAGATCTAGAATTAACAAAACAGGTGTACTCCTCATATTTTCATTCAGTGATGTCATATGGCATAATTTTTTGGGGAAACTCTTCACAAAGTAAAAAAGTTTTCTTAGCACAGAAAAGAGCTATTATGATGTTGCGTAGGTAAAACAAAAAAATTCTCGCAGACAACATTTTCAAAAGTCAATATTTTTACAATGACTTCTCAGTACGTGGTGTGTCTAAAAAGTTTGGTGAATGGTGTCATATCTGAACGGCAACTTGGCGCATGTGTGCGTGCATGCGCATGGGTCTTCATAGACTTCAGGAGACTCAATAGACTGGCGGTGTAAAAAGACTGCGACCAGTTGAACTTAGTCAGTGTGAGAGGAAGTGTCACAGCGTAATGGAGCAACGTGCAGACATCAAGTTCTGCTACAAATTGGGGAGGGAAGACTGCAACGGAGACACATGCCAGAGTTGCACAACACTGGAAAATGGATGCTGCTCCATGACAATGCCCCTGCACACTGCGCGATCCGTGTGCGCCAATTCCTGGCGCAGAAGATAGTAACTGTTCTTGAGCACCCTCCGTACTCCCCTGATCTGGCTCCTGTTTTCCCCGCTTGAAGGCGGCAATGAAAGGTGAACGTTTTGCGGATGTGAATGCCATCAGAGATCGTGTGACAGTCGTTCTGTGATCGATTCCACAGGAGGGCTTTGTGGATAGTTTCAAGACGCTATACAAACGTTGTCAAAAGTGTGTTGTAGAGGGTGGCTACTGTTTTGAAAGGCAATTAAGAAATTTTTGTAATCTTGGTTGTCCGGGTTGAACCGCGTCAATTTGTTGAAACCTAACGTTTCGGCCATCATTTTGTGGCCTTCTTCAGAGTACAGTACTCTGAAGAAGGCCACAAAATGATGGCCGAAACGTTAGGTTTTCAACAAATTGACGCGGTTCAACCCGGACAACCAAGATTACATTGACAACGACCGCGGAAGTCTGCGCACCCACTTGAAGAAATTTTTGTTTGTATCTATTGTTTTGTTTGTTGTCTGACAGCAATCACCGAACTTTTTAGACACACCATGTGTATATATTATCTCATGTGTTTTGTTATAGAACATTTTAACCTGTTTACATCTAACTCACAGGTACACAGTTTCAGTACAAGAAACAAAAATATCTTGCACAAAATACAAACATCTTTGTCATTAGTACAAAGAGGAGTTAATTATTTTAGGATACATCTGTTTAATAAGCTTCCTAAGGGTATAAAACAGTTTGCAGATAATAAAGATATTTCTAAAGAAAAACTGAGAGATTATCTTATTGGCAACTCCTTCTACTCCATTTAAGAATTTGAACAAAATAATTAATCGTATTCAATATGAGATTTTGCAAAACTCGGTTGTAAACGTTTTTCTCTTTATTTGTCTTCGTAACATGATTTTTTTCACTATGATTATGACTCGTATGTATGTCTATTAACCAAGACATGTTTCACGTCCCAGAAGTCCTTCTTCAGCAGGGATCCATGTAACAAGATTGATAAATAAATAAATAGTTGCCGCAGAACCCACGAGGCTAAGGACTGAGGCTGTCTGGAAGAAATTGTGGAAGCTGATGGTGGTTCCATTCCTAAGTAACGGATAATAACAACACATAATTCAGTTAGTAGCAAACAATCTAAAACTGCTATTAATTGATAATTAGAAATTTGTAAAAGTATTAGTCGCACTACTTCTCTTTGAATCATGGGCAATGTAACACATATTGCAACCTGTTAGCTATGAAATGAAATATCCATTCTCAAACCGTTTGCCGTACTTCGTAGTCCTGTATCTTCATTAAGAGCTGGTTCTGTGGTACAGTATCGAAAGCTTTCATGAGACCTAAAAGGAAATCCATCTTGTAATCATATAACAATAAAATTCTTCATGACGTGAGAAAATAGGGCCAGCCGCATTTCACAAGAGAAATTTCTTCCAAATCCTTGGTGACCAGTTGTAACAGTTTTAGGTATTTAAGCATCATTATATCAGTTCTAGAAGGGACTTTATGCTTAATAACATCACAAGTTATACGTTTAATACTTGGTCTTTTCTTATGCGAGAACTTACTTGAAACTGAGATCTAACTAACAGAAATTCACGTAATAAAGAAACAACCTCCGGTAATTTATAATTAGCTGTAATTTACATTATTATTGCGATCTATGTAAATTTATTCTTCATAGAATAATGTATAAAATAATCTCTGGTCAACACTGGGAAATTTTTAGAACTTTCTTGTGGTGTTACAGTACGCCATTAAATATAGTCGCTGTTTTGTATTACCTTACGGATATTACTGCATTGTGTTTCCTCTAAGAGTAAAAGCTATCTATTATCCTTTGCTATCTGGTCTAAATATCAAACTACTATCCCACATGCGGACTATTCCCAGCTGCTTTTTCACACATATATTCCGCTGAGTAGTTCCTCGTCCTCTAGTGGCAACTTCCACCAGACACGAAATGTTCTGCACGGCTTGTGCCATCTTCGAGTTGGCAAGGAACTTCATTTTTGTTTACCGGCTGAAAATCTCTATATAATGCGTTGTCCACACCTAACGATTTCATGTATTATAAAAACTAACACGTCAATCTGAAAAGCATTACACCTTAAAATAACTCACACCACAGAAAAAAAGTGAATAAGGACGTTCTTTAACCGTGTAGGAAGTGGTGAAAGCGTATGTACGCGTCACTTATTTGTGTGAATGATTTCGTTGTGTGTATATTCAGAACTGTGTATAGTTTGCGTTGTTAATTAATAAAAAGTAGAAGGTGAAACCTGGTGCCGGGCGATTCAGGCCTGCTCTTCTGAAACACATCAAAGGGACCGCCAAGCTTAACTTCCCCATCAGACGGCCGAATAATTATCGACAGTGTCGTATAACCTCACTCAATACATACTGCGAAAAAGTTATGGATTTAACCCGTGACTTTGGTACACAATCGGGCAATTTTCATAAAATATGTCACTTCGAGAAAAGTTTTGCCCTTCACTCACTACACTCCCTCATTGACAGGTTATCTTTTGGGTCCCGAGAACCGAGAAGATTCTCTGTTCCTACCATAAGGTTTTTTTTTTTTTTTTGCTAATTGCTTTTTGTTTTGTCTACGTCGATGACATTAGAGGTGGGAAGGAGCTGGTCCATTGCCTTTTAAGGGAACCATCCCGACATCCACTTAGAGTGATTTGAGGAGACCATGAAAACCCAAATCTGGATTCGAACCAGCCTCCTTCTGAATGAAGGACTGGGCATTACCACTCGCCCCCCACGCTTCGTCCTACCAGAAAATTCCGATAGTTGGTATGCTGGATAATTATTGAGCAAACTTTGTGTGGGGTTATATACCGAAGATTATTGAATTTGAAGATTTCTAAGAAAAATATTAGAAAAATGGAAAAAGAATTTTTCGATATGAAAGAAGAAATGTAATAATGTAATAAGGATGGAAACTTCTAAGAAAAAATAAATCTAAGGAAAGAAAGTGAAAGAAGTGACTTTACCTGTGTTTTGTATTCCCTAATATAATCATGGATGGGACGAGCCCCGTTGTCCAGAATTCTCGACAATATTTTGATTAAGACCTTTTGCCTTCTGATGTAAGGCGGTGGGATGTTGCTGAGCACCGGCAGCTACTGGATAGGTGTAGGTAGAAGCGAGCCAGTTATGATGTTCATTGTGTGGCCAAGCTGAACATCCACCAACTGGCTGTGAGAACTATTAAGCCACACGCTATTGCAGTATTCTGTTGTGGAGTAAATCAAGGACAAGGTTGTTGTTCTTAATATATTCGCGTCAGCTCCCTATCAAGTTCCTGCCAGCCGCTGAAGTAGAGTGTTTCGACTTTTAAGCTTGGCAGCTGTATTCTGAAGGTGCTTTTTGTAAGTGAGGGCCCTGTCTGGTATTTTGAGGTACTGTTATACTCCAGCATCTGGTCTCTGAACACTATATTTGTCTGGTATTTCATTTGTTTGTTGCTAAGGTCGAATGTAGCTATCTCTGTTTTCTGCTGATTAGGTTGAACGCGCCACCTTCGAAAGTAGGCATCCATTTTCTGAAGGTGATTTCTTCAGCCTCTGCGGAGATAGTTCTTTGCAATGCGAGATTGATATCATCAGCATACATAAATTTTCGAGAGACTGTGTCTGGCAGGTCATGAGTATATAAACAATCCTGTGATATATAGGCCTAAATAATATCTGTTAAGTTTCGTATCTTTGACTGGATGGATTTAACACTTCTTTTTTAATGTCACTTCAGTAAACACAGTATGACAACATCATAAACTAGCTGCTGCCCTTGACTTCGTTTGTCAAGAATTTTGAAGATTTTTATACGGAACCTTCAATATTTTCAGCATAAAAAGTAATCTGTTTTACTCCCTGCCAAATCACTAAACCACACGTGAAAGTCTCGTCAAAATCTGTTCATATATTAAATATTTTGCATATAGATCATTTATTTTTGTTAATACGTGAAAAACCTGAAACATGTGTCGTATTCTAGAATATTCTAGTTCACTCAAGCACATTCTATAACGTTTAAGCACATTGAAGAGCATACTAGAAGATTTCTAAGATTTTTTTTAGATTTTTTTTAGAAAATTTTGATCGAAATATGAAAATTCCCTAGGTCAACCATATTTTTAATCACACAGCTCCACAGCTACAGACATGCAACCACCACAGTGCACGCTGGGAGATTCGAGGCTGCTACCACACACAAACAACAGTAATCTGCGCTAATTAGTTGTGGCTGCAAAGTGAAATATAGGGACACACACGTCTATTTTTATATTAGTCGACCACTTGCAACCACCATACCTCCCCAACCCCACAACTTCCGCCATGCAACAACCATAATGTGTGATAAGAAACTCGAGGCTATTTCCACACACAAACGCCAGTAGTATGCGATAGGTACCAGTGGCTGCAAATTGAAATATAGGGACATACGCATCTATTTATATATATTGTTCTGAAAAGTTATTCTTTTTTTTTGTGTTGCTGGAATTATAATAGAGGATGTGTGCTAACCGAAGTAAAGCAGTTTCTCAGTATATTTCACAAACACAAAAGCTATACCAGAATCGAATATATTCTTAAGTTCTTACATTAATTCCAGTAGAACTGGGATTCTAAATGGTACCTTGGTCTGATAGGTTTGTTCAGGATCCTATATACAAAATTAAACTTGTTAACCGAAGTGAAAGGTGTCAGCATCGCCTTCAAAATACATTAATTCTGTACCAACGTGCGTTGTGTTGCTATGTTTCTGATAGAACTGCTTTTAGATATAAACTAGGGAACATGCCGGCTTTGGCCTACATTATTAGATAAAACCAGCCTAAAATTAGCGGTATTCCTCGGGTTAACAACCGGGAGGAGGCGCGTTCGAAAATGCATATTTAGTTTTTCTATGGTTTTCCGAAATCACTCCATGAGAATGCCGGAACGGTTCATTCAAACAGTCATAACCAATGTCCTGTCCCCCTCTATTGTCTCAATGTCGACAAAAAAAGGAAGAAAGAAAGCTAAACACATTAACTGGACTTAGGCTCCCGCAAGTTATATCTCTGGATTTTCAGTGTTACAGCAAGCAACTTTAACAACTCACTATCAGCGATGCTGTTGCGTGCTGCTTACACCACTAATAATGCATTGTAGTTAGCAACAGCGTAGATGAGGATAGTGATATCACTAAGGTAATGCCGGAACCCGGAAGGGCGTAACAGAATGCCGTATCTCGCTAAAATTCGTTATGAAGTGTCGTAGCGTGCAGCCTTGACACACCCAGAACAATCACCTCAGTCTATGACCGCGACGACACGTTATTAACAGGAGTGAATATCTCATCAACCTTCGAAGCAGGATTAAGGTATTGATGGAAATGTCCACGATATTGTCTGTTCTGTTGAGTTAATTTAATTTTCCCGTAGGAATTGTACAAAGTAAAATTTAAATTGCCGTCGAAATAAAAGATTAGAATAATACGATATAATTAGCTCAAAAATATCACTTTGTTAAAATTTCACAGATCAACCTGCCTAGAATTCATGGAAACTGCACCACTTTCGGAACCTGCGAGAAACTGGTACTAACCTGTTGAAATTTACATCAGTCGCTTCGTCAACACGTTGTCTTCACGTTTTGCGATCATACATTCCGGAAAAGTCGCTAAAAATTTAATTAAAAATGCCGAAATAAGAAAGGCTGAGCAACTGCTAAATGCTTTCAGCACTGCTAAAATAACATAAAAATTATCTGTACAGGGATCATTTCAACCTAAACAGTTTAGTTTGGTCATAGAAATCGTGGTTAGGTTCCGAAAGTGGTGCAGTTCCCGAATTCATAGCATTTTGAAGCGTAAATTAGTGATAATAGTGATAAATGTTTGTTTAGGTGAAGATTTTTTCGTACTGATACCGGTAACTTCTCATAGCAATTTCCCATAAAACCTTATTATTGTCGTATTAGCCTAAGTGAGATAAATCATTATAAGAATTCACTGAAGAAAATAATAGAAGTTACAGCTCTTCGTAGGAAGCTTATAATCACTACATGATAAAAGTGAAAATTGATGAGTATGCCTGAATTTTTATCGTACTCTCCGTATTACCATTCCTGGATCATAATGGTCCGCATTATGTATTTAACACACTATGAGCTAAACCATGCACAGCTATGCCTCTTATTCCATGTTGCAATGGACATTAAGTTTATATGAAAACTCATATTTCCTAGTTTTGCCATGCTATTACCAACTCAGATCAATTTCGAGAACTTATCACGTCATTGTTGTATCATTGTATTCGAGATGGTGGAATGTGACATTTCGTCTGGTCTTTCTGGATCAACAAAAGTAATAAATCGGTATTCTCTCACCATACTGCTTGATCTTCGGATATGGCAATATATGAAATGCCGCTGTTTTGGCTGTTATAATTTCACGAATATTTTAAAAAATATTACTGTTCATTATTCAACTGTAACGCCTACCATCATTCCGAAATAGTCCTTCGGAGACGATTATAGGATGAGAGGACTGGCTTGAGCGTTACGGAAATAGCCTTTATAATAGAAGAATGTTGAATTAACTATATTAGGACCAAATCCTGTGGCCGGAAGGGGTCCGCTACATTTAATCCGACGTAATATACAATTAAATTATTCACTTTCATTCCGTCATATCAAACTCATCTAACACGCCAACTTAAGAAACTTCTTTCAGTATTTTTGGAGGATGAATAGCGAACTAATTACCTTCCTGTTTTTCAGGCTGCTAACTAGGCCTAATTAATGCGAAAAATAGAAATAGCAACACACTGTGAATAGTATAAACAATTTTCTGCTTTATAACTGTAAATTTGTTGGTGTCTCAGCATTCCCCTAGCTGATTAAGATATTCCTCCTACAAATAGTGGTCACGATAGTCAATATTTCAAGTCTGAGATTTTAACTTGACCTATTGTTCCTTTCCTTCGCCCACACTGCCAAACTAGCAGATAGTTAAATGCCTAGTATATTTTACATCAATAGTTTTTAAGCCAATAGATGAGATATTAAGAAACCTTCATTGAATATTTCATCCACGAGCAAAACTTTTCGCAAGTGACGAGTTTCGAAATGCTGCTTGCTTCTAATGGGCACGAGAAAAGATCAAAATCGTCTGTAAGCTGTTATCATTAGGTCTATACGCATTAAAACATCCACATGGACAATTCCGTAATACCTCCATACTCCGATTCTTGTTTTTATTTACTCAATGAAAACGATTTTAATTCAGAAATAAATCAATAAACCAGTTACCAGACAGCTTGTGACTTTGCTTAGGAGTTTTACATTTTTAATAAGCGTAAGAACCAAATCAGTGCTCATTTATTTATTATGATACTGATAAACATATTGAATTTCAACATGTTTAGATTTCAGCATGTAAACGTATTTCCGTTTCAAGGCATTGTTTGTTTTTGGCATGATGTATGTAGGTTTGTGTGGGGGGAAAAATGAAAGAATTGATGTTATAGCATTGAGCTAAAGCATAATCCTTTAACCACGAAACTGTTATCTAACTCCTTGACTCCAAGAATTTTTCTTCCGCAAAGGTCACCAACCCCACCACAGCTAACAGGGCGTAGACTCAAAGAAGCGGAGGTGCCTGCCTATATAAGGACACCACACACACCTCCAGAGTAACCAGTGGGATGAAGGTAAGCGGTAACAGTTTTAGCAACGTTTGTGTCTTCTTTTGCTTCTCTCTTCCTGTGTTTCTCTTCCTTCTGGCCTAACCGAAGCGTATGGACAAAATATTATGTTGGTTGTGACGGTTCGCATGGACGCATTTAATTTTTTTAATTTAATTTAATTTAATTGCAATGGAGCACAGGCTCCGGTGGCAATATCCCTACACACCCATCTTCCCCCTATCCTGCACCCACCTACATTTGTTCATCTCAAATGGCAACAAAACAGCACAGCACAAAAGAAACTGTGGGTTAAGGGTAACACAATTACAGTTTTGTGTTTAAATTGTCTAAACATATATGAATGAGGTTGGTTTGACAACAGTCGCTTGGTGCAAAATTTAATGGTTGACATATTTATTACAATTTCACACCTGTTCAGCATTGTGTAGCTGTTGAGATAAGCAGGGCTCAAAGAATTGACTTTCCCATTGCACTCTATACCCTGACACTTGTGCATAATGTTGTTACTTTCACCATTGTTACAACAGTTCAGTTCTAATCAAATTTACTCATTTATAGCCTATTCCACCCATTAGGATGCAAAACACTGAATAAATAGGATTTTCAATAATTAGTGTTGTCATACACCAAACTAATCATGAAATAAAATGCAAAATTCATTTTGCTCACTGCTTAAAAATCATATCAGATACATTTCAAGATATTGTTGTTTCAGTACAACATATGCTCAATAATGAAGCAAAATTTTAAGTTCCTACATAACAGCATTTTTGTTTAGTAAGACTTCATACCAAAAATTGTCTAAAATTGAAATGTTTACAGCAGCGTCCGATTCCCCCCCCCCCCCTCCCGGTAAATATATGTTCCTCTACTTGATGGAATAGAAAAAGAAAAATCATCTGCTTTACTTGTATGGGATCTCAGACTAACATAATTTTACAAAATTTAGCAACATGAAAATTCAAAATCTGTTTTTTATTTTGTTTACAAGCAGGAGATCTATGACACATGAGCATACACTGTGTTGTGACAGCAATGTGGCTCCATTTACTAGTAAGTACAGGACCCTAAAAACACAAGCAAGGATCAACCAGGCAAATATTTTTGTTTTTGCACTGACCTACTGTTATCCTCAGGTAATCAACTATTCCCCTCATCTTTCTGATTTAAAATGTACATTAAAAAAAAAATGTTGTCATTGGTGGAGTCAAATAAGAAAGGGTATTTTTGGAAAATGAGTCCAGCGTTTAGTGTCTAAAAAATGTTGACAATCCAGATTCAATTGACACAACTCATATGTGAAGAATTTTCAGAAAGATTCTCATTATTCAATTACTGAAGTAGTTGTATTCATGGGAACTGGCGTGGGTAGCAAGAATCTATGGTTTCAGTGAAAACTATTTGCCTGTGACTGTTGACCCATATACTCAAGACGACCAGTACTACATTGTGTTCTTATGGAAAAAGAAGTATCAGTGCTGTGGTTTGGTGGGAATAGGAGATAGTATAATTATTTTCGTGTTTGTATTATTGCAACCCTCCCATTTGCAACTTAAGATATGTGATGCGTTTACTCCCCCTATCCTAGTTTCAATCTAAGTACCGCAACACATTTTCCTGTTCAACACCATCAGCATACAATTTAAAGTACATATAATTATGACAGTCAGTTTTAAACAAAAAATAAATATGAAATTATATCACCCATCTTTTAGAAAAACATAGCAAACTTCCATTCCTGCTTATTAGTCACAAGAAATAAATACATCATACATTACCAGCTGTAAACTTTACGCATTTGAATCGAAATCTGATACATCGATTCACAAAAAAATAAGGTCTAAAAGATCGATTTTCTAAAAATCTATTTGCTTTTTGAGTTCGTATTTTCAGTATAAATCTAATAATAGTAAACAAAAAGGACACCATAATAATCCATCTTTTATCATTTTTAAACTAATTAAAGTTTTTTACAGCTAAATCAAAGTATTTGAAATGATATAGTTTACAATTCCCAGTACTTAATGTGAAGATTTTCAGGAACAACAGTCTGTCCAGTCTATTAGGATCCTAGCGGATCCGCTCATCACTTGCGATGTTGCCGGCAATCGAAAAGAGGCGCTCGCAACGTTCTGATGACCCCACGATAACAGATATACTTCATGGCTGTTGAGTAAACGTGAAGTTGAATTTTTTTTATTCTTGCCAGTAGAGTATAGGATCATACTTCAGGTGCACAACTGCCTTATATCTAGAGAGTTGCTTTTTCACAAGTAACTTATCGAAATTCCTCTTTCTATATCATTACCTTCTGCTTCTTCCTCTTGTTTTTTTTTTTTTTTTTTTTTTTTTTTTTTGTGGGAGCTGTTGCTGCAATTTTAAATATAGAACTAAGTTTTTTTTATCTATAGCTCGATTACATGCTACTTTGTCAGCAAAATGATTTTTTTTTTAATCCAGGATCTAAAATTGTCGCAGTTGCTAAATAATGAACTTGTTCGAATGTACATATTTCTTTTTCAAGCCTTTAATAATTAAAGTTCTTTTAGCACTGACATCAGTGAGGTTTCATTGCATTATATGTTTCAGTCATACAAAATACGATTGGTATAATGTTACAGCCAGTAAACTGGCTGTAACATAAACCTGATATTTCTTTAGTTATTGTTTATAACCTTCTCAACATATTTATAAAAATAATAGCTTTAGGTAATAGCTTATTGATAATGCATTTACAAGGTTTTTTTTTGTTTTATGAATACACTATAATTTTTTAACAGCTCAATAATTTAATACTTTTCAACAGAAAGAACAATTTCTACGTAATATTTGTTTTACAGGAACACACATATCATTCATTGCGTATTTGTATTCTCTTAAATTTTATATGCACTATATACTTGTTTAAGTGTCCGTAATTAATTTTAATGTGGATTCTTTTCGAGGTTTGATCTTTGTACTTCACGGTCTTTGATGAACCTATGGGAAACGCGCGGACGCCATTTCTATCAGGCAGGGCCGGCGTTAGGGAGGGGTAAGCGGGGCAAAAGTACCCGGGGCCCAAGCCCCAAAAGGGGGCCCTCCGTCCAGCGTGTCTAGCTAAATAGAAATAAATAAAAAAATCTGAGAAAGGTGTTATTTGATTTTTTGTTTTTGATTAACATTTTCTGACTTTATCCAAATAATCAAAGTGTAAAAAAAAATAGAGGCGAGGGGCCCCGAGAACACTTACCTGGGGCCCGAGAATCCTAGCGCCGGCCCTGCTATCATGAGTAGGGGTGACTGAAAATTTCCGGCGTGCATGAAAAGTAAGTTACGGGAAAATGGTTAATAAAACAGAATTGAGCTTGGATGACGTAATCAAGTTATCTAAGATGTCCTCTAGGGGAGGTGGTCTTCGAGGAAGAGGTGCCGAATCTCGATTTTCAAGGTTATACTATCGATTCACTGGATCGATTCATACTATAAATCGATTTTTAAAAATCGATGTTTTTTTGGTCCAAAAAATCGACTTTTCGATTAATCGATCTCAGATCGCCATGTCTACTTTGGACTGCATCACAAGTAAAGAAGCTCTCCACTTGCGAAAAGTAGTCTGTTTTAGTACCGATTTTAGCACCGAAAATGCCGAAAAGCGAGTGAACACCAAAAACAAGTTTTGCACATGTGAAGTTCAATTCTTCTGAAAATTTCAGTATGTTATTTTTAAAACTGAAATGTTGATTTTTGCGGATTTAACAACATAAACATGATTCTCAACTTTTTTTTCATATAATAATTGCACTATTGGTACGATTAACTACAAAACGGCTGGCGCAGTGTTCATTGAACCTATCATAGAGTGTAAACATTTATTCATTGAAAGCAGTGGCGTAGCTAGGTCAACAAGGGCCCGGTGTAAAAAATTTATTTTGGGCCTTCAGGCCAGATGGGTGACTTTTTTTTTGCTTTTTGTTGCTGGTAGGGGCCCCTTGATCTGAGGCTGGGGCCCCTGAGTTGTGCTTAGGGGCCTCATGAGCAAAGGTTTGGGGGCCCCATGAACGGTGAGGGCCTCTTAGTGAGGGAGCCCCCTGTGTCTTAAGGTCCCCCTTAGACGACGGTAGAGTTAAAAAAAAAAGGTCGCCAGTTTGCCGTGAAGGCCCGTAGGCCCTGTGAACAGCGCTTGGGGTCCCTGAGGTATGCTTGGGGGCCCCTTAAGCGTAGGGGCCCCGGTGCACTGCACCGCCTAGCCCCATAGTAGCTACGCCCCTGATTGAAAGGGATATAAGAGATACAACAAAGTGAACATGGGAATTGTTTCTGCATTCGACTGGAGTGATCTAGGAAAACCATCGAATATCCAGAAAAGGTTACTCGCCTTACATTCTTAGTTTTCTCGCTCAATAAAATATTCCCATCCCATTCCCTAATCACAAAATAATCATCCTAGAAACAATTGGTTCTAAACCTAATTTCTATTACATTATTTTATTAGTCATTTATGCACATGATTGTTGCTTGTAATAAAGTGTGTTTGCTTTAATCTTGAAACAGATCTTGTTCCGATATCATACATCTCGATACGTGAGGATACTACTGAGTGGCGTGTAGAGATCCTCAACATAATAATTTATACAGATTCAATAGTAATCATGGTCGTCATTCGCTTGCGGGAAAATATTAACTGAAATCCTAACTAAGTGTTCTTATCTAAAGGATTCTACAAAGAATTTGTAATGAAATAGGAATACCGTTTCAAAACAGTTTATTGAACATTACAAAAATCTCCAGGCCGGTACCGAGCACTTATTACAATTTGTAAGTCTGTATCTAACAATGCTCATCCGAAAATTTCAGGTTTACAAATAGGAACGTTCTTCTAAAATCTCACACATTTGTTGTGCACAGTCAATTAGTTTTAGAGTTCTTCAGTTTCTTTTTGATACATCGCGTATTATTCTAACGCAGGCACTACGTGGTTAACACACCACATGGTTACACGCCGTATTTCACCACCTACGGAAAGGCACGTTTACAGGACAGGCAACTTGAATATTACTGTCCGTACCAACATTGCGTCTTTTCTCTTCCATCTTTCGGCCAATCATAGCTTCTCTAATCGTCGCATGAGCCAATCTGGTCAATCGTGGGTTTCTTCTTCACTTAGAATAAGAAAGATTACTTCGTAGCTAAGTCTCTCCACTTTATTCTTTGAATCTCACAGATTTATATTGTTCTATCTTACCGGCTGGCGTTCTCTCTGCTAGACCGTCAACTATACCAAAATAGTTTTTACATTTCTCCTACTTAGTCGGCTTCCTGACACTTACGTTACAATCTGGTATGAACTTTGCAATTAGCTTCTGATGAGAACAATGTTAACTGTGTTCCAGATCTTCAAAAACCAACCAAATCAACATCACATTTATCTTTTCTCTCCTATATGTACTTGTCACAAATCATTCGGCTCTTCTCTGGACGATCTCCAAGAGATGTAATGTATTAACTAATTTTGATAGGACCCCCCCCCCCTCCACATATTACAGAATAACAATATTGCCGCATGAACGCCAGTGTACCGTCTGCCAGCATGGCGCAGCGGGTAGCGTCACGAATTGCGGAAGGTCGCCGGTTCAATCCCGCCCACTGACAAAAATTATTTAATTCTGTTTATTATTTCCAGAAGATTCTACATGTTTCCTAAGGTCACTTGTTAACTACTCTTGTAATCTCTAGTACGTTCTATCTGTGTATAAATAGAAGAGCATTCTGCCCAAGAGGCAGTCAGTGCTGCGTGTATGTTTGAGTTCTCAATAAACCTGTTCTCAGTTTAAGTGCTGTGTTCATTGACAAGTAACCTTCGAATTCACACCTGTCCCGGTTCCAACGCGACAATATTCCAAATGAGATCATACTAGTGATTTGTACCCAATAGAGTTTACTTCAGTGTACATTGTTTTAAATTATGACCTTGTAATATTGTTTGCTTTCCCTATCACATTTTTAATGTGTTCATTCTAATGTTAACAAATTCTATTGAATACACTAGTGATTTTCAACAGGGCCGGCACTAGGAATTTCGGGCCCGGGGTAAAATGGGAGACCCTTTTTTTTTTTTTTTTTTTTTTGCCTGAGAGCCCCTAGAGTCGGTGATCAGGCCCCCATCAGCCGGCGGGGCCCGGGTACTTTTGACCCGCTTATCCTCCCCCCCCCCCCCCAATGCCGGCCCTGATTTTCAATTACTTTTTTTGTTACCTTATCAATGCGTTAACTTCTAAATATGATATAGCAAAATAAAATTTTATACATTTTAATAATGGATTTCACTTATTTATTTTTAGATAAAAAATTTCTGTAAAATTCTAGGTTAGATTTCAAAATATTTATGAGGGAGGGCCAGCTTCACAGGTTCAGCCTGGAAGGTGGGGTCTCCACAGTGGCGGATTCATTGGGGGGGAGGGGTCAAAACCACCAAAGTCACCCCCGACAATATAGGATTTATAGGATTTGCTCTACTGTTTTCATAATGGCGGCAGTCAAGGCTGGAGTCAAGCCCCTCAAATCAAATCCTAGTCCCCCCCCCTCCCCCCACAAACAAAATCCTAGCCACTGAAGTATTAGTAGCTCCAATGCAATTGAATTAATTCTTAGTGACATATCATGCCTTCTGAATACAAAACAAAATGAAAATGTGGCATCATAAGTTTGAAAAATATGGAATGAAATTAAAAACTGTAGCACTAAAAATAAGCTGAAAGAATACAGACTGCCATATGAAATTACAAGACCACCAAGTTGAAGTTGTTGACCAATACAGCTACCTGGGGAGCATAATTGCTAATAATGGTAGAAATGAGTTAAAAATAATAAATAGAGTAACCAAAGGAGCCAACTTCTACAGTACCATGAGGGGCTTACTATGGGACATGATCCAAGCATGTGATATGAAATTTCTTAGAATGGCCCTCCAAAAATCTAGACTTGACCACATAAAGAATGATGAGATTAGGTCAAACCTAGAGATAATGGAATACATGGAAAAGAGACTTAGGTCATCTAGACTATGGTGGTTTGGGCATGTCAAGAGAATGACTAGTACAAGACTACCAAAAACTTATTTGAAAAAAAAAAAAAAAAAAAAAAAAAAAGAATAGTGGGTAAAAGACCAGTGGGAAGACCAAGAAGAAGATGGACAGACCAGCTGAAGGAGGATGTAGAGAGAAGAGGCTGGAATTGAAAATACATCATGGACAGAGAAACTTTTCTGGATAGGAGACAGTGGATAACTATCATCTATAACAACCAAGGCTTGTAAACCACACCTGGGAAACTGGAGATGGTCCGCAATGATAATGATAATTATATCATGCCTTCTGACAAATAAGTATATTTTTCCACATAAGATAAAAATTCTTACTACTTTATGTATTGAACAGTATGGTGGCTGCAGAGCCAGCGCTAGGAATTTCGGGCCTGGGGTAAAGTGGGCGACCTTTTTTTTTAGCTCTACAAACTAGCCGGGCAACAATAGGCGGATTCTTGGCTTCGCAGCCGGGGGCCCCTGCAGCGGGTGATCGGGCCCCCCTTCAGCTGGCGGGCCCGGGTACATTTGACCCGCTTACCCCCCCCCCCCTAACGCTGGCCCTGGGTGGCTGTGTAATAAACTGTCGTATTCATCGACAAGATACTCTCATTTTGAATGGTAAGATTGGTTGAATTGTTTTAAAAATTTTACTTACACTCTGTAAGTTAAATCAGTTTCCAACAGCCTGAATTTGCTGATTAACTATAGGTATTCTTTACCAGGCAACCTATGCAGAACCCCTTTCACAAAGTCATTAATATGAAACATTATTATTATTATGGAACTCAAGTAAATCTGCAAACTATAAAAAACTTTTGCCATGGCAGTATAGCCTAACTGGAGTTAGAATAAATTATTAGCACTGTGGATTACTACAGTGTACAAAGATGCTAAATAAACATGTATGTATCACCTTTATTTCTAGCTGCTCCTTGGATTTGTGTTGCTGGGTGCACTCGGTGCTTGGGCCTCAGCTGGGCTGCTAGCTGCCCCTCATCCTTTTGGAGTGCGACCAGTCCTAGCACCAGGGTAATGTTCTGTCATTGTCTTATTAAGTAGAGTTTGAGCCTTGCAGTAAGAAATTTAACATAGCCTATCATATATAGTATATCAGTGAAATTTTTAAAAATAGTAGCAGTATGTTTAGTTTCAGACTGGAAAGAAAACAACCAATTAAAGATTGTAAATTAAGTTTCTGGTTGTATAACAAATTGAAAAGTAAAACTCAAATATGATAGAAGAAAAGGTGCTTTTAGTGGAGCACATCCAAAATATGACTATAAAAATTCAATTTTGAATGACAAAGTTGTTGTATTTTACATTCAACTCTCACTGTTTCACTTAGGCCTCTCTTTTGCAGGAATACTTTCCAATGCCAGCTCAATATTCAACATAAAGTTCTAAATTTAGTGTCATTAATTACAGGAATAAATACAAGTCAATGGTGAAAGAGTGTATAAAATTTTCTACAACTTCTGCCTTCAATTTTTCTTACAAAAATCACTTCCATCTTTAAACCAAAATTGAGGAAAGTTAGGGTATCTGATTTTATCGCATAATAGGGTTATTCTGTTGGACTTTTTAAGTTAAACATATCTGAGAAAAAAAAAAAAAAAAATATTTGGATAAATAGAGAACATACAAAATAAGCTATAACACAAAAATTACATGTGATTTTTCTTAAATTTATTAGCAGGAAAGAGATAATATTACATCAATGTTATATACGTAAATTGTTCATATGCTTACAATTTCTGATGAAATATTTTTTTGTGTGTTTATTACAAAAAAATGTATGATATAATTTTTAAACACACTTGCTTTATATTTTTACTGCACATGGTGGGTGAATAGATACTGTGACCTCATATTTGGGAAGACACAGATTTAAATCCCCATCCTGACATTCAAATTTCATTTTACCTTGTTTTCCAAGAATCATTCCAGACAAATGCTGAGATGGACCCTTCAATAGCCCATCTCTGGATTCATTCCCATTCCTTGTCCCCAGCCCTTTCCCACCTGTAATAACATTGATATTGACAATGTGTTTCAACTAAAAGAAATTTCAACATTTCAAATAAGATCTGAATCCTGCTTCATGATGCATTGTGTATATAAGTGTCTAATTAACTTTTGCAGTTTCATAACTTACAGTAACTCTCACTTACTGTAGTCATATTTTCTGACCTATAATTTTAACCGATGTAGCGTTTCCACTATCAAAATTCTTTAGTTTTGATAACAGAATTGGGTTCCAATTTTTATAATATTTCAGCAGGTCAGGATGTGACCACATCTTTCCCCCTGCCATATATCTTGCCTCTCACATGATTATGGTTCATGCCAAAATGTTGTGCATTTGTGTTTATGTTTATGTTTATGTTTTTTTTTTACGTGTTTGTCTCACCCTCCTGTCTTCATCTGTGGTAAGTGATGAGTAGGTGTCCCCCTTTTCCCCCCTATCCTATCTTATTTTCTATTTCTATAGAGTAATTGAAAATATTGCTCAAAGGGTTAATAAACATCCTACTTAAATTTTGTGTTCACACACATTTATGTTGACCACCTTTTATATAGTAAACATGGCATGTGCTTCCACAGGTATGTGGCTGCCACACCTGGGTCACTGCACGTGGCCCCCCTTCCGGGTGGAGCAGCCTATGCCAGCCACCACATCAACTTGGCTCCAGCACCGGGTTCATCATAAGCATAACGAGAGAACTTACATACTATATGACTTAAATGTGCACTTTAATGCTTTCTTAAGCATACCAACTATAAGTTGAGATATTTACTTTTGGACAATGCATGAGATTTATTTCTATATTAAAATCAAACAACCATCAAGCAACTTTCAAACTTTTGAATTGAGCTCAAAAATTCTCATGACCTGTATAAATCATAATCAGATTAGGTAACTTTAATTTAAGGTATATATTTTTGTAAATCCACATTTAGTTTTTAGTGTAATTACTAACAGAAACAAATCCCTAAGCATTAATCTTCAAGATGTGTGAACTTCAAATTTTTTATAAATATGTGAAAACTATTTGTGTTATTATTTTTATTATTACAGTTAAAATGGCCATGACCTTTACTTTTTTCCTTCTTTAAATCCTGGTCTATCCATCAATATACTGCTACTGATCTATTTTCTACCCACCCAGAATTTGAGAGTAACCTAGTGTTCTGTGTGCATTGAGAGAAATAATTGTGAGGAAGAGAGCAGACCAGCTGATCACAGAATTACATATAACAGACATCATTAGTATGATAATTATTATATTTATTTTCATGTAAGATAACCAAACAACATTTTCAGAGAAAAAGAGGGGAGTGGCATTTGTCTGACTAACTACATTGGCAGCCCTGTTTGTGGATATGTATAACTTTGCTTCATATACACTGTAAGTATGCCACAAGGAAACATTATTGCAATGATAAAATGCTATTTGATACACAAGCACAATTTCAGAATTATAATCTTTAATTAATTTTGTACGACTTTCGCTTAGCTGTATAAGTCAGTCTTTTGGAGTGGCACAGAAATAAATCATTCATAACTTTCCTATGAATTCTTTTATCAACAAGGAAACTTTTTTAGAAACATCAGTTCAAGAAGTTTTAGCTCATATTTAGAGGTATCCTAACAAACAACTTAGTTCCTGAAATGTTGTTCCCAAATTGTAAATTCTACATGTAGATTTTAGTTTGTTCCCTCATAGACCAATTGCATTTCCCAGTAAGTATACATTCATTCTCTGATTCCAGTTTGTACATTCCACAAGTACCCTTCAGAACAAGCTTAGAAAGTGTTCACTGCACAAAAACTACATCCTGATTTCTTATTATTTCATTTGGTTGATGAGGATTCAATATCCCTTAGCTCTGCCCCCCCCCCCCCACTCGTTATTAAGGCATAAGCTCTTTTCTTCATTATTTTTCTGTTATTCTTTAGGAACCTAATTAGGGGCAGAAATGGATCTTAATATTTCAACAAATATCAAATTATCATTCTTACTATACAAAAAAACCTTCATTTTCTTCTTCTTAGAGTTTATACCACACTACAGTGTCTGCTTTACTGGACTCAGTGGCGGCCGAATTGATTTTCTCAGGTAGTGACAACAATAAAATGTTTCCAGTGGCGGATCCAGGATTTTGGTTTTGTGGGGCTTTGAGCTTGACTTGGACAAGGAGGGGTTCACCGACAGAAATCTCATTATTCCAGATGCCGCCCTTTTGAGAACAGTAGAAAGAGAGAAAAAAAAGGTTCCCAAAATTCATGCCGGGGTGACCTTCGTGCCTTGCCACAAAATGACTCAATGTTTCGACGGTTTACTGACCATCATTGAAGTGAAAGGTGCCTGGAAAAACAGCTCAGAGTAAGAATCTTGCAATATAAAGATTTGTAACGTGTGAAAGTCTCATTACCTGTAGTTACTGCCGGATTAAAGAAATGATTTTGAAATTAATCAATGATATCTTTTTAAATTGACCAAACGGTAAACAATTAGTGATTAGCCAAAAACCAACAAGTTGGATCTACAAGCAGTGCTGGATTACCCAAAAGACAGGACTAGGCAGTAGCCTGGAGCCCCTGATTTTTGAAGGCCCCCTGTAAGTTCACTTTTTTCATTAAATAAAAATAATAAAAAATAAAATCACCCAGAATAAAACAATCAAAGTATTATGAAAAGCATCGAAATTAATTTTTTTGTTTCATTGCAGTGTACGATAAATAAAAGTAATTTTCAAAATATGATATATCGTAAAATTCGTTTGTTAACTGAATAAATAAATATGACAAATTCTATTAGTCAACTACAAAACCTTTTCTTTGTACTTACAAAATACAGATAATTATTTTTAAAAACAAAGGGAATCAAAATTTTTGAGAGTGTTTAGGGCCCCATACTTTCTTATCCGGCACTGTCTTCAATGACCACGACGACAGACAGTGCAACACATTTCACTTCAGAATCGTTTCTTGCTACGTGAATTCATTAATTTATGTAATTCGCCATCAGAGAATCTAAGACAAAAACAATATTGCTTGCTCGCGTTGACAAAGCTTCTATGGCAGTGAATCCAAACCTTTTTTAAACCGAGGACCAGTAAATTTTCAAAAATAATTATGTGGGCTTCTAACTCACACAGGTCTAATTTTTTTTTTTTTTCTTTCGTTTCAGCCGACTATGAACGACGATTACGCAATTTCAGTTTCCTCTTCTGAGTTTCCTTCCTCCGTCGCCCGTTACCTCCGCAATTTTTCCACTGTCTTTAATGTCTTCCACCCTTGGCCTAATTTTATGTTCCATAATTATTAAAATCTCGGACATGTACCATTATAACATAATAATTCTAAAACCACGTTTTGAATCCTATGGAAACGCAGATATAAAATTGGATGTGAACTATTAAAAGCTAATTACATGTTAATCAGACCAAACCAGACAAACAATAATGTTACTAACCAGATAAATAATAATGTTACTACAGGCTGGACGCTACACTATACCACCGGCCTACATGCATAAACCAAAATAAAAGACGCTAGACCGTACGCCTTTTATTTTTTATTTCCTTCACCACTCTCGTTACCAATCTTATCACCTACCGCGGTTCCTCATACTCACTTAAAACCCTTAGTAAACCGTCATTTACTTCATCTCTAGATGCCATATGGAAATGAATAGACTGTTGTAGAAACAGTACTGTTCTATCCTGGAAATGCCACATTTTTGCCCAGTCATTTCAATATTCAAGGCTTTTAAAAAAAGTTGGGTATACAGCCTTATACAGTACGGATATGGTATCAAAGTTTATGATATTCTGCCTGTGGAACTGCTGAACTATGTTTGCGGACCACCAGCAATCAGCGAACCACAGGTTGAGAAGCACTGTTCCAGTGGGTACTTAGTTAAATGCTACAAATATGGAGTAACTACACTCTACACAGTAATAAATGAAAGCTGAGGTGTACTTAAGCACAGCTATTTATTATGCAAGAGGTTGCATACACAATAACAGAACACGGGTAGCGCGACACAGATAAAAAGAACAAATTCATGCGCGGCACGTGGCTAGCAGCCAGAGACTGGCTCCAAGTAGTACGGTTGTCTCCCACCTGGTCTAGTTGGCGCTCCCGTCGGCTCGATCAGGGCGCCGGCTGTTGGCAAAGAGATGAACCATGGCGTGGTCGATTGCAACGCTGACTGGTGGCGAAGATTTGTACTTTAGGCTGGGCAAGGCTCCGCCACACAAAAATGGCAGCTGCTGCACTCTGCCGGCAGTATTACTAACTTTATCGAGCTGCAGCGTGTGACAGAACGAAGTTGTCTCCAATTTGGTTTTCAAAAGGGTCATTCAACAGAACAAGCTATATTTGCATTCACTGACAATATTTTAGAAGGAATAAATGATAAATTAATTCCCGTGGGAATTTTTTGTGACTTATCTAAAGCATTTGACTGTGTAGATCATAAAATTCTGATACAGAAACTTAAGTATTATGGTATAGATGGCATTGTTAATAAATGGCTTAGTTCTTACCTTCTAAATAGAAAACAGAAAGTGTCAATGGAGAATTTTAAGGCTGCCTTAAGAGGTCCACGGTTTTCTGAGTGGAAATTAATCAGATGTGGAGTACCTCAGGGTTCTATATTGGGGCCACTACTGTTTTTAATATATACCTATAAATGATCTACCCTGTGTTTCATCTAAAAACTCAAAATTTGTCCAATTTGCAGATGACACAAACATAGGAATTAAAAACACTCCAGATTTATCTACAGAATATATTTCAAATTATGTCTTTGAACTGATTAATAAATGGTTTACAGCTAATGGCTTGTCTTTAAACTTTGATAAAACTCAGTATATGCAATTCAGTACATCACACAGAGTAACACCTGACATAGACATAAAATTTGCAGGCCAGTCCATTCAAGAGGTAGATAGTGTGAAATTTCTAGGTTTGTGTATTGATCATAATTTAAATTGGAAAGTACATGTTTCTGACTTACTAAAGCGATTGGGAGCAGCCACGTTTGCAATTCGTACAATTTCAGCTTTAGGTGATCTCCGTATGAGGCAGCTAGTTTATTTTGCTTATTTTCACTCCTTATTGTCATATGGAATAATATTCTGGGGCAATTCTACCAATAGAGATAAAGTGTTCAGAGCCCAAAAGCGTGTAATAAGAATAATGTGTGGGGTTAGCAATAGAACTTCATGTAGAGAGCTGTTCAAGAAGTTAGGGATTTTAACATTAGCATCTGAATATATATACACATTAATGTCCTTTGTAGTCACAAATTTTACTTTGTTTGAAACAAATAGTAAAATACACAATTACGGCACTAGAAGTAAAAATGATCTTCACAAGACTTACAAGTCATTGTCATTTGTTCAAAAAGGGGTCCGATATTCAGGGATACATATCTTCAATATGCTCCCAACACATATTAAATGTCTAGTAGATGATAAGAATAAATTCAGGAAAAAATTGAAAGAATTTTTAATTGACAACTCCTTCTACTCTGTCGAAGAATTTATTTCTAAGGTCTCTTAAAAATAACTGCCAGTATCTTGTGTAAATATAGTTCAAATAATTAATTTACCATGTATGCTATGACTGTACATCTCCTGGTGTATGTATTTAGTTTGTTATGTAATTGTTTATAGTACCATATATATTACGACTGTACATCTTGTGGTGTATGTATTATTTTGTTAAAAATTTTTTTTTTAATGTACCATATATCCTATGACTTTACATCTTCTGGTGTATGTATTATTTTGTAATGGAAGTGTTTAATGTACCATGTATACTATGACTGTACATCTAGTGGTGTACTTATTATTTTGTTATGCAACTGTTTATCTGTAAATTGACAACTTTCCACATCCCACAGAGCCAGTCTCTTATATTGGGATCAATGGAAAATGAATGTATTGTATTGTATTGTATTGTATTCCTCATTAACAAAGCGGACTCCCGACCTTGAATATTTACACGAAAACGCTAGAGCGCATGCGCGATCTGTGCCAACTAAGATTTGTCTCAACGACAGCGAAACAGTTCACTGATGTGGCCAACAGATGGAGTTCAATACTTTCACTAGCTGTCGTAAGTTATCATAGAGGAGAGAATGCCGCATTTATAATAAAAAAATTTCTTTCACTACATTTATTTTTTAATCTATTTATTCTTGATTAGAGGTGGTGACACGTCACAGTGTCACTACGTCTAGAGCCGCCACTGACTGGACTTCTTATTCATTTATGCCAATCTTGTGTATTTTCGGGTGAGACACTGATTAGTTGCATGTCCTCCTGCAAGGTATCCAGACAGTGCTTGGTGGGTTTCCCTCTGTCTTCAGCTCTTGGGGCTTATATCAGGTGCTGTTCTTCTTACAGAAGTGCTGTTGCTGTGCAGTAAATGGCTGTACCTTTGCAAATGACCCTCCCACATTTTCTCAGGGAATAGAGCCCCAAAAAATGCTGCCAAACATTCTCATTCCTGATGTGGTCCACTCTAGTGAGTACATGGAACCAGCAAATTATCTTCCGTGTACTTACTTCAAATTATTATTAACTGTGATGAAGCTTATAATACAGTAACAATTTTTGTGTGCATCTTCATATTCTATAAGTGAATTTTTACGTCAAATTCTTCTGCTGTTTAGTACTTCCATTATAAAATATTCCAGTCTCTGAAAGTCTTTTCATTCCCTAATGCCTTCAATTGAATGCTAATTTTTAAACATGGTCCACTCAATCCTTCCTAAAATTACTTCCTGTTCTAACGGTATGTTGCCTACTCTAATAAGTGCAGACTTTGAAAACTTTCTCTAGCATCTCCCAAAACTGCAATAACAAAATGAGTTAATTACTGAATTAGCTGTACATGAAATTTCAGATTTGTGCTCTTAATAAGCAGATAAATTATCAAAGAAATATTGGCAGACAGAGAAACAGTCTTGTACTTTCCATTTCACCTCTCCTTTTCAATTTATATTGTAATCCATGCTTTAATCACATATGACATTGTTTGTACCTCTACTTAAATGAAAAGTTTCAGTGTTTGTTGATGACCCACAGACTCACTTCAATATAGTTCAAATGGATTCTCTGCAAGCAATATTTGCAAGGATGCTGCCTTGCATATGTTGTAATGACCAATCTCATTGCTCAAGGTTGTCTCTTTAGCCAACACTCCGCAGTAAATGACACAATGGAGGTATCATTAAATGTCTTTCTACTATTTATAGCAAGCAGTTAGCACACTAATGAGTTATAGTTCTTTACAATCCATAAATAAGAACTATGAATATGTTGAATTAAACTTGTTTTGTACCAGATTATAAGATTAATTTTGTTATTTGCAGGTTTGAAAGTTATTTAACTACACATCTGTCATCTCATATATCAGGAAAGATTTAAAGTTCTGCTCAAAACATGTGGCCATGAGAGCAATTTTTACTTAATAATTGAAAACCACTTCAAATATAATTAAGGCATAAGTATGTGGCATAACCAATGATTTATGAAGTCGTTATAATTATTAAACAATTCAATCCTTTTGTTTCAAACAATGTTATGTTTATTATACATTATTGTACTTCTCTAGGAACTACATTGAAATTGTGGAATATCCGAAGATGCAAAGTTCATTTGGCAATGATAATTACAAGCAACCGTTCTATGCCTCTACGCCGTTAGCCACAATCCCCTGATTTATCTCCATAGCAACCAACAGTGTCTTACTTTTCTCTAAGTGTAAATATTATCAGTTTTCCTCCACACTCAAGGAGCAAAATATCATGGAACATTTAACATATTACTACACTTGTATAGAAATTGGCACAGAAAAAGAATTTCCAGATAGTGTCCTCATTCTTCCGCAAACTGATAGATTTGTGTGGATGCAATTGTCATCAGTAATAATCTAAGAAATAAATAAACTCATGATTCAATCAACAAAAAAATTCTCATAGTAATCATAATATTCCAAATAAATTACTGGAAAGACAATCAGATTGTATAAGTTGCCCACATTTGTAATGAATCCTCACTGAAAGGTTATTTCCAAGGAGACTAAGATATGGAGCTGTTAATTCAATATTTTTAAAAAAATTTACTGCCATGTAAAATTGAGTAAGAAATCATATTACTTACTATAATATTCTTACCACCTCACAGTTTTGATTTCAGAGTGGACCATCCATATAGATGGTGATCTGGACAGGATATCTGGCTGGGTGGATCAACATGGGATAAAGATAAATGCAACAAAGAGTTGGCTTATTTGGTACACAGCAGGTAAAAAACTAAAAGTTGAATATGTTTATGAAGTTGGGAAGGAATTGTTTGTTGAAAACTTGGCACAAAATTTGATAACAAACTTAATTGGGCAGGATGCATTGGACAGGTAGTATGAAAAGGTTTCAAAATAATTTGCTTGTTGGAAAGAGTGATGATGCTCCGTACCATAGAAGTAAAGGAATTGGGTTACATCAGACCATACTTGAATATGGTCATGTATATGGAACCCACATTTTGGGTATGAAAACACAAAGTGGAGAAGGTGCAAAGAAGTGCTAATGGATTTGTCTGTAAAATTACTGCAGAACACAATTAATAAACTGATATGATAAAGAATCTGGAATGAGATTTATTGGAAAACAACAGGAAGGTGAAGAAAATAATGGGAATGTACAAAGCGAATATTGGTGATGAAGCGTGGAAAGATATTGCATGGAAGAATTAGGAAAGGTATATGGAAAGGAAAAGATGACCATGACCACAAGCTGGCATTCAGTTTCAGGCAGAAAGGGGGTTTGAAGTTTTCTTTTGAGGTAAAGCAAACATGGATTGGGAAACATTACCAAGAGAGATGATGTATAATTTACCACAAATGCTAGAAGAATTTAAACTTGAATTTGGTAGAAGACAAATGGAAATGTGTAGCAAAGTTGCCACCAGAGCATGTGTCCATAACAAGTGAATTAAATTAAACTGAATAGAAAAATGTGCTCTGTCAGAATTTTGTGATCTAGCAAACTTATTTGGTGGTTTTAACCATGAATTAATTATAAAAGTTGGAATCTCAGGTATACATTGAACTGCAGGAAATGGTTTAATTCATATAACGATAGATGAAAGCAAAAGTTATCCCTTTTTTATTCTAAAATGGTGAAGATGCTTCTTCAGACTTCAGTTTTTAGTTTACATTACTGATATTCTAGGAAAGTTATTATACAATGCTAAGAGTGTTTTATCCACAGCCAACTGGGGGAAAAGAAAATCAATCTGGAATCAAATGCATAAAATGATTCAAGGGAAACTCATTGCAATTAAATTTTTATGAAACATGCTGTGTAAGGTTTAAAACATTAGGGACTGTCAACAGAAGTGAAAACTTAAAACTATGAATGTCATATGTGCTACACATCATACTTAGGGAGTGTGCATGAGCTATGTGGCTCAGTCCAGGAGGGGGGGGGGGGTTGTCTGGAAGGCTACAGTGAGATATATAGGGGAAAGCGGGGAGGTCTGAGGAGCCAGGCCACATAGCTTTCCTTTCATAACATTTTTCACAGTTAAAATGAGAAACAGAACACATAACAGCATGTGAATATTTATTTCCCTCAGTTTATTATCTCTGTATGTAATTTACAATAGTCTGACAGGAGAGAACAGTACAAAATGTCTTCTGGAATCAAAAGAGAAAAAAAATATGTGCTACATGTGGGGGGGTTCACAGGGAGCCAAAATTGAGCTAAATGATTTATGTATACTAACTTAAAGCTCCAGATTTATTAAATTATAATAATAATTCCCTGTGATCATAATGGCGTTGTGCCAGGGTTTCTATTGGCTGCACATTCCACCCCTGTCTTAGCCACCTTAACCTAACCCGGTAGTGCTTCCAGGTAATGGGGACCTACAATTTAACCAGGAATCCAAACCATGGAAGTGTATTGGCATACTTCACATTACATAGCAAGTTGTGCCAGTGCTGATGGTTGGGTTAAGGGTCTATGAAATCCCCACTGAAATATGGATTCCAGCAGACACCTTAACTACTGACGCAACAGACTGCTACAGATATACTGTTAACATTAACATGTTGATGACATGAACTCATAAGATTTTATACATACAAAAATCGCCCAATGAAGTTAAAATAGTTTTCAAAAATAGAAAATGTAACTTAGTCCATAAACTGAAGAATGGTCGAATCCTCCCGAAGGAGATATACCAAGCTATTTTGACAAATGCAGGAAGTCCAAATCCTTTCTTCAGGGGCTGAAAGTTTAATGTGGAATCAGAAACATGGAACATCCCGGCATAGCTCATATAATCAAATACAACTCATAAAAATTCCAGCTCACCATGGGATTTGATTCCATGACAAGAAAGATAAACTTTTGGAAGTAAGCATCTTAACCACTGAGCTACAAGACCGGCTTGTTTTGAAGTATATGAGTATTAAGTACTATCAAAATCAGTTAAAAACCTATGGTTTGTATGAAAAACAGAGGCACAAAAGAAAATAGCATACAAACATTCATTTTTGCATATTAGATACAAGTATAATCTATACTTTCATTGCTGTCCAAGTGCAACACGTCATAGCTACAAACATACTGTTAACATTAACATGTTTGTGATGCTATCTCATAAGGTTTTACCAATACAAAAATCATTCACCACACATATTAAATGTGCAACAAGTCATAGCATGTCAGTGATGGGAAGTCACGAACTCTTGGATTTAACCCTGTACAAACATCACCTAATATGCATATAGAAGTTTTAACTTAAAAAATATGTACAACAAGATTTATATATAAAAATAACACAATCTTAAAAATAGAATATATAATTCCTTGGGTTTCAAATAGATGGAGAACTCATAAGATTTTACCAATCCAAAAAGTATCGACCATGCGTATTATCATTAGCACAAAGAGGAGTTAATTATGCTGTGATACATCTGTTCAGTGAACTTCCTAAAAGTATAAAACAGTCAACAGATAATAAAAATGTATTAAACACAGCAACTCCAGTGGTTGTGTGGACCGCAAGGCTTGCGCGAGCACAGCCACTTACTTCTTTTAACTTGACAAAGGATTTACCCCAAAATATTGTATTTTCTTTGTTTGTGTATTGTTTTGTATAGCTGCTTGCCCTCCTTCCCTCAGCTTTGGTGAATGTTGAGGGTATTTTATCTATCCTTTTCCTATAAATGTTTTCACAATGATTATACATCTTGTCTGTATGTATATTAACCATCACATATTACACATTCAAGAAGTGATTCCTTGGTGGAGTTCTAATGGACCAAGTTTGAGGTAATTTTTTAGCATTCCAGACAAAATCCCTGACAGGATTTAAAAATTATACTTTCAACATATTGTTTTTCATAGTTTAAACAATAATATACATCAGATTTACATAAGAGGCACAAACATGCTAAAAGTGAATAAAATTTTATCAGGAAATTAGTGAAGTGAGACCTCTGATAAAAACTAAATTACAGCTATTTTATTGAAAACGGTTTAAACAAATTCAAGATGAAGAAACCATCATACTTATAATGATAGAAGAGTTTTATTTAGAAGAACAGATTAAATACAATTTGCTTCAGTTTCTTAATCTTCTTATTTATTCTAATATCTTATACACTACGAAAATTTACTAAAAAATAAATGGGGTCATAATTGATTTAAACCTTAAGCAAGGGGTGTTTATCAGATTTCTTATTTCTTTCCATGAATCATTCTGAACTTTTTTGTCTAAATAATGCTAGTTAAAATGTGTCATTCATCTCTAGTAAAATTATTGACAGCCAATATATCAGGTGGTGTCTGATGTAGGGTTGGTGCTAGGATTTTGGGGCCTGGGGTAACCAGTTGGGGGCACTTGGCGAATTAATCAGTTAGGACCCTTCATCAGACCAAATGGGTGATCTTTTATTATTTTTTTAGCTCTACAACTTGACAAACGGAGGGGCCCTACAGCCGGTGATCGGGCCACCCATCAGCCGGGCAGGCCCGGGTACATTTGACCCGCTTACCCCTCCCTAACGCCGGCCCTGGTCTGAGGCTAACTTCTATGTGAAAGTATTATACGAAAATACTGTATTCCACATAACTAAACACACACAATAATAATGAATCATAAAAACAGTTTCTTTTGAATTTACATTGATAACAAATAAACATACTGTTCCTGTACTTTCATCCACGTGAATGTTTCATTCAGATTGCAATTAAACAAAAATGTGAGAAAACTTTTATTTTTTATAACTGAGTGTCTGTTACAATTTTAATGCTTCTAAGATAAGTGACTATTTCTTATTTATTGTTTTAACCTTTTTCTTTTTATTAAAAAGAATCTTTTCTCTTCCTTTTTTTTATTCTTTTTTTATTTTATGGATCGTCTCTGTAAGTCAGATTTAAAAATATCCAAACTTAATTAAAAATTAATAATAATAACTACTGTCCCCTGGTTTTCAGTATTATATCCGTCTTTAAGGGCTGCATAAAACAATTCCGTTACCATTATAATATGTAGATCATAAGAGCATCTAGTGTGGTCAACAATTTACTAGCTAAGAAATGAAACAGATTGTCAACAATGGAACATGGTGATTTAAAATTGCTGATGACAAATAAGGCACCAAATATATATGTAAACAGTGTCATTACTATTTATTAGCATAGATCACGATGCACCTCCAATAATTTTTATCATCATAAAGAATTAAGTCACCAATATGGTGTTCAGGAAAGCAATAAATTTAAAAATAATTGCTTTTTGGTAGTATTTGAGTCTCTTATTGCAAGATATTTTGTGAAATTCGATGTGGATCAAGCTCTGAAATCAGATACACCTTGGTAAGAATGTAAATCATTTATTAGTTTTGAAAGTTTCAGCTTTTGATGGTTGAATGGACTAATTTGAAGTCATGAGGCGATGCCAGCTCTGTCAATGGAGGCAACTGCTGATTGTTTGGTCCCATCCTCGTTTGGTCTTGGCATGGCGACAAAATATAGTAAATCTTTAGTAATTTTGCTTCCAATTTTATTAAAACAACTTAAATCAAATACTCCAAGACAAAGAACTTATTGGGTTACATGACAGAATAATTTTGATATAATTATACAATTATATATAATAATATATTTTAATAAGAACTGTGAATTTGATCTTTAAAATAAATGAGTCACAACAGGAAGCATTAATTATGGATCCATATGCTTAAGTCGGCAGTTATTTTGTACAACCTCAAGCTGAGAGAACTGACTTTGCTATGGACATACTCTAGGAAACGTCTCTGAGCCATCACACTCTTTGTATCTAGTAGCAGCCACCAAAAGAACTTAAATCGAATATCACAACAATCCTCATCCCCTTCATGATCCACAGATTGTCAGCCACCATTCTGGTATACAATGCTTTATAATATACCACCCCTAATATCACTGCTAGAGATAGGTCCAAGGACACATTCACATGTAAAATTGTATACTTAAATGACTTTGAGGAAAAGCAAATCTTGATATGTTATCACCTTGGATTCATATCTGCATACAAGACGAAATAAGTAACATTTTTTTACCCCACAAGATATCAGCATAAGAATTTGTTCTATCATTTGTAATGAACTTCTTTGTTAGAAATATACAGCAACTAACATCGAAAGGAAATGTACTTTATGTCGCCATACAGTCATAACTACTCACATGATTTCTTGAATTCACTATAAATCTAGGACAATGGTGGCTGGCAAATTTATGGTTTTCAGAGAGATCTCAATTCAGGTTTCTTTGAATTCCCACAAGTGACTAGAAGTGAACGCATTTTTGTGTTCCTTGAACACAGAAGAAGAAAAAGAAAGAAATGGGGCAATAATGGCATTAACAGTTGAATTAAACACAATTTACACTAAAAATTATTTGAAATTTATCAGGATTTCATTGGAGATATTGAAATAGCTTGAGAAATGTTGCAGTCATTTGGAAAAAAAAATCAGCTCTTATATCTCAACAATTTGTACCTATCAGTGTCAAAAAAAAAAAAAAAAAAAAAAAAAAAAAAAAAAACTAAAGAAACAGAAACTGAATTTATTATATATATTATTTCTATGAGGTGCTTTTATGTCACAAATGATTCTTCCTTGATAATAAACTGAATTGTATAAATGAGGTATCATTTTGAAGCTCCACTTTTAAGAAAGTTATTTTATGGATTTCAACCCTTAAAGGGCAAAAATGTCAATATTTCTAAAATGCGGTTTTTTGTACTTCAAACTATTTATCTCCCTTCATCCCTAACCAAAGTCGATAAATGAATTATCATTTTGAAGATTAAGATCTCCTCTTTGGTGAAATCATATCCTAATAAAGGAATTTTTTGGAATACGACCCTTACAGGCCAAAAGTATCGAAGTTTCTGCAACACGTTTTTGTGTCACATGCCATTTATCTCTCTTGATATATAACAGAAATAAGTAAATTAAGGTTCTTTTTAAAGATTGACGTCTCCACCATGGTCACATCATATTTAAAGGGAAAAGTATCTATATTTATACAATGGGTCTTCCTTGATATGAAGCCAATATAGGTAAATGACATATCAGTTGAAAGATTAAGAGCTCCGCTGTGGTCACATTTTACATTAAGAAAGGAAGTTTTTAGAATTTGGCCCTTAACAGGCAAAATTATAATTTTTTTTCCAAAATATATTTTTTTTTTCCATGAGCTTTTCATCTTCCTTGGTATCTAACTGATGTCAAGAAATGAGCTATCATTTTACAGATTAAGGCCCCTGCTTCGGATACATCATTTCTTAAGAACGAATTTTTTTGGAATTTGACCCTTAAAGGGCAAAAGTAATAACTGTGAAAGTAATACATATGAGTCAGTTCACAGCCTAGGAGCTAGATGGAAGTAGCATATATCACAGAGATATTAATAAACTGCTTCATTGGCGTCGACTTCTCTTGCATACCTATTATACTAAACAAACAAACAATTGAAAGAAATGAGGCGGTTGTTCTTTCATCTTATTAGAAACCCTCAACCTTATTATTAATTATATTCGTGAAATTTTCGTACTTTTCATGTAGTTTTTATTAAAAAAAAAGGGCTTACTTTGGCACCAATTAGTAAATGTGGTGAAGGTTAGTAACCACTCATTTAGTTTATGTATCAGCGGAGAAATCTACCTGGTGATTGTACAATGGATCTTTTTTCCTTAAACAAATACCAGACACTGCACTAACTAATGAATAGACCGCAAGTTTCAAAATATTATTGGCAAATCAAGTGTGAGGCAGCGAAATTCAGTCACACCTTATTGATGATTTAATTCACTGTTATTAACATATTTGCATCATAATAGGCCCGCCTAACAAAATCCTGCGCTCCTCAAAATGTCAGCGATTGTCCATGAGTGTCGTCACTGAAGGCTTTCATTTCTCTTTCGAGGTAAAGAATAACGAGATGGAATATCTTTAAAATTGTGTTCCATGTTGGTGATTTCAAGATCTCTTTAACACTTTATATTTAGTACACACAGGAAAGTAAATACGATATTCCGCAGCTCACTTCGGCTCCGTATCCATGGTAACAATTAAATTTCCGAGACGTCTCAGCGCGTTGCCTGGGAAATGATCGCCGCCATTGTCGGCAGGGTATAAAAGGGGGCGTCCCACAGGTCCAGAGGCACTCCAGACTCGGACGGGGCAGCGGGCAGAAGGGATGCAGCCTCTGCCAGCCAGCGAGTCTCCACTCAGGTGACGCGGACTTCAGGGTAGTAATGTACCGAGCAGTCGGCGATGCAGACGATGGTCGCGGAATGGCGGGACGCCAGAGGGAGGCCCAGTCGCCGCTGGCTGGTGTTGGTGCCTGTGATCGGATACGAGGTCGGCCTCGTCGGTGAATGTTGTGAATGGGTGGTTCCCCTGGGTGTATACCCAGTTCCGTGTCGGAGCTGTGGTTACGGGCTTTGCTGCTGTCACAGCCGTCGCCGCATGCGCGGCCGTCTTCGGATCCGTTCGCTCCCAGCACCACCAGCGGCGCCTAGGCCTGGGGGGAGTGGAGGGAGGCAGCCCGCGGCCTGGCGGCGTCTCGAGCGGTGACGGGGGTGCCGAGTGTGGAGGTGAGGGTGAGGGGCGGCGAGTCTGTGTTGACACTGTGCTGGTATAAACTGTCTGAAACCGGGGCGTTACCATCACCGTCACCGCCGTCGAGCCGCCTCGCCCAAACACCTCCATAACTAGGCGCGGCCGCCGCCGCGACTTACGCCCGCGCAGCCGACGGGAGGCCCCCCCTCTCCCTCTCCACCCCCTGCAGTCTCCGCTTCTGCCATGAGGTGTCTCTGCAGAGCAGGCGGCGTGGCGCGTCTGGCGTGGAGGGCGCGTCGCTTGGCTGGGTGCCTGCTGGCAGGCGGAGGTCGCAGTCCGAAGCGCCTGTGCCACGCGAGTCCGGGGAGCGGCGGAAGAGGGTGGGGTCGCGGGGTCCGCGGAGGGGGAGGGAGGGGCGGGCCCCAGCACTCACAACACTCTAACGTCACTCTATTGCAGGGAGAGCGCCACGGCACAGCAGCAGCGACACCACGGCACTTAGCTCGCTGCTGACACCAGACTGAAGGCGGCTGTCCACGTTCACTGAAGACTAATTCTGGACTGCACTGTGATCACTTCTCTTAAATGCTGTAAACGAAATTTAACTGAAAGTTGTAACTGAATGCCTAACATTATAATTTTGAAACCAGTCTGTGTTTTATTTACTAACATGATAATGGTTAGTAGTATACTGCTGTATCTGTCATTATTATTGAAAAAAGGCATTTTTCTCCTGTTATTAATTTTTCAATTTTCGAAGGCATGAGTTCAAATATTACATTAATATCTGTAACAGCGTTAATTGCAAATGACTTTGCAGTGTCGTAATATCTAGTGAATTATTCGCCGATTGGCTTGCTACAATCATTGTCCAGACTTGTATTCCTTGCGCTGTTATGCTTGTAAACAATTTATACTATACATGTAGTTTTCACTCGATGCATGACACAGAAAGAAGTCTAGTAAGAGGGCCTCACATATGAACTAATAGAACATGACTGCCTCTCGATTAAACTGTATTGCTTGCGGTTAGTCTGTAGAAAGTTACTGGAGCACTTCATGTGTGCAAAATATACTGAGCGGTTTTGATGTGGGATGCTATGTAATCTTGATTTTCTGCCGGGCACACCTGTTCACGAAGATACTAACACAATTGGGATATGTATTACAACCAAGTTTAAATTATAATTACTTTTGATGGTTCCTAAAGTATGACCTGTACTGCTTACCAATATCAGTAAAACCAAGGAAAAGCATTTGTGATTATAATGTTAATATGTCTTGTTCTGATCAACTAACGAGCTACTAAGCAGTGCTCTGCATAATCATGCTCATGTTTAATTACATAATGCATGAGGTAGAAAATGAGTGCCATTACCATAATCTGACAAAGCCTCTTACTAGAGCCAAACCATCAGCATGGACATGTTACTAGAGCTGAATTTACTCATTTTCCAAATCTACAAAATATCAAGCTAAGAACTTTGGTTCAAACTAGGAGGAGAAAAATATTGGTCAAAAGAAATATTTTTTTTTCTTTGCTCCATACAAAATCTGTAGTAATTTATAGCATTTTTTAAAAAAAGGAAAACAGTTAATAGCCATTTTAAACACCTTTTTAGCCAAATATTAATGTAAGGCCATTTTACAAAGGGAAGCACCTGCTAAGAAATCGAAATATTAAAACCTGAACTGCAGATCGAAGACCCAGCATAGTAGGACTGCATAATATGAACTGCTGGATCTGGTCAATAAAAAATGGAGAATGCACCAGATGATGAAAATGAGAAAACAGGTGCACATTTTGTTAATATTGTCATACTATTTCAACCAGTTACATAAATTCTGAGTTGATTTACATCAACAAACAATTGTATACCATATATGGATGATGGGACCTTTCATAATCCATATTTATTATTCACTTTACAAAGTTCTTTACCACATAAGGTATACATTTCTTGCAGGAAAATTATTTTATAAAATAATTCATTTCTTAATTTCACTTTAAATTAGGAAAGAATTTGCTAACCAGTAACTTCCTGTAGTATACAGTTTTTATCTGCTGTCTTTTTCAGCTATACTATGTGTGCGCCAGTTTGATTTCAGCTATAAATCTGATGAAGCCATCAGCTAAGAAGATTTCTTTCGTAATAAGGATTGGTGAAAGTTTAGATGGCGTGCCAGAAAAGGATTATCAGATTATGATCAGAGTCTGCTTTGTTTAATATGACTAATGTGGATCCCATAATATCATGTCATGCTCTATTAAATGCCTGATCAAGGTTTTGTTGTCTGGTTAAGCCTCTTCTCTGATCCCTCTCCAATAGATGTGGAACTTTTAAACATCTTCCCACCACCCTCTAATCTGGCTAATGAAAATAAATTTTCTATAAAAATGAATTGAATGTAACTCAAGACATGTTCCAAGACATTTACATTTTATACTTTTATCAACCAGTCCCCATCTATGTAATGAACATAGTATGCTATTTCTTTCTGACATTTATCATTATTCTATCTTGATTCTATAATTGTATGTTCTGTATATGTATATCGATACTTGTTCACAATAAACTCTCGTTTCCATTAGCCATACAACATTATTTAACCAGCAAACCGACGGGAGAAACATTCATAATACTAATGAACAGCAGTGATCTTCCTATACACTACCCTGTGAACTCCTGGTCTAATTTCTATCTCTTCTAAAATCTCATTTTTTTACTTTCTTCCTTCCTACCTTAAGAATTCTTCAAATAAGCATGTCATATTGTGATTTATTGCAATGTTCTTATTCTCATCATTATATAACTAAATCCCTGTTGATTGACTGGGAAAGAGTCAATGCTGCACTATCTTCTTGGTTTCGATTGTCCATTTCGTCTGAACTAAGTTACACTAAACCTTTTAACCATTACTAACATGAATAATCTCTCAACCTTAATGTTACTAATTTGAAGACCATTTTCATTTCTCACAGATATTTGTTATGTAGTTGGGTATATTGAACTATCCATCAGTGTTCGCAACCTCGTTCCCCCCCCCCCTTTTTGTAACATGATAGGGTACCCTTCTGCCACACATCAAGTCCTCTGGTACTCGGCAAAACCCAAGACTCATTCTAATATGTATGGAACCTAATGAATGAGGTCATAGCTCTGGACTGACATACAGTGGATCCATATTTCGGTTTTCGGCGATTTCTAGAAATCACTTAGCTAATGCCAGGATGGTTCCTTGAATAGGACATAGTGTAATTCCTTTCAATATTTCTAGGTACAGTCAATGCCATATCCATCTAGCACTCCACATGGTAAACGCTTTATGAAAAAATGCTTCTATAGCCATTTCTGTACAAAATTTATTATGCTTATTTTCATTTGAACAACTTTTTTAGTGTTAGGATTATATTTTTAGAACCTCCTTCAATATTTCTTAGTACCTTATCTACAAATTAAAACCTTACCATCCCACTTAGGTCTGAAAATCAAATGCTATTTTTTAGTTAATTTTGTAAGTATTGAATGGAAGAACTGTGGAGTAAAGAAGGACTAATAAAAATAAACAGGAAATGTGGGTCTTATACCCATATCAATGTGTATAGATGAAGATATAATATTAAGGTAGGAAGAGATGGACTTTATTAAATTAGTCAACCAAGAATAGCACAAAACAGAGAAAATGACGAATAATGTAAAGGTCATGGCGGTCCTTCAGCTTCTGCCACTTCCTATAAGATTCATGGAGGCAGAGCTTCGCATTCCTGTTACAACCATTGGCACAAGAATGGATGTGATGGGGTCAGCACCACGATCCGACCATAAGGTGAATGATATCCTGTACAAAATCTAATACGAACTAAGAAGTTATATTCCCAGCAATCAATGCTGAATGAGGATAAACATAAAAAGGGATTAGCTTATTAAGTATACATACAGAAAAATAAAAACTCTGTATGTTTTTTAGGTGTGTAAGGAATTGCTTGTTGAAGGCCTAAAAGTGTTAATGTCTGTGTGTAACATCTGATGATTAACTCAGATGGGTAGGACACATTGGGCAAAGCATAGGAATAGCTTTCATAGTCATGTATCAATTTGAGAGGTATTATAGCAGACAAATGAGAGAGCTACAATGCAAAACTTGTTCAGGCCATTGCTTGTGTAAGGTGAAATGTAGTATGGGAACCACATTATTGGAATGAAATAACAGACCACATCTAGTATCTCATATGATTAAAGACCTAGGATTGGGGTCATTGGAACATAGGAGACAGTTGAAGGGAGTGCTGCATGTGATTAAGAAATTCATTGGTAATGAGGCTGTGAGTGACCATAGCCTGCCAGCTGGTCTAGAATCATCATGTTTGATATGTGGAGAATGCCTTCCTATTAGGGAAGCAGTGGGTTAGGACCACTGGCGAGGGAAGACAGAGGGAGGGTGACAGGTGATGGTCACGGGGACATGTTTCTCGAGCCCACGAGACAGGGATCAGCTATCAGAAACTGCTAAATGTATTGTTCTTATACAATGACCAAGTGTAGAGTTAATTGTAGTAATTGAATGCTAGTAATATCTGAGGCACAAAACTGTTGTTGAGGATTGTACTAAAAACACCTCAACTGCAACCGTGTTGTGCAGGATAATTAGATTGTTATCATATTGTCACCATATTGAAAAACCTTAATAATGGAAAGGTAGGTTCATCAAATAAAAGTCACTGCTTCTAATTCAAAGTCCAAAACATTACTATATTCTCGAAAATAATTTTACAAGTTCGATCAATCCTTTAGGCATCAGAAAACATCACCAAATAATTTTACTGCAGGTTATGATAAGTAATTCAAGACAGACAAACCCCCATGAGCCCCCTAACTGAATTATAGTAACATGAGGAAGTAAAAAGTTCTACAGTGCAATAAAATTTCCAAGATGGCACTCCAAGCTTCACTCCACCATGATGTTGCCAGCCCACTCGTGCTAAGTGCAACTCCGACTGACTTGAGTTCTACTCAAATGATTTCTCATGACTCCCTCCAGGATAGCCTGGGGGAGGTGTGGTGGTGGTACTTATAGACAATGAAGTAGTCCGTACTCAGGATATACAATGGCTTTAAAGTCTTTTGCTTAGATAATTCAAGTCATAAATCAGATTAAACAGTTATAGAAAGTCAAAATGTATGATCAACATATCTGGTATTTGGATTCAGAGTATTTTGTAACAGAAAATGTTACCTTAATTTTTTGAGCTATTTCAGACCATAAATAGTAGAATGAAGTTAGTAATCATACAAGTTTTCCTGAAGAGATATGAGACTTTGAAATTTGGAACCAACATGAGAACTACATTAAAATGGTAAAATAATCAAACTTAGAAGGGAATTAATTCAAAAGAGACACCAGGTTTAAATAAAAGAAGAATTTTTTCATGGGAATGACACTGCAATTAGTTTTTGAATTGATGTAATATTTTGACTGATATCAGAAAATTACTTCTTCCAGAAACCCTAACGTAAGAATTTGAATGTAAAGGAAAATTTTCTGATCTTGTGGAATAGTAAGGAAACTATTTGAGTGCTTTATTAAAATTAGAGAGTAATGATTTCTTATTGGAAAGGGGAAGTTGAATAGTTTAAAACATGTTCAAAATTAAAATTTGTGTAACAATTTTGGTTCAACATGTTAGAAAATAAGAGAGAAATAAAAGAGAAGTAAATTAGAAGCAAGTTGAAAGTTATTTCAGCTTCATGGCTTTAAAACAGTGGAAATTATGAACATTTTTAGAATGGCACAGAAAACAATTTTTTATAACGAAAATATGATAGCTACGAAATTTTTATTAGGATTGATTTTATCATTTAAAAGCCTGCCTAACCACCATCAAAGTTTTTCAGACAGATAGGAATTTATTAAAGGATGTCTATAACAATTGATGTTGCAATGTTATTTAAATGACTTTACTGCTCTGTGAAAAAATTTAGTTATAAAGTTACAAAATTTTAGGTTATCTTACAAAGACATTAAAGGAAGTTGAACTGTCATTATAGTTATTTCAATGCCTCTTAATGGATAACTTTGAACCTCGAAACAATATTGTATTAATTAAATTACCAATTAAGCTGATGTGGCTGACTATTTGCTGAGCTGGATAGTGGAGTCTTGTTCATCCTGATTGACAAAGCAAGGAAAGAGGTGCCTTGCAATCATTGGTGCGTCCTTGCAGATGTCACAACTTGGCATTTATTGCAAGACCAGAGTGGATATTGAGAGGAGGATTGGGAGTAACATGGGGAAGAAATGAGACAATAATTAGCACATGACTGCAGGCATAAAAGAAGAAATTCTGATCTGTGGCCAAGGGAATCCTTTACTGGAAAAAATTATCAAGTGATGTGGTGAAGAAATTGCTTCGAACAGTGAAATACAGGTAATTTAAAGCAAAAATTCAATTATTGCTCCAATGAAATGAATAGTTATAATAACATGCACCATGTCTTTATTGAAGGCATTCTTGTAAATATCTCTCTAATAACAGAGACATTTGATGTCTTCAGTGGCATGCAGATTCACATACACATTCAGCTCACCAATGATTTTTACGGCTTATAGAAAGGTATGATCATTTAGTCGTAAGAATGTACAATAAATATGTAAAAAAAAAAAAAAAAAAAAAAAAGGAACTCACAAATACGTATCACAAAGAGAGTGTCAGACATGTTTTTAAAGGATATTTATTGTTTTAAGCTGGGGCACAACCCAATTAATAACAAATATTTAAACAGTGTGTAAATAGCTTTTTTTTATATACATAAAGGGCATTTTCTCAAACTGCTATTTTCACTCAAGTTGCTAGTACTTGGTATGCAGCAGTAACAATACAATTATAGGAAATTATCTTTTTTTTTAAATAAAAAATCAATTTTTTTAAAAAAAAAATTCTCACTGTGGGGAACAGGGAAACTTCAGTTTTGTAATCAAAAACCTTACAAAATTACACTAATGAACAGTACTTACTACAAATCTGCATTCCAGGTACTGGAGATTTGAGTGGAAATTGCAATTTGGGAAAACTAAGTTTTCTCACATAATATAACTCTTGCCAAGTTATATGATGTCACAGGAGTTATTTTGTACTGTTGGAGTGTGACTCTGCTTAAAACAATTAAATCATTAAATTTAGTTTTTTTGTCAGATATTTACTGGAAGAAGGTTGGGGAGAAGTATTTATGTTTAATATACATTTACAGTTGGATCAAAAATACTTTTTACTATATTTAGATGAGCAATGTCAGGGACAAAGCTGCTCCGGGGGTTGGTAACAGCTAATATCACCTGAACCAAATGTCTTCCAAGATTTTCTAAAGTTATGAAACCGTGTAGAATGGATATTGCTAACAGTTCAAATGACCACAGTCGCCACTTGCAGGCCTAACCTTCTGCAAGAAAGGTAGTATGCTAATAAATGAAAGTCTAAAGTCGAAATCAAAAGTCATATATTCTTCAAAGTTTTCACATGAATGTTATAAAAAAACTGTTAGCACAGGCAATCGGATTGAAATCGTCTCCAAAAATTACAAGTTGAAATTCCAGAGCAACGCGACTTTGAAAAACCCCCAAAACTGAATGTAACTGACTAGTTGCTTGGTTAGTAAATGTTCACCACAAAACTACAACATGGCTGCTGTTTCTCGCGTTCCTTCGTCCCTGGTTGGTTCATGGACCAGCCCGTTCCGCCAGACTGAGCGGAGCTCTCCCGACGTGTGTTCACCACCGCGTTACAAATGACACTGGAAACGGCCGACCAAATTCCCGCCTCTTAGTTGCCTTATATTAACTTGAGATCACGTGGTACATTGGTCTTCAACAAATTACCAAATATGGATGTGTTAGTTTGCCTACCACTTAAGTCAGTGTTCAATTATATTCTTATTTAAAATCGGCTTTAGTAATTCTCTCGAAATTATGTTTAAAATATTATTCCTGATTTTAGACTGTCTCTCAATGTGAACTTCGTTTAAATTTATTGAGTTATGGGAAACCGAAAAAATCTAACAGTCAAATGTGGCTATTATTCATGTTTTTATTTATAGCTCCGAAAGTTTAAGTCTTATTGCGCCGGAAAAATTATCACAGTGAAGCCTGCCTTAAACTGCATCTTTTAGTGCTTATTTTATCTTCGTAGCTGCTATACCTGAGATACCATAAATCATTTAGTGATTTACACGTGTGTTTTCTGCAGCGTGAACTTACGAAACCTATAACGTCGGTGCTATGGCCTTAAATGACTTGAAATAATTATGTAGGAAGCTAAAAGAATGGATTTTATGATACACTAATTTTTAGCCCGGAATCAAAGTAGGTTTTTGAGTGATAAATTGCCAAAACTGAGTGTTCAATTTTTACGTGTTCATTTACTGTTTAAAATTACTTAGAGTGTTGTAAACTATCAGATTTATGTGAATTTACATCGCTTCCTGTCTGTTTTAATTTATTCTCTACTTTATATTGTGTGGCAGTGTTTAAAATCAGTGTTGAAGCATTTTATGTGCGCAGTGTCTGTAACAAATTATTTCACGATCGGATTAACATTCAACAGGTTAGTGAAATGTCTTAAAATGTGTTTAGAAAATTAATTATGTGTGTTAGCTAGTATTTAAATGTCATTAGTGCTCTTGAAATGGCTTTAAAGTGCTGGAATTTATTCCTAAAAGTTGGACAAATTGATCGATTTACTGGCGTCTATTTACTCACTGATATTTCATATTCTACAGACTGAAACTATTTAAAACCTATTAAAATTGAAAGATTATTTTATTTACTGCTTGTTTTTCTACTTTTAAAATCCTGAAACTACTTAAAAGACCAAAATTATGCATGTGAACTGTTTAAGAAAAATGAGTATTAAAAATCCCATATAATTACTTCTTATAGTTATTAGATGCTTTCAAATTATCAGAAACCTGTTAATTTATCTCCTAGGCTGTCTCAGGAATTATTATTGCTGCTTTTGGGGCCTCAACATGTTCAAGTTTTATTACACTGAATTATTTTCATTTCTGCTTCAGACTGTTATTTTATCATCCAGTTTATTTCTTTAAAAGTCCTACTAAACTATATTTAAATGTTAAGTTATGGTTATGGTGCATCTAGGCCTGTGTAATATAGGTTCTTTATTGTCTTTACTGTACTGAAATCACTTCAGAAATACTAAAACTGGAATATGCCAAAATTTTATGGGTTAGGTTTTTCCTTTATTGAAATTACTTATTTATCTCAGAAATAATGTGTATTACCCATGATAAAAGGTTTATTTATGCATTTTACTTGCAATTATTTAACACTTACTTCATTTAAATCGGTTCCCAATATCTCTACAACTAATGCTAGTATCTGTTATCGAAAGTTTATTCTTATGTGAAATAACCTATTTCCTACTGAAATATCGTTGATTTAATGCAGTTTAGGTGTTATTTACATTGTTTATGGGTTATTTATTCACTTTATTATACCAGAAATGCTGTTAACTTGATTTAAAGTGTGGTACCGGATACTACAGTTAACCCAAAACTCGGCCCGATTCTAACCCAATATTGAAAATAGAATGAGGGATACCTTACATGCCCCCTGAAGATTGAAGTCATTTTTGGAACAAAAACTGGCTGAACATCTTAAAAGAAAGAAAACCCAAAAAGAAATTTAAAAATCCCAAAAATTACTAAGAAACTCCCAAAAATTTAGAAAAATTCCCAAAACTAATCCTATCCCAAACCTGTGCGGTTGCTCTGGTCTCCATTCATACCAAAATTACTACAACAATACTGAAATGTTTCCTCACTCACACCTTGAAATTATTGTCAATATCAAACATTGAAAAAGTCAACATATTAAAATCATATACATGCAAATATTATCAAAAATTCCACATATGGAATAGAACTTTAGTTCAAAGTGTAACACAAAATGTATCATATCAAGTTGAATTTTCACACAAAATATTCAGAAAATAATGGCTCTTAAACCTAAATTGTTACAAAATTACAAATGAAGACATCTTAAACCTAAAATTTACAAAAGTTACATGTGTTGCCCAAAAGAAAATTTATGTGTTTTACAAAAAATAGTGTTTTTCACAGAAAATCTTAAGGCTTTGCCTCTCTCTGTCCTTCGTTACTTGAACGTTCTTATTCCTACTTTCTCACACACTTATTAAACATGGATTCATACCCAAGTCCTTTATACTTTTGCTCACAAATGGGGTAAATGCCCAAGTCCTGTCACGGTCGCCATGTCAGGGACAAAGCTGCTCCGGGGGTTGGTAACAGCTAATATCACCTGAACCAAATGTCTTCCAAGATTTTCTAAAGTTATGAAACCGTGTAGAATGGATATTGCTAACAGTTCAAATGACCACAGTCGCCACTTGCAGGCCTAACCTTCTGCAAGAAAGGTAGTATGCTAATAAATGAAAGTCTAAAGTCGAAATCAAAAGTCATATATTCTTCAAAGTTTTCACATGAATGTTAAAAAAAAAACTGTTAGCACAGGCAATCGGATTGAAATCGTCTCCAAAAATTACAAGTTGAAATTCCAGAGCAACGCGACTTTGAAAAACCCCCAAAACTGAATGTAACTGACTAGTTGCTTGGTTAGTAAATGTTCACCACAAAACTACAACATGGCTGCTGTTTCTCGCGTTCCTTCGTCCCTGGTTGGTTCATGGACCAGCCCGTTCCGCCAGACTGAGCGGAGCTCTCCCGACGTGTGTTCACCACCGCGTTACAAATGACACTGGAAACGGCCGACCAAATTCCCGCCTCTTAGTTGCCTTATATTAACTTGAGATCACGTGGTACATTGGTCTTCAACAAATTACCAAATATGGATGTGTTAGTTTGCCTACCACTTAAGTCAGTGTTCAATTATATTCTTATTTAAAATCGGCTTTAGTAATTCTCTCGAAATTATGTTTAAAATATTATTCCTGATTTTAGACTGTCTCTCAATGTGAACTTCGTTTAAATTTATTGAGTTATGGGAAACCGAAAAAAATCTAACAGTCAAATGTGGCTATTATTCATGTTTTTATTTATAGCTCCGAAAGTTTAAGTCTTATTGCGCCGGAAAAATTATCACAGTGAAGCCTGCCTTAAACTGCATCTTTTAGTGCTTATTTTATCTTCGTAGCTGCTATACCTGAGATACCATAAATCATTTAGTGATTTACACGTGTGTTTTCTGCAGCGTGAACTTACGAAACCTATAACGTCGGTGCTATGGCCTTAAATGACTTGAAATAATTATGTAGGAAGCTAAAAGAATGGATTTTTATGATACACTAATTTTTAGCCCGGAATCAAAGTAGGTTTTTGAGTGATAAATTGCCAAAACTGAGTGTTCAATTTTTACGTGTTCATTTACTGTTTAAAATTACTTAGAGTGTTGTAAACTATCAGATTTATGTGAATTTACATCGCTTCCTGTCTGTTTTAATTTATTCTCTACTTTATATTAGCAAATTATACCTGTCTAATAATTTCACTATAAACAATAAACAATAAGGAAAATGATTCATTACTCACCAAAGTTGAAGACTGAGATGAGTGAAAAATACATGTGATGAACAAACACATATACAATATTTCAGTTTTGCACCTTATTCCTGTGATAGGAAATGAGCCATATGGTTCGGGAGGTGTGCACCCTACATTGTGATCATCTATGTTAATATGCTGCTGTACTTGGTCCAGGAAGATTCATATCTTGGGGTTGAGTTACTGGCTGTCATTATTCATTTAGGTGAATTCTCAGATGTTACACCTTATTAAGTACAATTTTGATCATCTCACATCCAAATTAACACAGTACACAACAGATAATAATGAAAAGTATGGTAAAAAATGAGGACTGTAAAGGTAGATTCCATAGAGAAAAGAGGGCAGAAACCCTTGTCCCTTCATGTTTGGTAAATGATGGAATTACTTGCTCTTTCCTCCTTAGTTTCAAGATCGTAGCAAGATGGTGGCAGCTGTGCTCTTTCTTCTATTAGAAACATGAGGCTCGTTGCATCTTGGATATTAAGAACATGTCAATGTAATCCACACTCTTCAAAAATGGGAAATGGCCTGATATTTATGTGCACAAAGATGAAAATTGTATGGCCAGAGCCAGCAGGTGATCTTCTGTTATTATCATAAATAGCTGCAATGGAGCTTAAACAATAATGTAAAATATATTTGCACACATTCTTTTCCACTATGCAAATTTTTATTGTAAATTCTTTCACTCTGAAGTAAAACATTTAAAGACAAATTTCTAAAAATTTGTGCATAAATAATAATCCTGACTCCCATCCATACAAATGAAAACTATCTGTTTTGGCTATGAACACTTCCATTGTCATTGTTATTTTGCTTGCTGCTTCTCTTTGAAATTAGGCTGGAAGAAGAAGTTTAAATGTGGTGCATGATGTTGAGACAGCCTGGAATAATGTATTTATTTTGGCAATTGCACAGGAAACCTACATAGCCTATGATTTCTCTTCTGTCAGAGTGATCTGAATTGCCTGGTAAGTTTGAAGACATTCTCCCCATAGAGATTTATCAAGTGGTTATGCAGACTTCCATGGTTGTTGTCGATGTTCTACCTGACAACCAAGAAAACAACATTCTGTTTCCTTTATATCTGTAATTAAGTAACAAGTAATGGTTTTTATGTGCTCTTTCCTTCCACATATCACTCTTAAATCTTCATCCGAAATCTATCTTCATAAAGCAGCAATGCAGATTCATCAACCCAGAGTCTTTTAATAATTCCAAATCCTGATTCTCTATTAAATCAATAACAAATTGCATTCTATGGTAATTTCAGAAAAAATCTTGTTGCCCTCCTCTGCAACATTTCCAGCACCTTGTAAACACCTTAGAATTTTGGTAAATTCTAGTTTCCTAGCTTCAAGTATAAGGGAGGAAGTAAATTCATAATAAACATATAGTTTTCATTGCACACACAGGTTATGGGAGGAATGTTTCATATAGAAGCTGATACCACAACCTAATTTATTAAATAAACCATTTTAAATGCAGTAAAGACCCACAACATTTAATAAAAGCACTAAATAAACTTTTCAAGGGTAAAGAAACTTTTAACTAACCTGGAATAGCATAATCCATTATCATTCAACTTGTAAACAACAGAATTTGGCTACCTGACCATTTCACTATTTCTGAACACTTTTAAAGGAAGTAATTTTTAAATAATAATAGTTCAAAAGAAAGTTGAATTCACTAAAATATTGTAGTTTCTGACCGTGTAAGTAACATAAATGAATTTTTAAACACAGCGATAAATACACTTCAAACATTTTTTGTCACATGTTCCTAGTAATTTCCCGAAATAAAAAGTAGATTTCCTAAAAGAACCAAAAATCCAGTATCACATATTTAAATTTCAGAACATTTGATGCAGTAGAACAGATTTTATATAAGTTTTTGAAATTATTTCGCCACTAAACACATGTGGTTCACTTAAGAATTATTTGCAGCCAAACCAAGTCACTTCCAGAGATAAAATAAGTTTTAAAAACACGTAACTAAAATCAAAGAAAATCCCGATAATTTTTCATTTTCGATATAAACTATATGTTATTTATTTATTTAGCTTATGGCCATTGCACAAAAATAATACAATTTAACATTTATTACTATTAAAATTCAAAATTAACATGGTGTAGCCTATCTAAAGCTTCATTTGATATGTTAATAAAATCTATCCCCTGAAGGCTTGAAGTGGGCAGTCAAATGTCACGTGATGGATGGTTTGTTTTTCCTTACCACAGTCGCATCTCGGTGAATCTCTCATTCCCCATGTATACAAAGATGAAGCAGATCTTCCATGACCAGTCCTAACTCTGTTAAGAGCTGCCCAGGTCTTGCGAGGAAGGTCGAGTCCCTTTAGTGCCTGTTGACTGTCGAACAGGGAGTGCCATTCTGGTGGGGCTGAGGCTATCCACTCCAATTTCCAAGCTTCTCTCCCATTAAAATTATCAGATATAAACTGTTTTACTGCTTTTACACTTGGATTTCTTATTTTAAGTCTCACAAACATATTATCCATGTCATCATGGATGGGCAGATCCAAGTTATGACAGATCTTATTATATTGGGCAATTAGGAGAGTGTAGGCGGTTCGATGTTACACAAAATGGGTAGCCAGTACAGTGGAGTGGTCTTAATACATCTGCTAACTATCCGCATTGTCTGGTTTAAAACTGTGTCGATCTTTTTGACGTGGGTGCTATTTATCCAGACAGATGAACAATACTCAGCTGCAGAATACACTAGGCTCAGTGCTGATGTGCGGAGTGTAGAAGCGGATGTTTCCCAAGAGATGCCAGTTAACTTCTGCAGAATATTATTCCTGGTTCTTAGTTTTGCTGCAAGGTTGATTAGATGTTTATTGTACGACAAGGTGCAATCCATTACGACTACAAATATTTGGGGAAGGGGTTGTGTTGGATGGGAGTGCCATCAAGAAGAACGTTAAGTGAGAGATTCACCACCCAATTGTTAAGATGGAAGACACTAGTTTCCGTCTTGCTGGAACTGGGTACGAGATTCCATTTCTGAAAATAGTTGCTCAGGGTTTTGAGGTCTGCTGTTAAACTATTTTCAATTTGCTGAACGTTATCAAATTGTTGTATTACTACCAGATCGTCAGCATAAGAGAACTGTCTGGATTTTGTTTGAGGAATGTCAGAAATATAAACATTAAAAAGAAGTGGGGCGAGAACTTAGCCTTGAGGCAGACCATTATTCACTCTTCTTACTTTTGCTTATCTTATTGTCCGAGACAACCTGGAATGTTCGGTTAGCTAGCATGGTATTGATCAGACAAGTGATTTTTTTGGACTTCAAAATGTTCAACAGTTTATATACCAGGCCCTGTCGCCACACTGTATCATAAGCTGCGGTAAGGTCAACAAATACAGCACCAGTCTTCAATCGTCTCTCGAATCCTGCTTCTATGTGAGTTGCCAATGCCAGGACCTGATCCTCGCAGTTTCTTGCAGGTCTAAAACCTGCCTGTTCAACTTGGAGGTATGCAAAAATAATTGGACTGATTCTATTGTAGATGATCCTTTCAAATAACTTGTAAGCAGTACTTAGCAGTGAAATAGGTCTAAAATTCTCTGAAACTTCTAAACAGTTACTTTACCAAATCTTGTCTAAGCTGTAACTTCACTATCTCGCCACCGATCTCAGTATAATTTACACCATTAAACTCAGGAATTTTTGTAGAACATTTTGACACTAATTTTATTCAGGTAATTTAAAATTCAGCAGTATTTCTAAAAAATCGAGTAAATTCAAACATTTGGGTAAATCCCCACTGGCTTCAGAAGACTTGGTATCACTATGCAAATTAAACAAAAATTTAAACTAATCACTCAAAATTTCATGCTAAACATCCTTTAGGCATTGTGGAGATAAGAAAACATATTGTCAAAGTTTGAACACTTTTTATAATCTAGATCATTTATACCTTTTGGTTAAGAGTCGGTATACATGTGGCGTACAGTTGGCGTCTATATAAGCGGGAGCTCCAAGGTGGGGAATGTCTGTCTTTCTTTGAATTTCATCTTTTGTTATTTCTCTGGGAATGCGATGTAAGATAAATCTGTATCAATCGATTTGGCGTGTTTCGGTTTGAGGCCGGAAGCAGGCTGAGTTGGGCTGCTGGCGTGTGTTGGCCATGATGATAGCTCTTGTATCAGACCGTGATTTCAAGTACTAAGAACTTTTAAATTTCAAAAGGGGTTTTTGCTATTGGTATCCTTTCTCTCCACAACCTACAATTTTCTGGAAATGTTTGTTCGATCACCTACTCAACTGTAGAATGCAATTTTGAAATATGACTTTTTGAAAATAAACTTCAGATTTCTATCAAAGTGAACTTTTTTGATTTCATAGTTTATTGAACCTTTTATAAGTTTTTGGTTTAAGCAAATGTACACACCTCAGTTGAGAATCCAGATAGGCAACATGGTCATTTAAAATTATTAATGTCAGAGAACTTTCATTTCAAGTGAACTGCTAGTCAAGGTGTATAAACTGGTACTCCACCCCGGTAACTGTTTTGTGTCTTACAACCTATTTGATATGCAAAATGTAAGAACCACGCTGTACTATCATACAGAAGTTGTGCTATGGCTAAGGTTTTGTAACATATTTCTGTAACTTTCTGTGTACATCCCCTCTAATAATGCAAGACTATGAAATATTCCCTAACACATCCCAATAGGGTCCCACCAAGCTAAGTTTATGTAAAAAAATGTGGTAACAAACTTACGTATTAAACCTTACCAGTACCTGTTCACTGTATAATCATATAACATACTTATATGTCCAGTGTATCCAAGCTGAACTTTTATCAGTAACAATGGAGTGAAAGAACTGCTGTGAGGAAATATTTATGTAGAAAGGAAAAAGAAATAATAATATAATAATATTTTATTACATTGCTGTGGAGCGCAAGCTCTGGTGGCAATTTACCTGCAACCCATCTTCCCCCATTCCTGTACCCACCTTTACAAATTTTAACTCTAAATTCTTTCAATGTTTTTGGTAAATTATTCATCATTTCCCTTGGTAACTTATTCTAATCCCTGACAACCTTACCTAAAAAAGAGAATCTTTTAACAAATTATACCCAACAGTCACCATTGTTGAAGGAGGAGGTCAGCAGCGACATGAAATAATATACAAACACAAAATCAATATATTTCAGGGCTAACCCGTTTTCACGCAGAAAGAAACATGTGGCTGAGCTCGCACTAACCTCACGGTCATTACAGCCACATGCAGAATGAAATTGACCATCGGAGGCGAGGGGGAGAGCAATGATAATATAATCACAAGGAAAAAAATGGGATATTTCAAAAGAGAAATAATAATAAAAAAATCAAAAATAAATTTTGAATAAGGTCAACATATAATGAATCTGTTGCAATGGCCAGTGATAGGTATAACAGGATGAGGATGGAAGGAATTCTCTGAAATTGTGGCCTGGAGGATGTTTAGTCTGCAGAATGTGTTTGTAGGTCAATTCCCACTTGCAGAGGTGGTAACTGGACAGACTCTAATGACTCTGACTGTGAAGCAATTATTGAGGTCACAACTATTGTTAGTGCTGGCATGGTGAGGAGCAGCAAGGTCTAGGTCTAAGCTGAACTTTTAGTATCTGTCTTCTTTCAATGCTCATTTATCCAAATGCGTATTCCAACCAGATCTTCTTGTAGCAGGTCACAATCAAATCACATTTTAATCTTACTGAGGCTATCGAACCAGGATAAGAATTGTGAAAGTTGATATATTTGAGAGAGTTCGATAAGGAAGGAATATCTGCAAAGCAGATTGTAGCCAGAAAATTCGGAGATATTAAGAGAGCCCACGTAACGAAAGGAGCGCTTGTGATTGTCTATAGTGGATGAGGCAGGAAGGCAGCCATGTTGACTAGTTCAGTATTTCTTAAGATGGTGGTTGGTTAAGAAGTGTTCCATACGATATATTAGTGGCCGGTATATGCATCATGAAGCTATTGGACTTGGCATTGTATAATTAGAATATTCATAAGCCAGAGATGAACAGGGGGTTAGCCAGAATTCTTTACGAATTAAGTAGGCAAGAGCTATGAATGAAATGCGAGCAAGTTAGTTGTGGTATGCAGTTTTGAGTTTTAACCTGCAATCTTTTTGTTTTGAAGTCCAATATTTCAATAAAGGAAGTTTAAGTGATTGGTATCACAGCACAAATGTTGATATTTCAAATAAACTTTTCATGTAACCGATAATTTGTGAAGTCATTATAATTATTAAATAATTCAATACTTTTGTTTCAAACAATTTCAAGGTTATGATATTTTACTTATACTCCTCTAGGAACTACATTGAAATTGTGGAATATCCAATCATGCGAAGTTCTTTTGGCAATACAAGCAACCAATCTATGTCTCTATGCCGTTAGCCACAATACTTTTTTTATATATATTTATCTCCATAGCAACCTACACTGTCTTACTTTTCTCTAAGAGTAAATAATATCAATTTACATCTACACTCAAGGAGAAAAAATATCAAGCTCTTATTTAAAAAAAATATTTTTGTTAAGACACATGCCTCCTCCATGGGTCTGTGTAGCAGAGACTGGTAAACTTACAAAATAAACCTTGCATCTAGTGACACCCATTTCTCTTGTTCCCAGTAGGATTATTACACACACTTTACAAAAGACATCCTCTTCTTAATACTAGCAAGAAACACACAAACAAACTAAAAAACATTGCAGAAAACACACACAAATTCAAGTCCTGTCACGGAAGTATCTTGAAATATTTCATAATGCATACATATATTCAGTAACGAATAAAATTCTGGCTTCATCACCCAATACTAGCTACATACCAGAAAATGATTTTTCTGAGTCATCTGAAAATGATTTTGTTGAATTATTCCAGGAGATTGCAAATAAATGTAATGATCATAAAGCAAGTGAAAATTTGGAGGTTTTGTGCCTTCTAACGACAGGATAGTGGATGTTGGGGAAATACAAAAACCAAACACCAACCCTCTAGTTTCTCACTTAGGAGTGATAGCAGTAAAACTTACTGATAATGGGTCTGAGGTGAACACAGTTAAATGTAAATTACAATCATAAGATGTGAAAACCTCAGAGATACAGGACAAATACAAAGAGGCACAAACCAATGTCCTAAAAAAGAAATAAGTAAATAAGACTTCTTCAAGAAACCATTACCTAACCAGAAAAAAGCTAAGCAGAAAAGCAAAATTTTTTCCCAAACTTACTTTCTGAAGAAGAAGAAAGTGAGAGGGAAAAGAAATTAATGATTTCCTCACTAACCCATTAATTGAAGAGGAAAAAGTTTAAAATCCAAAGGTTAACAAAACAAGTTGCAGAGAATAGCAACAGATTTAGAAATAATATTACCATGACAAAAGAAGAAAGAGTTGTTATTAGTAACAAGAAAGACAGCAATAACCTAAGACATAAGGATGAAGAATTGAGAAAATATTACTATAGCAGGAAATTGAATATTCAATATTGAAAGAGATACAGAATGATTGTGACAGAAAGATGTGTAAATAATGAAAAGGAAATAGTAAGTAATGAAGTTTGTGGCAATAAACAAGAAGATATTGCTGCAAATGATAGTGGCAATATTGAAAAATCAATTGCAGGCAAGCTTATGTGAACTGTGTCCCATTGAAAAGAAACGGAACAGTAATGTTAAAAAAATATTTGCAAGGATTGTGTAGAGTAATATTTCCAATGTTTATTATTAAAACCACTTCATACAAAATGATGGAAGTGAAGTATGTCAAATAGTTCAATACTATATAATTTTCAAGGTCCAGGTATCATTTCCTTGTGGGTAACTACTTCCAGGTAAGTAATATACTGTATATACCTAGTTAATTGTACCATCAGGACAGGCAGTAAACCCAAACCAAGACTTGAAATCTGTTCCCATTATACCTCCATGGTCCAGTGTGGTGGTGTCTTATTATAAGCAGCCACAGTAACAGATACTATTTTGTTTTATTTGATGTCTTTTTGGTGATTTTAAGATTTTTCTGTTTCATATTTTATTATATTTCATTTAATTTTATTACTGGGATTCTTTATTTTCTCTGATGCATAAATGTTGTTGGACTTCCTGATTACATTTCTTTTAGAACAAAGATTATAGTGACTATATTTTTGCTAAATGTAAAGATCCCTTCCCATTTTAGAAGAAATTGCAACACATGTTTTAATCCAATCCTTAACCAGTTCATTGTTTGGCAAGATGACAACCTTTACCTTCTTATAACATTTGTCAAACAGTATCAGAAATATATCTGGAAAGAAGTCAAATGTTTTTTTAGGACTCTGTGACATGTACACTTGTTACCAGTTTTAACTAATAAAGTGTATCGAGAAATTTTCACTGGAATTTCAGCTCTACTAATAAAAAAAACAACAACAATAATAATAACGGCATGCAGGTACTGAGTGCACTCTCATTTTTGCGCTTCTTTGTACTGATTAGGTATCTTCCTGTTTAGTTAAATTTCATTTACAGCATGCTGAAATAAAATTCAGGAGTAATAAAATTAAAAAATAAAGTCAATTTCTCTTCAAGTCAAATAATTTATATATTGAATAAAAATTAACATAATTAGTTATCATAATATGACTAGAATTATATCTTTGGATAAGCAGTTTTCTTGTACATGGCTTTGTTTCCATGCAGCTGATACAGATTTTATTCACATTTGTTAGGTGTAACTGGAAATTCTTGTAAGAACAATACAAATAAAACACCCTAAAATGCAAAAATCTATTGTCATAACACTAATAATCTATTTGAAATTACATCAATGAAGTATCCTTCGACTGTAAGGACATTGCTACAGTGTCATCATGATGTTTGCAAATACGATTTTAACAGAAATGTGCAAAATACTCACAAACTGCACTTATTGATCCAATGTCTGATGGGTTTTCTTCTTGAACTGATTTTTAGTTTTATAATAAGTAGGAATACATTTAGACTAGGTTGCTCTAGGTACCACAAAGTTTATAGTTAATAACACCATTGAGATTTCGTGTTTTCACTTAAAACTTTAAATTTATCACATTTCAAACACTTAACATTGTTCTTATCCTTACATTCCACAGCTGTTTACAAGTCTAAAAAAACACATTTCAATTATTCGCTCAGGATTTTTCCCCTAAATAAAGTTAAAGGTACGCATCCTGTCTGCTGAAGTGCAGCTTGATGACTTTTTTATTCATTCTTTTAAAAAATGTCCTTGTAACTGTAAACATTTTGTGCTTGCTTAAAATTTTGTGTGTGTCAGCTTAGGACATTAACTGGCACAAAATAAACAAAGCATGAATCTTGCAACAGAATTTGAATTAAAATAATGATACTCATAACCAGAGTCTGGTTTATGGCATACAGCAGTAATACAAGATGTAATGATTGTGGTGATTACCATACAACAGGAAAAATGTTTCAAGGTACTGTTTATTCAAATAATGATAGGAAAATTAAATCCACCACTTTTCACGATTGGAAGTAGGATGACTAGGAAGACATAAAATAAACAAATATGTATTTTTTAGGGTGACTCTGTAGGCATATGCCATACAATGGGCAAGTGTGCTCACATGAGAGAGGTTTCTTATAATTTTGTTTATTTGTGTTCTGTATCAATGTATTCCTTTGCCTCCAACCGCACTAAGTGATGGTTTTGATTTTATAATATCACGATAATGCAATGATAAGATTTTTGATGAAAACACATTATTCTTCATATCTCTGTCAAAAACTTTTTTTTTTTTTTTTTGACTAGTTCAGTAAAATAGTTATCTGAAATTATGTTAAATTAACTTTTCTGGTGAAAGTAAATGGTAACTACAAAAATTTAGCATTGAATTTATATCAGTTTTGTATTATTAATTTAGCTGATGGAAAGAACTGCTGCGTGCATTTCTGACACCAAAAATACTGAAATGTATGAGACTGTTCATTACTTCTAACCATCTTTGTACTTAAATCATTTCCTTGTTTGCCTATGTATGCAAAGAAACAAGTGGAAAATTGATGTTAAACAATTACAGAATATTTATTTAACATAAGATAGCATGAAGTCACTATTGAATATAGTCATTTAGGTACCCTGGATCATGCCAATAATGAATTACTACATGCAAGTATTTGTTGATCCTTTTCACTGTTTACAAAGCATAAAATTAAGAGTATTTGAAATTTTAACTGTCAAGAAATTATTTTTAAAATAATTCTTAAGGTTTTATAAAGGAAAAATAGTATTTTCATGAAATAAAATGGTGCATATAAAGAATATCTGAAAACATTTCATTTTCACTATACAAAAACTGAAATTTCTATCAGAATATGACTTGCATTTATCCTGAGTAAAACAGTATCATTAAAGCCACATGAACTTCTCATATATACACATTTGCCCAGTGAACATCAACAATAGATACTGATAGTACTATTTCTTTGAACTGCAGGAGTTTATATGAAATGCACTTAATTTATTGACTAGAGGAGACAGATCTATATAAAATATCCATTGGGCAATGATACAAATAAAATTGTGGTAGTGCTAGTTACATCTTGAATATGAAAGGCAGCAGTTGAACAAACATTCAAAGTAATTGGAGCTTTAAAGTTTTCCACAAGGCTCCTATTCATTCCAAAATGTGCACAATTTACATGAGGAGGCACAGTGCTCAAGATGCTAGCATGCCGTGCCATTGCCGAATAAGAGTCTCTCCTTCTGCCCAGCAGGTGACACCTCACTAGGATGCAGGGCGGTGCCTGGCAGTGGGAGGGCGGGGTCAGTACGGCTGAGGTGCAGGAGGCCCTGGTGGACCGGGTGGAGGTGCAGATCCCACTTCCCCCAGCCACGAGTCAGGACTGGGTGGGAAATCGGGATAGCCGTGTGTGCTGCTACTGTTGCTAAGGTCAGATGCTGGGCCACTAGCCAGGCCTGGATGTCCGGGAGGTAGGTGCCCAGGAGGTGGTCCTTGTCCTGTAACCATAAAATGGTTAATGCATAACAGCAACTTAAAAAAAAAAAAAAAAAAAAAAAAAAAAAAAAAAAAAAACCTGAGAATATTGTACTTCTAAACTTTTATAAATTTGGTATGGATATGTGTATATAAATATATGAGTACTGGTATATGGTAAGGAATGATATAATAGATCTATCACTTACAAAAGTTTAAGGAATACTGTGACAAAAAACTATGCAAAAACATAATACTTTGGTACGTATTATAATGCCCCTCAGACCCAGACCATTAATGAAATTTTATTTTAAGAATTATGAGTAGCAAGCTGGGAGATGAATAAATATGATTTTGATATTTTTCCTGTAATTACCTGCGATTTTGTTTAAATAAACATTGTTTTATGGAGATAAATTATGTAAATACTATGTGATATGTTCAAAAACAGTATTATACGCTAAAAGTTGATTAAAAGTTTTTAATTCTAAGTATTGATGTTAGCTACGATGTTTAGAGGACAATTTCTGACAGTCTGGACTGATTCATGTGGTCAATTTTGTGTGTAAATATCTTTAATTTTCATTTATGTGTATTTCATGATGATATTGAATGATTTTATAGTTAGTTCCAATTGTTTTTAATGTGATTTTAATTGTTTAGCTATTGTTAGAATTTGAGAAACATCGGGTAGAAGTCTTTGAATTATTCTGGAATTCTCTGTAATGCCTATATAAGTGATAGGCAGAGACGAGAGTTTTAGTTTTGAATTGATTAGTTTTGAAGGTGATACAAGTTATAATCGCTGAAGTAATGGTTTACATTTGTAGGTAGTATCTTTGTATAAAATCTGATGTCATAGAAGAAAAAAGAAAAGAAAAAAAACCTATCAATATGCTTATTCATGAAAATAGAATCATATGCCAAAGCTTGGACACATCCCCATGGCCAACATTGAACATGGATGATGGTTTTTGACAAATATGGTTAGAGTTAAGGTGGTTGGGGTGACAATAACAATATCAGTGGAAATGTTACACGTAGCAAAATAATTAATCATAAGATAATAGTAGTTATAAGTTTGTTTTCCAACATTTCCACTGGTACTGATATTATCACCCCCCACCTCCTCTGTTCTGATTGTAATGGTTCAAAACAATAATTTATGAGGCAGAGTTGACCATAAGCAATGAAATTTTTGGATTTATATCCCTTCTTCAACAATGGTGATAGGTATCCACCTTGTGTAAGTATAAAAGAAAATTTTACTGGTTAATATCTTCTGCTGACTGCTTCTGCATGTCCATGACTTGTTATCGCAATATGTTCCCAATTTTACAATTCTCAGATTAATGACTTTCAACTCCTACCCATACTTCCCGTCATGTTGATTTACCCCCACTGCAAGTTGCCAACCAACGATCTGCACCTCCAGTTAGCTACCAGCCTCGATCAGGACGTTGCATCACTATTATTGCAGAAGTTATATAACCCCTAAACATTTCAATGCTCTTGTACCAGAACCACATTTATGCCTTGTGGGCTCTTAGGCTAAACATGTGGTACCGGCTCCTGTTGGCAATTTATGGGCCACTTTTTTTTTTTTCTCTAGTGTACTAGGCGGCGGGGGCCCATTGACCGGCTGTGGTGCAGCCACCATCTTTGTGGTGCACAGGCCCCCCTTTGTGATGTGGGTCCTTAGGTTAAAGCCTAGGTAGCCTATGCTTAAATGCATCCCTGTTGTGTACATATTTATCCATATTTTTATGACATGGCAACCATCATCTTTGGTAAGTGGAGTGGTGGTTATTCTCCTACCCAAATGTTTAATTTATCTGTCTTATAGTGCATTTTCTCTCTGTCAATAAATATATAGCAGCATTTTAAAATAATTTATTGTGAAGAAACAGTAATATTATTTAAAATATTGCATTTCGAACATTAATTACAACACAAAGACAAAACTTCTGGGTAGCAATATCAATGAGAATTCATTGAAATAAAGCTTATGAATGTCAACATTTGTCTCTTGTGTCAGCTACACCACAGAGAAATCTGTCACAGTATTGGGACACATTATATTTAACCCCTAATCATACACACACATATGCACACCTAATCTAAGAACTCTTCAGTAATTATGGTATACCATTTTAAGTACACTTCAGCATAGATAGTGAGCAATTGTTCGCTGACAGTCTTCAAATAATTTGGATCAACCAGTAATCTCATGTTTTAGAAACTTATGTCTCCTGTAGGGTTCTCTGGAAAAATACCATTTTTTCCAAACTTTGAAGGTAGAATTTGGCATACCAGATTTTCCTTATCACAAGATACACTCCTCAATATCTGATAATACCATTCTCTCATTCATCTTCTACTCACAAGTTCCGTTCTGGCCCAATAAAATGTGATTAAAAATCTTTGAGAGAAACAGTACATGCAGGACCGGCATTGGGGGGGGGGAGGGGGGTAAGCGGGTCAAAGTACCCGGGCCCCGCCGGCTGAGGGGGGGGGGGCGATCACCGGCTGCATGGGTCCCCCCAGGCCTCAAAGCCAAGAATCTGCCAATTGTCGCCCGGCTAGATTGTAGGGGGGGAAAAAAACAAAAAACAAAGGTCGCCAATTACCCCGGGCCCAAAATTCCTAGCGCTGGCCCTGAGTACATGTATCTCTCACTTGAATGCTGACTGTGAACTCATCTTCAAGAAAAACAATTAGTTTAAGAACATCGTTATTGTGGCTTGGAGGGAGAAAACGGTAGGTGGTAGCTGGCAGCATCTCACAGAACAATTGTCATATGTAGAATGAGATTTTAAGACACTTCCGTATCTGAGCTACACCTGGTTACCAGGTTTTCTTTTGGGTAGTGGTAAAGTGAGATATATACGCTCACAAGTGGAAGATAAAGTGCCAGGTAATATACATATTTTATAACTTGTGTGGCTAGGATTTAGGTCCACTGATTGAGAATTTCGCAATGAAGGTTAGGGCAATGATACTTAGGGGAGGGGAAATTTGTGTTGGAAACAGTATTTACAGAGATGAGAGTTTTAGAATAATGAGTCAACTGAAGAAGTTTGTGAAAGAGGTACAACATACCATGATTCATAATCATGCATTAAATTGATCAACCACAGTTAAACACAAAAAAGATGTAGGCAAACATGGAAGTAAACAAGCCAATACGGGCAGAAATGGGGTCCACCATATGGGATGTGCCTCAGTACACTGTTGATAGATAGGTAGGATTCCACTATTCATTGTCTGTGCTCAAATAGAGTAAATGAGTAGGGACATTGCCACTGGGATGAGTGTTCATCAAAATTAAATAAAAAAGAAGAAGGAAGGAGTTCTTACTGATGAGTGGCTGGCTAAAGTTTTAGAGTCTCATTTGTTATTATGGTAGAACTAGGACAGTAGACATTTTGTATTAGAGGATAGTTACTTATGCCAAAGGGGCACTGACTACAGATGCGTAGGGAAATAATTGATATTAGAGAAGTTTATTGAGACTAAAAATGGAAGTAACTATACTGTTTACCAGATATCAGAACAACAGGTGCTGGCTTTTGGTTAAAGGAATGATTACTTAACAATGAGCATTTACAGAGTGATGTATAGAGAAAATTTGTTGATACTGGGTAATAATGAATATTAAAGTTTACTGGAACTCATGAATATTGAGTTACAATTTGTAGGGAAATTATAAAATATATTTTCAAAAAAATAAAAGGATTTTTACTGTTTATAATAGTGAGAAGATGAAAACAGCAAGATGACACTTCTAAGGAGAAGCTGAAGGTATATTTGAAGTTTAGAGGAAGAAGCAGGATGAATCTAATGGGTTTGATCTTAAATATACCAGTTGCAGAATTGGAGGTAAACATTTCAAGGAAGAAAATATTTGTAAAGACCTTAAATGATAGAAGGATGTGTATAAAGATGAAATATGTTGGATGTTTTCCAAATAAATCAGGTTAGAGAAAGAATAAGGACTCAAGAAACATTTCTGATATTTAGTAGGGTTACATAATTAGTGTCTGGTTACGAAGGTCAGGGCCGGCTTTAGGGGGGAGGGGGGGGGGGTAAGAGGGGCAAAAGTACCTGGGCCCCACCGGCTGATGGGGGGCCCGATCACCGACTATAGGGGCCCTCAGGCCATGAAGCCAAGATTTTACCCCGGGCCCGAAATTCCTAGCACCGGCCCTGACGAAGGTTGGTATCACTGTGAGTGTGAGGGGCATGGGTTCCTGAATTTCAAAGGTAGTTTCAATTTGTGAAGTATGTCAGTGTAGAGAAAGTGATAACAATACAAAGAAATAATAAGAATTTGGAAAAACAAGTTTGTTTTACAAAGAAAGCTAGAGAAACTTATTGAGCCTACCTAGTTAACAGGAAGGTAGGGATGACACTGAGATTAGTAAAAATAAAGTATAACGTAGCAACACTGAACTCTCTAGGTGAGCAGTAATGCTCTAGCCCATAATTTGGAAGTATGTGTGCTCAAATCCCCATCCAGATTTCATTGTTCCACAATTTCCTAAAGTCACTCCAGATAAATGTTGAGATGATTCCTTCACAAGAACATGGACAAATTTCTTCCAATACCTAGCCCAAATCCTCTCCCAACTTTAATGCCTTCAACCTCAATAAGGCATAAAAACTGAGTTTTTTTTAGCAACAAAACAGCAGGGCAGTATTTAATATATCAAACAACTAAATGAGTAATTAATAGTATCAAATAGGTAAGCTAAGGATGTGTTAATGAATACTATTATTGGTGGGAAAGTGAATGAACAACAAATTTTTACAGGTAGTGGCTCAGTGGCTAGGTTTCAAAAGTTCAAATCCTGGTGAGACCAGGAAGTTTTAAGAATTGTGTTTCATCATATGAGCTACACCAGGACATTTCATTGTTTGGATCCCACATGTAGATCCAGCCATGAGGCAAAATGCATGGCCAGTAGAAACTCCATCACCAAGTCACAAGTCCACCCAAATTTACAATGGTATGTTAGAAAATGAAGTAGAGAGAGAGAAGCTGGAAATATGAAGCAACTGGTTTTAAGACTATCATGCAAGATTTTGCATTTGAATAGAAATGAGCAAACCAGAAAATCAGTATGAGATTCTGAATGTATTATGAGGATACTGGAGTCTGAATATTATAAAGAGACTGATATTTATAATACTGACAAGGACATATGCAGGTTTGTTGGAGTTAATCGGCAGAGGATCGCCCAAGATCGTTTGACCTGAAAAAGACTGCTTAAGCTATACCTGAACTCATAACTCTAAGAGGCCACATCATTTAATAATTGAACTGGCTGATGATGATGACATATTACTAAAGGACTATTAGAGATTACACTGTGCCTATACTGAAAATATTGTTGTGAATAAGTTTTAAACAATCAAAGCAGTCTATGGTTTATTGGTTCATAAAGGAAGGTAGACTAGTAGTATTACCAATTGTAGACCTTTGATCTCATTGGTAGCAGGACAGCTCAATATATGGCTAAAACAAGAATATCTATAAAATCTGTAATGTAAAACATTTCAGATGTAATGGAAAATGGAAGCAGAATTGAAACTTTGGTTCTGGATCTTTCAACCATTTCATACCTTAACTTAAATCATCATTAATAACATATTCTGATTGTAAGAAATTATTCCTTCAATGGAAGTCTTATAAACTTGTGGGAATGAGAGAATCAATATTTGAAAGTTTTATTTCACATCTATAAATGATGTCACTGGACCAAATGGTTCATGGAAAATTCAATGGCATGCTACTACTGCCATTATATCTGTGCCACAAATCATTAACAAAATAAAATAGCAGACAAACATTTATAGAGGACAAAACTGACCCTATATTAACAACGAACATAGTTCTTCCCTTTTGTTTTAACATAACCATAAAAAAAAGTCGACCAGAAGAAGATCATGTTTGACTTTTTCAGTATGAAATAAGATTGTTCAGAAATAAAATTGAAATGAAGGATGAAATTCTTCACCAGCATCTTTAAATTTTGTAACTCATAATTTCAGTATTAAATTGATACACATATATGACACAATGAACCTGTGATCTTTGGCATTCTTCTTTAATTTCAGTTTTGTGGTATTTAATTTCTACAGCTTCTTAAATATGTTGATATTTTAAATTACTGGGGTCTTGATCTTCTTATTAATTATTGTCTTCGGTAGCTTGTTTAATAATTCCTCACGTGGAGGCAGTGCCCATGCCATTCAATGCACTCCTGATCATATTTACCAAGAGTGGTGTAGACGGCGAGTCCTTCTCCACTATATGGGAAGGCAGGGCCCAGGGGTGTGGGAGAGTGGCTGGCAGACAGGTAGGGTGGTGTGTTGGGGCCTCCAGCTCCGTGTAGGAAGTGGCTCGGCCGGCTGCTTCCCGACTGCGGACTCGAGCCTTCTCCGTCCATCCCCATGTTCACTACCGTGCTGTAGCTGTCATTGCTGTTCAAGTCTGAAATCAGAAAAGTATTGAATACAGTATTAAAACACTATTCTGGAACTTAGGAATGCTTAAATTAATCTGTATTACCTCTTACTTCATTTTTTCATATGATTCGCTATGTTATTGTTGAAATAAATTGTAATTAATAGTGGTTTCTGACGGTCTGATGAGAAAATCCAAACTAATTTATCTTCTATATAATTTCCTAAGCTCACAACACACTTGCCTCGATAGCTATTGGCTGGAGAACAGCGCCAGCCTTCACTCAAAAGTTAACAGCGACCAAAGATATCATTAGGAGAGATTGACGTTATGTCTAAAATTTAATAGCTAAGCAACTGCTACAAAATTAATTGACATAATGTATTCTTTAAGTTTGCTTTTCGTAGTAATTAAAGGTTAAAAAAACATGGAAATGCTTTTCAGTAACATGTTGTTAATGAGGCAAAAAAAAAAAAAAAAAAAAAAAAAAAAAAAAAAAAAAAAAAACTTAAATTCTCGGCTGTAATCACGAATGCCAATTGTCATTCCCACCTATGTTAAATTTCACTTTAATTGCAACTATCGCTAATGTTGCTGCTTGACCCAAGTTTATACATTACGATTTATTTGCTTTTTACGTATTTTACTGACAACTTTCGTTAATGATCTTTGTACATATTGGGTGTAGCCTACGTGAGTTATTACGTTATTTAAAGACGATTTCAGACCAAATATTCATTTCTTCTGTTTTGCTTAACTATCTGTATCAAGTATGAATGTATGCCCAGCTTCAATCATAAACAACGTGCTACTTTCGAAGCAATTGCGCATTTCATTTAAACAGAAATTCTTCATATTTTGCAGAGTGGACTTTTAGGATCAAATACGAGTCAAGTTCGTATTTCAGCAAGTTCGAGTATAGCAACCAAGACTTTTGAAACAATTACACAACAGCGCTATCTGTCTGTGTTTTACACGACTTTTAATACACCTGAGTTCTTTAAGCACAAGAGATTCGAAACACAGATCAAGTTCGTACATTGTCTCTGAGTTTGTATTTGGCCTGATCAGGTGAACCTGTCTCAATCTTTGACCCTACAAATTTGTAGTCTACTATTCTATACTCATGGCAATTTGGAGGGGGAGGGGGGGAAATCGCGAGCTTACACTAGTTATTCAATAAATTTCAATTGGAAACCACTTTCTCACTTTTATATTATCACAAGATCATGTAACAAATTAAAAAGGTTGTAACTCTTCTCTTAATTTTCCCACGCAACTTTTGTAAACTGGTGTCACAAAATATAGGTCTACGACAAGATTTCTAGGCGCGTCGATTCTTAATAGGAGTACATTTTGTTCAGATTTTCAGATACGTCCTTAAGGTGAATTCTCACTAAAGCTCAACTCACCTTAATCTTATTTAGTATTGCCACTCTCGATTGCTGTGTCACTTTCGCCAATTGGAGAATTAACTTATGATGATTTTTTTTGTGCGTCTTTCATATTAACTAATTCCAGTGGCGGATCCAGGATTTTGGTTTGGGAGAGGCTTGGGGGTGGGGGAGGGTTGAACGGATTTCGTTTTAGGTCTTATGCCCCGTAGCCTCCCTCCCCTCCCCCCTCCACCCCTGAATCCACCACTGACTCATACATTGAAGTTTATATAGGTCATCCAATAACTTAATGGTCTGACACTGATGTGATAAGAGTTAGAAGTTTTGCCTATTTTTCAACACCGCCCAAATACTGCTTCCAACGACATTCCAACGCTGTAATTCTATCCTCAAAAAAGGATTTCTCAAGGGGGTCAAAAAATGAGGTGACGACACATATGTTATCGTATAACTTAAACGGATGCCAGACCAAAGTTTTTGAAGTTTGGAAACAGCTGAAAGTCTGAGGGAAGCAGATCGGGCGAACAGGAGAGTTGCAGTACAGATTGAAATCCGTACTCATTAATTGTAATCAAAACAATGATTATTAGGAAGTTTTGGCTCCTCGACAACGTGGTAATCATTCTGTGTACTATACTAAAACTGGAATCATTCACCACATAACCAAACAGTCTGTTGCATAATCGATTCTCAGCATTGAGGACATGAGTAAAATGGACTCTGAAGGAAAAAAATAAAAGAGTTTATTAGATAAAATTTTGTATCCTGTGGTAGGTCATTGAATAAAAAGTTCAGTGAATGTTATGCTTTCTAGATAATTGATAATGACTTATATTCTTTGTGAATGTTACAGTCTGATTTATTCTTATGTCATTAAATTTGAAATGTTCATGATTTTGTTGGATAGCAAAATAATGTGTGGACGTGTAAACCACGAGGCTTTGAGATGAGGTAACAAAATAGCAGCACTGCTCCGCGTGTTAGTTTCGGAACCATAAAGTGAATCACACGCTATACAACGAGTTATTACCGCCAGAAGCGGCGTAAACAGTTTATCTATCGGCCGCCTGCGGCAGCACCAGTTGAAGCCACGCCTGCGCCAATGGCTTACTAATCAGTTTAGCCGCGTGGAGCGCTACGAGCGCTAACTCGTTTAAAACCGAGGCCTGATTCTCCCACAGCCCCGCGGATCCTCGTCTTAATTTGGGAATTGGAAGTAACTGCCGCCTCTGGGGGCACGGGGGACGAGGGGCGTGCAACTGGCAGCCGATGTTAGCGCTACAACATCTCCCGCTGGTGGTCTCTACAAGGTCGTTATTTAAACTCCCGGCACAGCATGGTGCCGCATCGCTACCGAGGGATGCTGGATGGAGGCAAATTATAGACAAAAGTGAAAGGGGGCGGGAGCTATGTTTCCCAACGGACCGTATGCAAGGGGGTGACCGGTGTCTGCGCTGCTGGGCGTGCTGTGTTCACCAGGGACCATCACTCCATGTGCCGTTCAGACACGTGCAACAACTTTATCTCCCCTTCGCTTTCGCTGTTTCGCCCCCTCCCCTCCCCTCTCGTCTTTGTTACCTCCTAGGGTGTTAATTGAGTTACGAAAACATAATTTACATTTTAACTTTATGGGCTTGACAATTTTTAAAAATGTAATCCGATTTATTTGCATTTCTAAGCATTGGGCTGACATGGTGTGAATTTCGACAGAGATACTACATTTTTTTACTTAGCAACAAGCAGCAAGCGTTGTAACGTGCAATGTCTTCGCTGAAGAAATTAATTTCTTCAAAATTTCTGCTGCTTCCTTCACTCGTCGAGGCAACCACTGGTCTTTCTCCACAGCCGCCTGATGTCTTCAAATTTTATCTCGTGTCTGGTGTTGATTGCTGGGCGAACGACGTCTGTTTTGTCCCTAATGTTTCGTTTATCAGTAATTTAAGCCTATCCACAGTTCACCATCAAAACCGGGCAGGAGATAAAATCAGCGGAAGGTATCGCTCGTGAATTCCTACACCTATGTCTTACCAGCAGTCCAGCCAGCACAATTACTCTATACAAAGGTTGAGCTGCTGCGTATAAACCAAACTAGTCAATGTTAAGGACGCTTGAGGTGGTGTAATGAGCTTGTAAGTGTCCAGTTCCTTACTGATTTTTTTTTTTTTTTTTTTTTTCCGAATCACCCATCTTTGGGGTACGTCAGATCAATCACTTCTTGGATGCTTGCGTTTTCTTCTTTTCCCAGTATTTCTTCATTCTATCTGCTCTCTTCCTTCTTTCCTCTTCTGATATTTGAATCGGTTTTCTGGTGTTTATCGCAACTTGGAACCTCTTACTTTTGTCTTTGGTCACGGTCTTGGCTGTACCATTCTTTAACATCACTTCGGTAATCTGGAGTTCTCTCAGATCCTTTTCCACTTCCTTAAACCAGTTGGGCTTAGTCTTTTTTTTATAAAAGAAGTCAAAGATTTTTTTTTGTTAGTCTGTTAGGATTCATTCGGAATATGTGTCCATAGAAATCAATTCTTTTTTTTCTCATGGTTTCCGACAGTTTCTCGGACTTTGTGTAGAGGGCTTCGTTTCTGTAGAAAACTTGTTATTCTGGAATTTGGGACCCATGATCTTCCTAAAAAATTTCCTCTCTTTGATTTCCAATTTCTCCATTTGTCCTTTCCTCCCCATGACTAGTGTCTCTGCTGCATAGAGTGCTTCCGGCTTAATTACTGTGTTGTAATGTCTTATCTTTGTGTTCCAAGAGAGGCTTTTCTTATTGTAAGTGTTTTTGGTCTTCTGGAAGGCTAATTCCATTTTGGTCCTTCTCGCTTCCATTGTTTTACCTTCAAGGTTGTTCCATTCAATCCATTCCCCTAGGTACTTGAAACTCCTAACCACCTCTATTTTATGAGCTCCTACTTGGACTCTCGTAGGAGTGTCTGGTATATTTGTCATAATCTTTGTTTTTTCGAAAGAAATCTTAAGTCCTAACTTCCCTGCCTGCTCTTGTAATTCGGCGATTTGTTCTTTGGCTTCCTCCCATGTTTCTGCGAGCATCGCCATATCGTCAGCGAATGCCAAACACTTAATCGTAACTCCTTTATTTTTTGTTCCAAGTCTAATTCCTCCTCTGGTTCTTGCATTCCATTCTCTCACAACTTTTTCGAGTGCACAATTGAACAACAGGGGGGAGAGGCCATCCCCTTGCCGGACCCCTGTTCTGATCTCAAAAGGTTCTGACAGTTCACCCATGAATCTAACTTTTGAGGTCGTATTTGTGAGGGTTTCTGTGATGATATTCAGGGTTTTCCTGTCCAAGCCAAATTCCTCCAAAATATTGAATAGCGACCCTCTGTCTATGGAATCGTAAGCTTTTTGGAAGTCCACAAAAGTCACTATATATGGTTTCGCCCTCTGCTTCTGGTATGCTAAAATGTTTCTGAGGTTTAGGATCTGTTCAGGGCAAGACCTTCCTTTCCTGAACCCTGCTTGATACTCCCCGATTTGGCAGTCCAACTGGGATTCTGCTCGTTCAAGTAATGCTCTGGACAATATCTTATAGGTCACATCCACCAAAGAAATCCCTCTGTAGTTGTTCGGATCAGATTTAGAGCCTCTTTTGTGTAGAGGGTGTATCAGGGCCATTTTCCATTCCTCTGGAATCACTTCTTTCTTCCATATCTCCTAAAAAATTTCTGGAGTGAGATAATTGCATTTTTGCTTGCATATTTCCATAATTCGGCTGTTATATGATTTTCCCCTGATGCCTTAAAATTTTCCATGTGAGTCAGAATTGTCTGGATCTCACTTATAGATGGGGGTTTAGAGTCAGGGTTGGTGGAAGACTTCTTTCCATCATATAATGAAACTTTGCCATTTAAGTTTTTCACGGTCAGGAAAAGTCAAACCAGTTTTTCACGGTCAGGAAAAGTCAAACCAGACTTTTCAGTTTCCGATGTCGGCTTGGTATTGTAGGCTTTTGTGTCCCTCTGTACCGAATACCGGGGTTAACACCACTGCTGAAAGTATATTGTATTCTAACTAAAGTAAAATTACTTCTCTAAGATCAACAAACAAGATTTATTAATTTTCACATAACTGCGTCGCCGCGACATAAATTTGCCGCCTTTGTAACACGATTTTGCAGCCCCCCTGGAGTTGTCTCCCGGGGCAAGCAGCCCGGCTTGCCCCTCCCCCCCTTTGATCCGATTCTGAATTACTGAATTTATTTTATATTGTCCCTTATTCATTGCTATCATGTTTATTTTCTTGAACATCCAATTTATAATTATATTTCCATCCCACCAGGATTGGATTATCTTAATAATTTCAGCTCCTTAAGCCATCAACTTTCTCAGTAACCAAAGATCCTCCTTCACTGTCTGGTTTGACTTTTCCTGACCGTGAAAAACTTAAATGGCAAAGTTTCATTATATGACATTAACTTATATGCTTTAATACTAAATTACACGATTAGTGAGGTCGTGTACTGTAACATAGAAATTTATAATATTTGTAAATTAAAAGTTTAAAGGGGAAAAAATGAATAGCAGGTTTAATAAAGATTGTTTGCTCCGATATGTTTAAAAATATAGGATCTCTGGAAAAAGAAGAACAGTGGAGGATTGTTGGTAGAGCTGGAGAGTAAGACAGATTAATCTAGCAGCGGATAAGTTTGGAAAGAAGAATAGTTGCATAGTGAAAAGTTCGAACATAATATTTGCGGAAAGAAAATGTAATAGATCTTGAATAGAAGAACCTGCAAACATTTCGGAAAAAACCTAAATGAGAATTATTACAGACACGGTCGTTGTTGGTATGAAAGGATTTTAGTCAGAGGAAACAAAAGGAAATAAACTGCAAACGTTACAAGCTTAATTTTATCTATAAAAGCCATTTATTTAACATCACAGTCGACATAACGATGCGACAATACTTTACAAGCTACATCATTCGACAAAACATGATTGTGAACCAGTGATTTTGAGTAATAAATCACTCTTTACTGTGTGGGATTTGTGTTCTGTGAATGCCTGAAATCTTTTCCTGCAATCACGCGCAGTGTCAACAGTAAAGTACGGAGGAGTTGGTGTTATAGTATTGGTTGTTTTTCATGGTTAGGGTGTGATCTCCTTATTGCACTTAACAAAACTGAATACGGAAGGATATGAACGCTTGTTAAAACCATTGTGTACTGCGTATGGTAGAGGACCTGTTCAAAGAAGATGATTATATTAGCTTGACAATACACCTTGTCATAAAGCTGCACCTGTGAGACAAGGGTTTGTGGACAGTAACGTTCCTCAAATTGACTGATCTCTAGTTTCAGCTGTTGAGAAATAATGTGATGACATTCCTCCACAAATTCTTGATTGAAAGTCTCCCGGCTGAGTTAAAGTCGTTATTAAGGCAAAGTGTCAACCCACCCAATATTAATGTCTAATAATGGGGAACATGACTCGGGTGAAGTCTAAGATCAGTTTCATATAGGTGTCCGGACTATTTTTATTAGATAGTGTATACTACTGAAGGTTTTATGCAAAGAAACAAATTACTTCGATTGTTTTATCCATTATCACACGAAATATCCATCCCACATTGACTGATTTTGAAACTTCTTTTCTAATTATTTGGCGGCTTGATCAATATTAAGGAAGATAACAGACAGTGAGACGACTTTTTGTTACTGTTATGAATTTCGTCCAAATGAAAACAAGTATAACAAAGCTATGGTATTTTAATTACATGATTAACATGAGAACAAAAAATTGATTAAATAAAATACTTGCCAAATGAATTTACCTTGAAGTTTACTCAACCGTATTACCATATATTTGATAACGGACTTCAGATAACAAAAAGCTAATCAGATTGATAATGAGCTTATACCCCCCTCCTTCTTCCGAAGGACTAATAAGTTATTCCGCAAATTATCAAAGCGTGGTTGGAATGGTCTGTTTGAAGTACAAATTGAAATATTAGTCACACGGTAACAACGTGAATATGTTAATCAGGTATCGAATAATATCTGTCAACAGACGAAATTAAAACAATGAACGTTGTAATGAAATCTGCCACTTCTTGATTTTTATTTATATGCAGATGTTTGTGTGATCAAATATTTTAATCATGTATCGAATAATATCCGTCAACAGACGAAGTTAAAAGTGACAGATGTAATGAAATCTGCCGCTTCTAGTTTTTATTTACATGCAGATATCTATGTGATCAAAACATGTGTGCGACTTGTATGCTCTTCCTAATTATATATATATTTCGAGCCATTCGTAACATTTCTTGAGTGAAAGCCAAACAAAGCATGTTTATAAGAAATTAAATTTTAAACAATGCGGCGGCATTATCGTTTTAGATGCAGTATAAATTTATGCGGGAATTTTCTTGAACCTTGAGCTATGAAACGAAATTAAAAGATATTTTGTAGGAACCTGAAGTTGAAACAATGCATTAAATATAGGTGAAAAATTCTCTGAGAAACTTAATATGTGTTCATGCTCTCTTGATTTGACTCCCGTTCACTTTTGGATATTTCCGAAGTTAAAGATTGCTATTCAATGGGCACGTCATGCTTCGGAATGAGAGAGAGAGATCTACATCTACATCTACATCTATACTCTGCAAATCACAAATACTGTGGGTGGCAGAGGGTGCTAAGCACCAATCATAATTATGCGCATTCCAATCCCGAACAGATCGAGAAAAGAAGGAATACATAAATGAATCAATACGGCATCTTATTTCTCTAATCTTATCCCTCCTGTCATTGCGACCTAAATAGGTTGGCGGAAGAAGTATTTCGTTGCACTCGTAACTTAAAGATTTTCGCATATTCTCAAGCAAATTCAAACGAAAACGACGTCGTCTGTCCGCCAAACAATCCCAGCCCAACCCAAGAATCAGCTCTGTGACACTTACGTAAGGACTGTAAACAGCAGTCACGAATTGAGCGGCTCTTCTCTGTACTTTCTCTAATGTATCAATCAATCCTTTGCGATACGGATCCTAAATTCCACAACAGTATTCCAAATGCGGACGCACTAGTGTTTTGTACGCTATTTCCTTTGTATGAGCATTACAACTTCTCAAAATACGTCCTATGAATCGTAGTTTGGAATTAGCTTTGCCTACAACGGAAGTTATGTGCAAAGCCCATTTCATGTTGCTTTGTACTGTTAAAGATTCTGAAGATGGTGACGGTGGATGGTGTGCAGTGACTACTTTAACTGAGTGTTGAACAATAACTGACTATCCTGAAAAATCATTAATGAAAACAAAACATAACTGAAGTACTTAGTATATTTTATACCTCTGTACATTTTCCTTAGGTATCTCAGTGATTTAGGCGCTTGCTTTCGATACTTCTGGGTCAGGTTCCGTGTTCAAATCGCGGAGGTACCAAAAAGATTTGAGAGTTGTGATTGATCTTATGAGCGATACCAGTACTTACTACTGTTCGGATTCCAAATTAAACTGTAAGTCCCAAGGAAAAGAACTGCCCGTCCCACCTATGACACAATGATTTGTTTGCCTCCTTCGGGAGGAACTAGTCAACCTTAGGGATGTGATCTAATTTAGTTGTAGTTACCTTCTTCCTACAATAAGCACCATATTTAAAAAAAAAAATAATTAAGGAATCAAATTGTGAAGCAGCTGACCAATTAAGACCAACCTTTCATTATTTCGCTTTTTTTGGGGACTGCTAATTAAATTCAAGCTATGGGCATTTAGCAAATAAAAAAAAAAAAATATATCTCACAGTGATTTTATATATTTTATTCTAGATTTTCTGAATATTTCGAAGTAGTTGTCTGCTTCTGTAGTATAACCTTCATACTACAAAATTTAAAAATGCCTGTTGCTCGGCTTTCTTATTCATACATCTTTTTACTTTCTTTATAAATTACTGCTTTCGCCGTTTACGGCCATTCATCAAGCTGCACAATTGATAATTCAAGTCTTCATCAATTCTCTTAGTGTGAATATGTTATTAATCAAGTATTTGCTTTCACAAGATTACAGACGTCACAGTACAGATATAACACTTTATTAACAACACCCGAGAGCTGACTCAAGCCGGAGCTCCCAGAACCTCGATTCTGTTTTTTGTTTCTGCTTAGGGCTTTACACCTCGTCAAAGTCGATTTCAATAGAGAAGGAAAAAACCGGGGGCAGGAAATGATAAGGAATTTGGTCGGCCAACAACTCGAGGTTAACAAGCTAACCCCTACTATCGGCTTTTCACGTTCTTGGCCCTAGAAGGACCTAGACTGAATAGCTTCCAGTTCCTTATCCATAACCTCTAATCATCTAGGCATAGACGAGGTATGGTTCCCGGAAAAAAGTAGAAGGTACGTGATATCAACGTGATCCTTGTATCATCAAGCATTTACTGGGCAGCGAGTTGAATGTTAAGCGTCCTTACTTGCCCGGGATTAAGTCTAAATCACACTGATCCTACCTTCAACGAGTCGTAATTCGACAGTCAGGTTATGAGAAGGTTTTCTCTATATATTACGATATACGAATGTCATCATATTTTATTATAAAATGGCTTAATTAATCCCAAAACTCAGTGAAGAATATTGTTGAATTTCCGCTCGATGATGCTTCCCTTTTTTCCATATATTTTTTCGTCGTCCTTCTTTTTACGAACAGAAGAGCGTGCTGTCGTGTTTACCCGCTGTTGTCGCTTTTATTGTCGCCACGCCCAAGTCTCGGTTGCTAGGCAACCGACGGCGAATCCTCTTGTGCGCCAATATTACTCGCTCCTATCTCCCAGCCACCCCCTCCCCTCCTCTTCCCTTTACGATCTACTCCGCTGTGGCGCTTTTCAGAACGCCTTTCCTCCCGTCCTGCTTCCAGTTTTAGAGCGACTCCTTTTTTTTTTCTGTACGGTTCTCGCTCTGCGAATCACCAACGACTTCGGCCAAGCTTCGTGGAGCACTGCGGTACTTGTTTGATCTCGACTAGAGTTTTTCATCTTTACACTCACAGTCATTCAAGACTGAGAGACAAGAAGGTGTCAGAGCTCTTTTGAGTGATGCGGAATTTTCTAATTTTTAGTTTCCACAAAAGAAGCAATTCTAATTTACTGTAGGCTAGCACTTCTAATTCTTTACTTGATGTATTACTATACATGTACGAGTGGTAAATTTTTATCAACGGCATGGTTATCACAGGTGAAATTGAAGGATTATTTAAAAAGAATGTTAACTAATTAATGAAAACTTACTGCAAGTAACATTATAAAAGAATTCCGATAGTTAGGGAACGTGCATAAACCACGTAGCTCCATTTTGGCCTCCTGTGAACCCCCCCTCCCCCCCATGTAGCACGTAGCTTTTTTCCTTTTGATTCCAGAAAACATTTTGTACTGTTTTCTCTTGTCAGACTATTGTAAATTACATAGGGAGATAATTAACTGAGGGAAATAAATATTCACATGCTGTTGTGAGTTCTATTCCTCATTTTAACTGTGAAAAATTTTATGAAAGGAAAGCTACGTGGCCTGGCTCGGAACACCCCCCCCCCCCTCCCCCCACGTAGCCTAACGTAGCCTTCCAGCCAACCCCTCCCCCCCCCCCCCGGACCGAGCCACGTAGTTTGTGCACGGTCCCTTACCAAGAATTTAAAAGATTCATAAAACAGTGCACGATATTAAATTGGTTCTAATTACTGAGCGACTGTTGATGACAAAGTCCAGAAGTGCTATTGCCATTTCAATAAAGCCATAAATCAGATAGCTGCTTATAACTTAACATCATAGACATCAAACAGTAAAAATGTCTCCAAGATTTGCTGTGTCTCACTGATGAACTATGGAAAAGTTTGAATGTCATAACGAATGGTCCTTTAAAGATGAATTATAGTAGCACTAGTTTGCCATGACATAAAACCTGACGCGACTACAACGGAATATATGAATGACCGCCAGAAGAAAAAAAATTCTAATATTTGACAGTACACGAAGTATGACGGACGCTTTTCTACGATAGCTGTTGTATCGCAGTTTGTGCCTTTGGCAACGTTTTTCTTCTTGTTCAGCCCTGATTTCAACCTAAACACCTCAATTTTGTGGATGCTTCAGAAAGTATTTATTTTATGACATTGTAATTTCAGAATCGTTCTGAAGATTTAAGTCAGCACTCCCAAACAGAAGTACCAATAATATGTGACAGAAATCTCATTCATTCACAAGATTTTCACCATGATGTAATTTGACACATAGGTTATAAATTAAAGGAATCTTCAGTTATGCCCACTGACGGCGTTTCTATGTTATCTTGTCCAGTTTCCACCGTATCTCGTACACCTTTTACATGTTTACAACCAAAAAGTGTTTTTAGTTCCTATCTTAAAAGTGACAAGGACTTAATATAAGTCAAATATATCCTAGTTCTCTATACTGGCTCAGAAAATATCACTGCCGTCACTTTAATCTCCGCATTCGTTGTAGAATATTTAGGTTAAATTCTTAAAATATTGCTTGGAATCTAGTAACGTAAACTAAACATTTGAATTGCCAGAATATTTTTAAAAAAATACTGTACACATACAGTAAACAATTTTTACATGAACCTGAACTATCTGTAGTCAGAGTTTCATGTGTCTTATCTGTTTTATTCAATCTTATAAATCTGTTAGTTACAATATCGTATTTCAGCAGATTGATTAAAGAAACATGTAAACTGAAGCTTTTGAATAAATGCATTTATGATTTATTGTAAATTGAATTGTCATAATCAGAATAATTTATAGGCTCTCCACCTTTATAGTCGTGATATGTTAACGAACACCAAGTAAAGAATTAGAATGAATATTGGATGAGAGATTATACGTAACTAAGGAATCAAAAGTTAAAATTTGTCAATAAGTAATTTGGAATCAATTCTTAGACTAAATATTTTGGCAAAGAAAAAATGACTGTGCAATTAAATTTTTATCACTGTCACCAGGAACACCAAATTCTAATCTATGGGAAATTTTAATTTACACAGTTCAGATAGTTGTTGATATAAAGCTGAATTTCTTAAAAGTATCAGACTAATTTTTGTAACTGTGAAAGTACGTAATAAGCTAGATCCTGAATAAAATGTTCTTGGGTAACTAGCCGAGTTAGTCCATCGTTTAACCACGACGTTTCGGAGGGTCACAATCTCTGCCACCATTGTCAAGTGACCTGAAAATGGCGGCAGAGTTTGTGACCACCAAAACGTCGTGGTTAAACGATGGACTAACTCGGCTAGATACCCGAGAACATTTTATTCATTTGCAACGCCGAGAAAATCTCCAGTCTTAAGCTAGATCCTGTTATTGTATTAATGTCTCAGTCCGGATAGAAAGACGGCCGTTAACTGTTTACATCTAGATCCTGTTATTGTATTAATGTCTCAGTTCGGATAGAAAGACGGCCGTTAACTGTTTACATCTTGCTACGCTTATCCTTAATTCGGCTTTTGAGTAGTGTTTGTGACATGTTTTTGTAATTCATCATCATCAACGTTGGGCTCATTAGGTATGTTCCGGGTCGTCAACTATGTTCTCTCTGCCATTATCATGAGTGTCCATGCTGACATACTGTTTTCATTATCCCTGATTCAGCTATACGCTAAAGATGACAATCCAATTTCTTCTGTAATTCGAGATTGCAATACAATAATTCTACCGATTAGTTTTTCTCATATTTAATTGTTTTACTTGTGGTCATGCAACGAATAGACTCCCAAATAATGAAGGAATGTCATTTGAGTTGCTTCTGTAATGGTTTCCTAATAGTATCATATTACACTCACACACAAACGGAAACTGAGCATACTTGTAGATGGTTACATAAAAGCGACATCCAATTAATTCTCAGATTTATTGTTTATTCCTTTCATGTCAAAAGAGTTGCTGGTGCAACAATTAAAGTATCAAAGACATAAGAAGTTACTAAAAAGGAAAGAGAAATGTACAGCGGTCATCAGTTGTTCAAATCAAGGAGAGAGAATGAATAGTCAGTAACTTGGATAGCGTTATCAATGACATTAAGGAGATCTTCCATACTACAGACTAAATGTTTAACAAACATTTTACGTCAGTAGTAGATAAATTAGGCATAGAAAAGCAATCCCCACATAGTGCTCTAAGGCTTCTTGAGACTGCTTTCCCAAATAGCTTTGTGGAGATGAAATTGCCACCAGTAACAGTCTCAGAAATAAATAAACTCATTAAGCAATTAAAACCTAAAAATTCTTCCAGCTATGACAATATTTCAAGTAAATTACTGAAAAGATGTTCAGACTGTATCAGTCATGTACTTGCTCACATTTGTAATGAATCCTTAATACAAGGTGTTTTTCCCGATAGACTAAAATATGCTGTTGTAAAACCATTATTTAAAAAAGGAGACGTAACATGTGTAGACAACTATCGTCCCATTTCATTACTTTCAACATTCTCAAAGGTTTTTGAAAAAGTCATGTATAGTAGAGTAATAAAACATGTTACACACTATAATATTCTAACTAATTCACAATTTGGGTTCAAAAAAGGATCATCCATAGAAATGGCTATATATTCATTTTTAAATAACACATTAGAGGAACTGAATAATAAAATGAATCCTGTAGGAATATTTTGTGATCTTGCAAAAGCATTTGACTGTGTAAATCATGAATTACTTTTGAAAAAAATGGAATACTATGGTATTTTTGGGACCGCAGGTAAATGGTTTAAATCATACATTGAAAGCCGAATGCAAAAAGTTTCAATTTTTGATTCTAAAATAAGTAAAGATGCTTCATCAGACTGGGAGAAAATAAAACATGGAATTCCACAAGGCTCTGTCTTAGGTCCCCTCCTCTTTCTGTTATACATCAATGACCTTCCTGGAAATTTATCCGACAAAGTTAAGAGTGTTTTATTTGCAGATGACACTAACCTGACTGTGCGTAAAACACCAAACAGTACTATAGAATTTAATGTAAATGAAGTACTTAGAGTAGTAGCAAATTGGTTTAAGGCAAATTCATTAAAATTAAATTTTGAAAAAACACATTATATTAGGTTTAAAACAAAAAACTATGCACAGCCAGATATATGTATAAACTATAAAAACAACAAAATCTTAGAAACAGAGAGTATAAAATTTCTTGGTATTAAAATAGATCAGAAACTCTGTTGGCATGATCATATCACTACACTACTGGCAAAGTTAAGTAGTGCCACCTTCGCAATACGAACACTTTCTCTAACAGCAGATCTAGAATTAATGAAACAGGTGTACTCCTCATATTTTCATTCAGTAATGTCATATGGCATAATTTTTTGGGGAAACTCTTCACAAAGTAAAAAAGTTTTCATAGCACAGAAAAGAGCTATTAGGTTTCTGTGTAGGGTAAAACCAAGAACTTCTTGCAGACAACTCTTTAAGAAACTCAATATTCTTACAATGTATTCTCAGTATATATATTCTCTCATGAGCTTTGTCATAGAAAATTTTAACCTGTTTACACCTAATTCACAGGTACACAGTTTCAATACAAGAAACAGAAATAACTTGCATAAAACACAAACATCTCTGTCATTAGTACAAAGAGGAGTTAATTATTCTGGGATACATCTGTTTAATAAACTACCTAATCGTATAAAACAGCTTTCAGATAATAAAGATGTATTCAAACAAAAACTTAGAGATTATCTTATTGGCAACTCCTTCTACTCCATTCAAGAATTTGAAGAAAATAATTAATTGTACTCATTATGACGTTAGCAAAACTCAGTTGCAAAAATGTATGTTTATTATTATTTCTTGTATTTGTAAAATATGTATATATATATATATATTTATTTATTTACTATGATATGACTCATATTATGTGTATATGTATCAACAATGACATGTTTCACATCCCAGAGGTACTTCCTCAGCAGGGATCCATGGAACAAGATTGATAAATAAATAAATAAATAAAAATAAATATTGGACCCTGCAAGAAATCGTATTGGTGCTTGGTTGGTGGCTCTACTCCACGCATGGAGGAAGGAATATATGGAGACGACCCAAGGGACCTTCACCATGCATTGGAGTGAAACCGCGTAGAGAGAGAGGTGGGGTGGGGAGGCCGCCATATTGCTCGGCCGTAGAAACACGGGGAAAAGGCACAAAAACATCAAGGGAATAATAAGATAACCGTGCACCGTAATTTGATGATGGATTATTATGTAACTCGACAAGACAGATCAAAAATGAAGAATAAATATTTTTGATATCGTGCTTAGTTCTCGAAATATACTGTCTCAAGAGAGATGAGTTTCGGGTTGAAATTCAGAAGAAAAATTTGCCTAAGGCCAAATTTGATGATAGATTCTTATGTAACACGACGAGATAACTCGAAAGTGAAGAATATATATTTTCGATATCTCGCTTAGTTATCGAGATAAGCTGTCTCTGAATTGGGGTGGTTAGTTTAAGTTAAGTCAATGTTTAGAACCTTTTTTTAACTGAACTCTTTAAAAGACCTTGTAGCTTACTCAGAAGATATTATACTGTTAGTGGAATATCTTTGCTAGAAACATCAGTGGATTTATCTTCTTACCATACATCAAAAGTCAAAAGCTTAGATGGAAGTAGTTTACATCGTGATACACATTGCGTCACTAACATAGTGCTCATGAAATTAATAACAACTAATAATAAATAAAATGATTGCACCATTCTGGTAAATGCCGCATTTCAATCTACCCACATTTGTATTAATATTGCCGCTACAAAATCAAGCTATGTGGACAGATCTAAACACATGAAATGCATCGCGAACTACATTTCGAGTAATGTTTGCTTCATCAAGTTTAGTAGCTCACACAGCACAAATATTATAGTAATTAATTTCACCTTACACTTTCAGTGCAAACTGAAACTGGACTAAAGTATGCACATTCACTGTATTGCGATGTAAACTTGACCCGCTTGAATTAGACTTTCAATACTTGTTTACAATAAGGCTAGCCTTTTAGGTGCAAAGAAGTAACATATGCTGATTGTCTACACTACACCAATAAACATTTGAGAACGATATCATCCTATTGAGAGCAATGAATAAATTTATAGCGATAGGCTCTAATCTTGGAGTTATCTATCAAACACTCCAAGAACAATAATTACAATGTGATTTTGTTACGAAACGTTATTCCAGGTTGTTTCCTGTCTTGTCTTTTTGTGCAACCATATGCAACACAGCTTGGCATTATAAAAAACTTTGAAATATTAGAAAATGAAATGTTCACAGCAGCATACACAGTGCAAACAGCCCAATGTTTTGGGGTGATTCCTATGGCCGCCGCGCATGCGCAGTAGGAGACGAGTTTTCATATGTGATTTCACCGATTTGGCGTTATTTTATCTCCATATATTCCTTCCTCCATGACTCCACGTCGATATGTAGTTATTGGATTTTTGAACTAAGGCCATCCTGTTAGATTAACATTCGTTATACGTAGACAACTTCTCAGCCTGTTGAGCGATGATCTCCATGTTTCTTAATCAATATTTCTACCTGAGGGTAGCGTATCTACAGTGGTTAACCATTGTCATACGTTAGTTAACTCGCTAAACACAAACTGAACCTCACAACTTTCAGCGGTGCATCCAATGGAGCCGCAATTCTAAAGAAAATTTTCCAAATTTAAATCTTTCTCTGAGGAGCTGATGTCAGAATAATGGATGAGTCGCATTGTGATTAGCCTTATTCCTTTCCAATTTTGCAGTTACCCCTCGTCTTTTATCAGTAGCAACTATTTCAGAAAGACTATACAGTTTTTCGATTGATGTTGCTCCCACAACAGTAATGCAGGTTTCATGTAGCGCCACATCCACAAGTTTGGCATAAGCTGACTGATACCAAACAGCATTAGAATAACACACTACAAGAGAAGATACGAGCACTGGTGGATGTGTACCCAACATACCTCTTGGATGTATACGAGAGTATTATTGGGGACAGAAACTACAGTATAATTTTCGTGTTCATGCAGTACTTTTGGTAAGCGATCCGATGTGATACCAAGATAATTTGGATTAATACTGTAATCTGGTTCTACACCCTCCAATCTGACACCGAGCATCTCTGTTTCGGCGATGGAAGGAGTATATCTGAGTTTCTGTTCAGTTTGGTTTCATCTGATTGTGTTCACAATACTTTGTTAGTGAATGTAGACGACTGTTTAGACGCTTATCCACAATTCCAAAATGATTGTCATCTGCGTAGATAATGGAGTGAACTATGGATGAGTTTGACGGTTGGGTTAGGAATCAAATAACGTTGCTGAAATGATATTCCTTTGGAGCAGTTTCTTGTTTTGTTTTGTTTGTGTACTTTACTTTTTTGTTATCCTATAATTCAATGAGACACCTACGATTGTGAAGTAAATGTCGGTTAGTTTCTGCTGTAAACTCATGTTCTTTTGCTATCTGATACAATTTGTACAAATAGATGTTGGACGGTGTCAGACGCCACTTGCGATCAGCCCTAGCTCAAAATCTTCCTTAATGCGTTGAGTCAGGTTGAGAACTTGTGTATTGAAGCTTTTGTTAGGTTTGTTAGGTAAAGAGTTAAAATTAGTTAATGAATGGCTAAATAAAAATTTGTTAAGTCTGAATGTGGCAAAAACAACATGTATGGTGATGCGGAAAAAACTGTTTAGGGAACAGGCAGAGGCACTTCATTCTGTTGTGATTAATGTAACTAAAATTAAGTGGGTTCAAAATTATAAATATCTTGGAGTAGTCATTGATAATAAGCTTAAGTTTATAGATCATGTAGATTATATAAATAAAAAAAGTAGAAAAAAAAGGTAAATTTAATATACAAATCAAGAAAAGTGTTATCTAAAACAGGTAAACAGCTATTGTTTGAAGCAATTGTACTGCCTCACATAAGATACTGCTCCACAGTATTAATCATGGCAAGCAAAAGAGAAATTATTAAATTGCAAAATAATTTTAATAAGGGAATGAAGGCTGTTCTAAATAAAAGACGAACTGAAAATGTCAGTAATATGTTTAAGCACTTAGGATATTTAAATATTGAAAAGGAAATAATTAGAGATGTACTGACTTTTGTATATAGGTTGGAAAGTAGATTATTACCAAGATATATGACTAGATTAGTACAAAAGACTAATGATGTACATAATTATTAGACAAGGCAGGCATTCGACTTATAATAAAACTATTAAAGCAAAGAAAACTGTGTTGCACTAAGGTTTAAAAATATTTAACAAATTACCTGATGAAATAAAAAGGACCAGAACTGTTACAAGTTTTAGAGAAAAGCTTGGTAAATGGTTAGAGGAAAGAGATTGTAATATTTTCTCGTGAAGGACTTCATTGTTTATATTTGTTTTTACTGTTTTCTGTTTAATATGATGTATGAATTGTAATTTTGTATATATATATATATATATTAGCCATAGGCTATTTGAAAATAAATAAATAAAAAATAAATGAAACCCGCTTCTCGGTGAATCAGTTTCAGTTCGATTGTGAGGCCCAGTCAATTAAGTAGAATCCTTTCAAATATTTTTTCGAGTTAAGGATGTGTATTAACTTCTCAAGGGTCATTGAAAAATCTTTTTAGGCGATGCTTTTCGGCTATTTTTGGACATGTTTTCCAGGAATACAATCCAAGGGTCTTGCTTAGTCTTTGCAAACGCAGGGCATGTTGTTATCCCAGATTACACTGACTTAAAGGATTTTTCCTGAGGTATTCCTGTTGGAGATATGATAACTCTTTGTTCATGCCTGGCATGTACAGTACTTGGTGCGGCAACAACTGGGAATAGAGAGATGATAGTTTGTTATCACATCCTTTATTAATTCATTTTGATCTTCAGATAAAGGTTCAACGTTCGAAATCATATAATCCAATTTTTCAGTAAACAATCTCAGATTAGAATAATTTTTGATGAATATACTGTCAAATTGGTTATAACAGAAGGTAGTTTTCTCATGGAAAGACTATCAAGCTAGCGATAAAGCATTAAATACGAAATTTCATGAATGTTTTGGCTATAATTACTATCTTCAGATAAAAATATTTCCGTATAAATTTATACATAATTTCAAAATAGGAAAATTGTCATCATCAACTATGATTGCAGGTAATTATTATTTTTAATCCACACCTAAGTCGAGGTTGGGAAGAAGTTGATACTGTAAGTAGTTAACTATTTCCTGCGATGTAACTGTATGAACTGTATGGCATCAACTAAAAATTTACCATCAATAATGTTTTATATCAAACAATCGATATTATGCATGTTGTATCGACTTGTACTCAAGCATGATAGGTGTCAAATTCGAGTGAATGTTTCATAAGCTAATACAATATTTTTAAATGATTTTGTGACTTCTGTTAACAACAAGGATTCTTTATTCGTATTAATGACAAAAGTTAATTGAAAACTTCATTAATGGTATGTCATTAATCACCATTTTCCTTTCTGATCACTGCTTATAGATGATTTTCTACATTAAAATTTTCGGAACCTTTTCATTTACTAAATAGGAAATCAAATTCTAGTGACAGTTTGAAAATGCCTTGAAAAGTAGTGAATGAAAGGGAAAACATGACCATGACCACAAGCTGGCACTCAATTACAGGCACAAGGGTGTGGGAAGATTCTCTTTTTTAGTAAGGGTGTCAGGGATTGGAATGAGTTACCAAGAGAAATGATGAATAATTTACCGAAAACGTTGAAAGAATTTAAAGATAAAATTTGTAGAGGGCAAATGTAGGTGGGTGCAGGATAGGGGGAAAATGGGGGTGTAGGGAAATTGCCACCGGAGCTTGTGCTCCATTGCAATTAAATTTTTTTTTTTTTTTTTTTTTTAAATTAATGCCTATCATTCCATCTTTCTCGCGATTGTATAAAGTTATCTTCGCCAGAAGTGAATGTTGAGCACCCAATAAATTCCTGGACGGATATGGTTTCTAAAATGAGAAGTTTCAGTTTTAAAGTCAGATATCCTAACACAAGAGTTAGCATAAACTACTATGTAACCAAAAACGAAAATATTTCGCTGCCCGCTGAGGGAAGCGTCCTCGTAGTTCGAGATCCAACCGGCAGATGGGGTGAGCGGCGCCCCGGTGAACGCACGAAACACTGGTTTGTAGATGTTTGGAACAATTCGGCCTCCTGGGAAAGCACCGGGTACAACATGTCGCTTCCTACAGTCCTCGGGAACATTTTATAAAAATGTTTTTTTCGTTAATTTCTCGTGTTATCGGTATGTTTTCCCCAGCCATCAGAACTTTTTTTCCCCCGCTGTTTGCTCTAAATCTGTGTGCAGATACACTAATTAGAGAATACAACACGTTTCTGTATTTTTGGTCCTCTAGAGAGCAGGAAGCAAGAAGAAAAATGTAGAGATACAGTGCGCTAGAGGCAAAAACGCAACTGATACGAAAGTATCCACGGCGCAAACTAAAACTTGGATTTTAAAGAGCTAAAAATAAAATGGGAACAATTCTTAGTGGTCAGACGTAATAAATGAATATTATTCCAACTAATGATTGGCGGTATCACGTCACATACTACCAAAAACTAATTAGGCGTAAAAAAACTTTTTGTTTTTTTCTACTAGTTTATAGAATAATATTTAATATTTAGATTTAAGATGCGAGGTGATGAAAAATTTGTGATCTCTGTAAAATTATTACACGGTAGATGGGAATACGAATGCAACTTACTAAACATCTAGTGAGAAGTAAAGTTTTAAAATCTTTATTTTTTCTGCCGAATCACAGAATTCATTAAAAATGGATAGATCTCGGTATATATATTTCTTATAAAACTGAATTCTGCCTGTGACTTAATTCACGTGGACCGGGGAAGCTATCAATCGTTTTATAACCGACACGTAAATTAAAACAATTAATTTACGTACCCTAGTTTCGTCATGTTTCTCTAGCATAAGATCTCAAGTATAAATATCTTGGTATAACATTTGATTGTAAATTCCGCTTGGCAGGACACATTTGGCAGATAACAGTAGAGGTTTCAAAATATTTTTATTAGCGAGGCTATTGGAGGGGGAGGGGGGATGTAGAGGATTGAGAAAAGTGAGATATCATCCTCCCCAATTTTAGGTATCATATAGAGGATATGGAGTGATTTCAAAGGAAGGCAGTTTGATTCATATGTGATATTCACTGATATGATTGGAATGGTAGTCACTGGAAGACAGAAGAGTGTGAAGTATGAAGAAGATATGTACGTGGTGTATCTAAAAAGTGCGGTGAATGGTGTCATATCTGAACGGAAACTTGGCGCATGTGTGCGTGCATGCGTATGGGTCTTAAGAGACTTCAGGAGAATCGATACATAGCATGCACTGCATGTGACTGGCAGTGTAAACAGACTGCGACCAGTTGGACGAAGTCAGTGTGGGAGGAAGTGTCACAGCGCAATGCAGCAATGTGCAAACATCAAGTTTGCTACAAATTGGGGAAGACTGCAACGGAGACACATGTCAGAGTTGCACAACACTGGAAAATGGACACTGCGTGATCCGTGTGCGCCAATTCCTGGAGCAGAGGACGGTAACTGTTCTTGAGCACCCTCCGTACTCCCCTGATATGGCTCCTGCAGACTTCTTACTGTTTCCCCGCTTAAAGGTGGTCATGAAAGATGAACGTTTTGCGGACGTGAATGCCATCAGAGATCATGTGACAGTCGTTCTGCGATTGATTCCACAGCAGACCTTTGCTTATAGTTTCCAGAAGTTGTCAAAAGTGTGTTGTAGCCGGTGGCGACTACTTTGAAGGGCAATAAAGAAATTTTGTTTGTATCTTTTGTTTTGTTTGTTGCCTGACAGCATTCACCGAACTTTTTAGACTCACCACGTATTAGTTATAATGCTAGGATAGCTGTTGGTAGAACAAATCTAAGTAATAAATGGAGGGGAAAAGATGACCAAGACCTCGAGAAAACACTTTATTTTGAGCAAAAGAGAGTAGGAAAATTTTATTTCTTAGGTAATGGAGTCAGGAATTGGAGTAAACGACCAAGGGAAATTATGAAAGCTTTACCAAAAACACAGAAAATTCGTTAAGTGCAAAAGTGAATGGGCGGGAATATTGCACTAAAAGGGTTAAAAAAAAATAGGAAATGGAAAGCAGTTGTGTATGGAAATCGCCATCACAACATGCTTCGGTTTCTGTTCAATATGCAGGATTTTGATTAAATTTTGATTAATATTAAACGTTTTTCTAGAACGCTTTCTAAGCATTTTGAAGTGCACAGTTCCTTGCTCTAACCATTACCAAAAGTACCTGAAACCTCTACAAGATAAGTTTAGAACCGTTTCCGAGATATGTAGGTACAAGAATCGCTCCTTTTTTATTTGTTGTAAAATCGTGTTACAAACTTGAAAAGCAAAACGTTATCTACACATGAAATTTGATCCAAATTACTAGAGCCATTTCCGAAATCGACTGGTTTACCACCTCATAAATTGCTTTAAAAGAAAAATGCTATTATTATCTTAAATAAAAATCTTAATGCTTATCAGGGATTAATTAATGTAGCAAGATTAGAGGAGTAACATCATCAGTGCTAAGTTCATTCACTCTGATACCTCACATTAACCTTATATCTTCTGATTAACTATGCCTTTCCAAATGAAGAAGTCAACAGTGAACACATTATAATTACTAGCATTGTTTTAAAAGTTGTAGGGTAAAGAAGATTTAAAAAAAGACATCTGACAAAGTCAGTATTTTTTAAACATCTACTTTTTAAATGTTTTACAATTAAACATGTTGTATTTAATGACAACTACTTTTTAGTGATAATTATTTCTACACTTCAAAACAAAATACCTTTAATTAAAAAATACTTTCATTTACTTATCTTCACATTATTATATTACCATTCGGTGATTGACCACGATACTATTCGCATGGGTCAGCCAGTGTACAAAAATTCATTTAAATATATGGGAGTTCCTTGCTTTAACCAAAGAGAACTTAACTAATATCAGCCCAACTTACTGGTACCTAAAACGTCTATGAGATGGCGTTAGTGCCGTTTTCGACATATAAAATTCAAGAAATGTTGATATATATATTTTTGTAAAACCGCGTTTTTGTAGGGAAAAAACCTATTTAGGTAAACTTAGAAAACAAAAATATCTCAAATGAAATTTAATCGAAATCGTTAGAGCCGTTTCCGAAATCCCAAATATATATATATATAGCTCGTTTAAAGATATAAGATATATCTGTGGCTTCAATATTCTGTGGCCATCTATCGGGTTTTCAGACTGGATATCCGATACTTTTGAAATGAACCAAATGGTTTTGAAGCAGTTAGTATGATTTACTGGATTTTCGCGTTGTTATCACACGTGGAAGAGCACTGAATGCAGAAGTAGCAGAGAATTGTGCTTCTATCTGCACAAATTACAAGACTTTGACACCGCTGATTTTCATTGATTTCCGATATCCTGAATCTTAAATCGCGAGGCTCTAAGAAAGCCTGCCTTCTTAAACATCGTGTAACGTGGTGCCTAAATTCTGAGATCTCGTTATTTTCGGGAACTAAACATATAAATGAGCAATATTGAATCGGTTTTTCAGATACTAAGTCTTTGTTAATATGGATCTAAATATTCTAAAAAAAAAATGAATGACTGCAAGTCAGTCGTTATTTACTATTGATACAAATACTGTTGGATATAAAGCGAAAAAGGAGCTCCAAAAGTAATATAAATATATAAGGAAATGAAACGATTAAAAAAGTTTGGCACCAGATGAAAAAGCTCAGCCCTTTAAAATATTGAATGGTAAGAGATTACTGAAATTTAAAGGGATTGAGATCTGTAAAATTGTAAGCGGTCGAGAAAGCAAGGATGATGCCAAACATAATTTGTAAACGGGCCTTGTTAAAATAAAATTTTAGTATTACAAGTTAGACTTGGACATGAAACTCGGAGAGAGATTACAGACCTTTATGAATAAGGCACAAAACTATTTGAAAGTGAAATTTTTACTGTCAGAAATGAGAGATTGTAGAAATTTTTTTAATAACTAAGTATGTTCCGAAAATACGTAATGAGCACAAACGGTAATTGAGGTAGAACAAAGACGTTTAGGGAAGAATATAGAAAGAGGCAGTTAGTGAGTAAAACTCAGTTCACTGATGTGAGAAACGATAAAAGGAAAAAAAAAATGTAGAGGAAGTCAAAAATTAGAGTATGTTTAATATATTTAAGAATGAAGTATAATGGGAATGTAGAGTTACACAAAGATGAAATGAACGATAGGATCGACAGCCGACAAACATCGTAGACACTATACATGAATACTCGTACATCTTTTATCCAGCCGCCAGCTCCATAAGATGCCTCCATTAATAAGCATTTATCCTTTCCCACGGAGAGTGTGGCGTATCTTTCGATTTGGCACTACGGGCTCTACCCAGTTTTGTAGTGGAATCGATCAGCAATTAACTTTCTGGTAATATAAACCCACATTAAATTGTAAGAATTTTTCCATTAGCGTCCACAACGAAATGTCTAACGTTCATTTTTCCAATCAGCCTTAATTCAGAATGAGACTAACAAATTTAGAGAAATCATCGACATTTTCTCCGCGAAGATACGATAGTGAATCCATGCATAGTTACAATTTGAAGTAAGCTAAGAACACCAAACCGTCAACTTTTAATTTCATGGAGGTGGAAAAGGTAGGAAGCCTAAGTTTGTTTAAGATACCATATGCATGGTCGAGCGATTCAGCCGTACCATAACCTTGATATTACGATCGGTGGTTGTTGGATAATAGGCTTTCGAAGCTTTCCCAGTCAGTTTTTGTGATAAGACTTGAGCTGATCCTATAAATGTAATCATGTCAAAAAAAAAGTAGGTAGTAGATGGAGCTAATACCGCAAGTGACAATGTGGCTACGTCTTTCTTCGGATAAATAGCTGTTCAAACAAAAGTGAAATAACAAATAATGATTATAACTTAAAATTTGTCACACTATAAAAGTTTCTGATCGACGCCTGAGCAAACGTAATGGCCATCGGATTGCTTTCTAAATACAGATTTCTTGCTCAATCGTTAGGTCTAGCCCTTTCCGCATAGACAAAGGGCATTTGTTTCGATTCTGCTTCCACTTTCTTACCATTTACTTTGATATTTTCATTTTCAAAGTATCACAATTTTTCGTAATTTACGTCTGTAGATCTTAGTATAACTATTATTATTACTACTCCACGATTCACTAAAAAATGGGTGGCGACGGTGCATTGTATCTATCCAAATGTGTAAACGTTTGTGTATAGGAAGGGATATACGGGGTATGGTAAGAGGCTCCCATGGGCTATTTTTAGAAACCATACTGCCATTAGCCTGGAGAGATCTGGTAAAACCATTGAAAACCCAGATTAGGATGGTCGGAGTGGTTTATCGAGACCTATTCCTACCGGATTCTAAGATTTCTCGTTGAATAATTCCCTCCTATTCCATTCCCTAAACGCTCGTGGAAAAAAAATGACTATAGAAAAAAATCGGTTTTGTTCCTGATTTCTCTTATTTTCTCGGTCATTACTAAATATGTAGCGGTCTGGTGACTCAGTGGATGAGGCGTCTGACTGGAGATCGAAAAGTAACCGGTTCGAATCCTTGTCTCGGTGGGGATTTTCATAAGCCCTTAACCCGACCTCCACCTAGGGTACAGCTTGCTATGTAATTTGAAGTACGCCAAAATGCTTCCGTGGTCCGGATTCCATGTTAAACTGTAGATCCCCATATCCAGCAGAATTCGGGGTTGGGCTAAGGCGACTACGACAGGGGCGGAATGAACAATGAATAGAAACCCTGTCACCAAATCATTACGACCAAATTGAATTATTATTATTTCTATATATGAATGTTGCTGGTATAAATTCTGAAACAGGTCAGTCGTGAATTTTTCAATTAGCTTCTGCAGAGAGCAACGCCTTCGGTGTTCCTTGTCTTCCCATCAACATCGCAGTTACGTTTTCCCTCCATCCGTCCATCATGACATGTCGCAGACATAAGCTGCATACCGTCCTTAGCACCAGGGTATCCCATCACCAACATCTAAATCTGTTTTATGAGACTGGCCTAAATGTATTTAGCCTAAGTTAAGTTTGTTAATCTAAATTGAGGAATTTATTTGCATGTTGTATATACAAAAACTATTACCCACTTTGGGTTTTTTTGTTTTATTTTTATTTTATTTTATTATTATTAATTTTTTTTTTGGGGGGGGGTTCCTAACTATAGTTCTACCTGTTCCTACTTATGTCTAATGGAGGGTGAGTAGTTATGACGTTTATTTAAAGGGAGATATTTACATGATTAGGGGGCCTATTTACAATTTTTGGAGGTAGGGAGGGCAGGGTGGTCAAAAGGGAAATTGTCTATTTGTTGTTTGCTTAGGGTATCTAGATGGTAGTGTTTCGATTGAGTCGATTCCTGTTGCTGTCATTTCTGGATGTGACGAGTTTTCGCAGTGAAAGTAGATTTTATCAGAAACCAGTGTCTCCGTTACTGGGGCAAGGTGGAAGTCCTGTCTGATTCTCAAATTTTGCAGATATCAGAATACACCAACAACAGCACGCAGGATTCTGTTTTCTAGTGCCTGTAGCTTTTGGATGTGGCAAGCTGTTCCATTAGCTGCCTTATAGGGCAGAAGATGCGTCATCGGAATCACCGGACCGGAGCTCAAACACCCCTCAAGAACCTCACCATAAATATCTGACTACTTCACTACGCCCCCGCCGTAGAATTGGGCTTTCAGAATCACCCGCCATTACAGCAGGGGCGGTGAGGCCAGGCACATTTAGCCACCCCTTGTGGGTGCCCACGGGGAACATCGCGGAAGAAGCGCCCACCACGAACCAGGCCGAAGATCCTTCCAAAACCTGTCGGCAGACATACTCCATAGTTCGTAGCAGTATAGGAATGTCGGTTTTCCATCCAGCTTCAAGCTACTCGGCGTGATGTAATTCGCTGTTTATTCAACCGACCAATCGCGTCACTATCTCACGTCGTAACCGTAACGGGAAACATACCGGTTAATATATTTGTTGCTTTGAAGTTTTCTCTGTCTACCCCGTTACCCTCCATTCACTAGTTTTTTAATTCTAGCCGTCTCAAACTGGACAGTTTTCATTTCGCTCGTATTTCTGGTGTACCAGTCAGTACCGAACCTGGAAGACGTGTTGACGTCAGTAGAGAGGCTGATTGTAACAGCCCAGCCCCTGCCACTGTGGCGTGTTCTCACGGTGGCTGTGCTGTAACACGAGACGGCTTAGCGGCTTCGCCTGCCACGCGACCTCACCCTCCATGCTACGGTTGCCCCCGTCCATAAGGTCTTTGTCGAGAGACGCTTATCAGCCAGTAATCATTTACACACAAATTCTGCCTTCTGACGGCGGATTTATTGCTAACAAGGTCTGACGTTTTCTAAGGCTTCTTGTAATGTGTAATTCGATGGAGGGCTGCATCTATTGTTTGTCATGTATTCGGTTCGCGAAAGAGTTTTTTAGTAAAAATCTTTGTTGACATTGGGAGGTTTTATTCTGAGCATAGAATAAAATAATTTTACTTATTTACTGTGTAATACTTCATCGTAACATAATTACAGCCCACTAATCTTAATAACTCTTCATTATAATTATTGTCAGGTTATACTTCGAAATAAGTTGATTTTCAATATTACTAAGTTTAGTACAATAATTTGGCGGAAGTAAATCAAAAATACTTCGGATTTTCTTTTATTCCATATTTTTTATATACATTAGATTTTAGAAATTTAAGAGAGTAGAGAAGAAGTGAAACATGTTTGCTGAAAAACAAAATCAGTGAACGATTTCTGGTTATAGTCCGAAATCCGGTTGCATGATTTCTACGTCCGTCTATTATTTGATTGATATGCAATTTTTATGTATAATTTTTAGCAGCAGAATACGATTCTACCACATTGTCTATCAAACTATTGCCGCAAGTATATTAAATTAAATAAAAAAATTAAAAAATTTCGTTTAGTTGTTTAAAAAAATAAATTATAATTTATTCCAAAGAACAGAAAAAAATGTGGGGCTCCTATGTAAAAGTGGCTGCAAATGGGGGTTGCTAGCTATTAAAGTTAGCTCATCACAACGTATGACAGACGGTGTGATGTGCAAACCCTCTTTTGCTCTTACTTATCTTTAACAGATGTCAATCTCTACTTGCGGTCTACTGGTGAACCCCCTCTTTCAGCAGAAGGCCAACCTTAATGAGCTCATTTGTTGGGAAGAACGAATAACAAAATAAGTAATCAGAACAGGTGTAATTTTGCCAACCCTGGCAGCGTAACGGCTAGCGTGTTGACCTCGAGTTGCTGGGGTCGCCTGTTCGAGTCCAGCCTCGGGCTGGGTGGTTTTAATAAAGTGTTGTGTTTTTCTTGTGTTGTCCATACTATTGTGAATAAAAACATTTGAGATATAATACATGTTCAGTTAGAAAAATGACGTATACTTGAAGAATCATTTTACATTAGTAGATTTAATAATGAAATGTTGTGAAGGTGGCTAAATGGCAATAAAAGCCAAAGACCATATATTTAAAAAAAAAAAAACTGGCGTAATTATGAGAATGTACTGTAACAATGTTGAGATCCAAAGGAAACTAGAAGACTATGTACTCCTAGGCAACCTATAAAAAATCAAAATAAAATAAAAGCTCCATTTTTATATATATAATTATTAAACATTGAGGAACTCCTTAAGTTTCTCATACTTCTTCATGTACAAAATTCATTTAACTCCAAACAGATATGAGAAAACACAATTTCAGATTAGTACATTTCTGCGTTGAGCAGAATCAGTGGTATGTCCATTGTTTCGCACCTCTAAATGGGCGTAATGTTTATTGATCTAACGTACTTGCACAGATTAACAAATTATTCAAACTCCGATTAACGGGGCTTTCTTAGAACAACTATCTTATCGATAAATCCTGCCAAGTTAATTAAAATCACATTTTCTTGGTGACGTCTAGAAATTACGAGACGCTTGGAATATATGGCAGAAGTTTAAAAACATTCACAATACTAATATTCCTTAAAATTACAATTATCAGCTTTCACATTTCCTTATTAAATAATTAAATTAGCATCCCATTCTAGCCACGGGATAAACATTTTATGCTTTATTCAAAAAGAAAAAGAACGGATTGCTATGTAATAATACGTAACTTATTTTATCAATGTCTTGTGCTTAGTAAAAAAAAAAAAATAAAAAAATTACGGATGGTACATTTAGATAACAATGAATGATGTGAATGTCGTCAGATCTTTAAACGATTAACTGACTTGGTTCAGTTGCGTAAGGACGTTGACCAAGGCGATTCCCCGTGTTGAATCTACGATAATGCGATTAAATCTACAAGCCGCGTCGATCAGCCCCCTAACTGACATCGCTTCCGCGTGTTTGTCCACCAACTTCCGGCGCAGGTAACGGAAGCACCCAGTGACAGCTAGGAGAGGGGAGCGACTCGGGTAATAGACCGGACAGCCGCCACTGGCTATAGCTGCAGAGGGAATGGACTAGAAATATCCTTCCTGCCCTGCAAGGATTCTGTGTACTGACTTTCAGCTAGACCGTAATATAGGGTCAATATGTAGACGAATTATTAGACGGTTCCCAGTTATCGTCTCAATGCGTACACAATTGACAAACAAAACACAGTAACCTCAGTGAGTGACAGATAAATGGCAAAACTTGTTAAGGCACTAGTCTAGTGGTTGAGCTCAGGCCTGGCGTTCGTGAGGACACGTGTTCGAATCCCGATCAGACCATCCTGATTTCTATTTTCCGCGGTTTCCCGAAATCATTCGATGTGAATGACGGGATTATTTTCTTCAGGACTTCTAGTTCATTGTCCACCAGCTCCAATGACCTCAACGTCGACGAGACGTAACCCCACTCCCCCCTCCCCCCCAAAAAAACCACACGCAGCTAGTTATCTAACTATTAAGTGAAACGGATCTTGCGAAATAGCAGAAACTGTCAGGCAGAAGAAAGAATAACTATTAATTTCAAATGGCCATGACTATCTGGAACAAGAAACAGAGGATTCGTTCAAGTAAACAAGTAATCTCACAGGTAACTATTAGCTGTCAAAAGACATTTTCTTATTTTTTTATATAAAAAACGAGAACTTTTGCTTTGTAATCTCTGCATTTAGACTTCTGCTTCACACTGTTTTTTTTTTTTACTTTACTTTTTTCTAAAATGAACAAAAATGAAATATCTGCCTTTGAATGGTTTGGGTAGATACTACTGAATGTCTAAGCCGAGTTAACACACAAGCTTTGAAAACTGTAAAACCGTAGTTTAATTTCGTACCATCCTCAAAATTCTACTGAAACTTAACGTTTCTTTTCTGTCGTGCAAATCTTGTTTTGTCTATGCAACGTACGCCTTGAACTCTCCGTGGATTGCATTCTACGTTTGCAATAACGACATAGCAGGAAAGTGCTGCACCTTCAGCTCTGTCCCTAATACATAAGCACACATGCAATTATTTTTTAACTGATTTCATTTTGTAAAGAGATATCTTAAAGCCCCAATGTGATTGTTAGAAACCACGCATTGGCAACACAAATCTTAATTAAAACCTCACCGCGTTCTAACCATGTTTTAGATACATATCTTAAATGTAATTTATTTCAGGATTTTCAGTACAATTAACTAACAACGTAGGGCATACTGAAGATATCGTTGACGTCACTAGATAGAAGGGAGAGATTTGATTAAAATTTAAATGGTGGTTCAAATATTCCCAATCAATTATGATACAGGTCTGGACAAGCATTTATTTCCGCATAGCTCAGTTATATTTTTTTACTACTATGCATGTAGTCCGCGTGCTCATATCTGTAACTTTATTTTGACTGAATAACACACCAAGTTTTAGGACAATTTAGAAAGTAATGAAGTCTTCAACAGTGATATTTAAAGTTTTTACGCTAATTAAGATCCTTTATCAAGTCTAATAATTTTCTTTAGTAAATGAATTTATAATTGATCAATGTAGACTAGTAATAATCCGTGATTAGAGTATCTTGAGATCAAGAACTTACCAATTCATCTTTATGACAGAGATCAGCCGGGAGGAAGCGGGTTCAAAACCCCGTCCGGGCATCCAGATTTGGGTTTCCCATTGTTTTCCCAAATCACTCCAGGCGAATGCCGGGATGCTTCCTTCAAGATGGCCATGGCCGAAATCCTTCCCGTTCCTTTTCCCCAATCCCGCCTCTAATGACCTTAGCCTTACATCTGTTTGTAATAGAGTTATGGAGCATATTATATGATCGAACATTATGAATTTTCTAGATGATAATAATTTGATTACAACAAATCAACACGGATTTCGGAAGAAAAGGTCATGTGAAACACAGCTGGCCCTATTTACACAGGACGTAATAAAAGTTATCCATGCAGGTTCACAAGTAGATACAATTTTTTTAGATTTCCAGAAAGCCTTTGACTCTGTGCCACACAACCACCTTTTAGCGAAGCTTCGAGCGTAAGGTATATCGGATCAGCTTTGTGAATGGATAAAGGATTTTCTAACTGGTCGGTCTCAGTATGTTGTCGTTGAAGGAGAAAGTTCTTCTAATCTAGATGTTACATCGGGTGTACCTCAGGGAAGTGTAATAGGACCACTTCTTTTCTTAATTTTTATAAACGATCTCGGAGACAAAGTGAAAAGCCTTTTTAGATTGTTTGCTGATGATGCTGTTATTTATAGGGAAGTAAGAAATTTTGGCCGATTTCTTAGAAATTCAGCGCGATCTGGATGTTATTTTGGCTTGGTACGCTGAGTGGCAACTTACTCTAAATTGTAAAAAGTGTAAGACAATGAGCATAACTAACAAAAAGAATACAATTGTTCAGAAATACGAGTTAAACAATACAATTATTGATATGGTCGATTCTATGAAATATTTGGGAGTAACAGTACAAAGGAACATGAAATGGGACATACACATTAATTCGTTAGTAGATAGAGCAAATTCTAGGCTGCGATTCATAGGTCGAATCTTGAAAAATTGTAATGAACAAACAAAGGTGATAGCGTACAAATCTCTTGTGCGTCCACATTTGGATTATTGTTGTGCCATTTGGGACCCGATTCGTAAGGCAAGTGCCGCTCGATTCATGACCGCTTGCTACAGTCCTTATGAAAGCGTTACAGAACTGATTAGTAGATTAGGTTGGGAGTCTCTGGTAGATAGACGACACACGTTTCGTTTAAACTTATTGGTAAACATGCGTACTCCCACTTTCACTTTTGAATGTAGTGAAATACTTCTTCCGCCAACCTATTTGAGTCGGAAGGACAGGAAAGATAAAATTAGAGAAATAATGTGCCGGACTGATTCTTATATGAATTCTTTTTTCCCTCGTACCATTAGGGATTGGAATGCCCAGCAAAGAGATTAGCTTTGGTGCTGAGCACCCTATGCCACCCAGAATTTTGTGAATTGCAGAGTATATATGTAGATGTAGATGAAATTGGTCGATCATGGACATTTTCGTATTTCGAACGAAGGCATGTATGTCCGTATATTTCACTTTGCCACCACAACTAACGTAGAGCACTGATGTTTATGTGTGGAAGAAGCATCAAGTTTCCCATCGTGCACTATGGTGGTTAGATGTCGCTAACCATGGGGGTGTGGGGGATATAGTAATCGAAAGTAGTCGACCTGGGGGCACTTTCGCATTTCGACCAAAGACGTATGTGTCCCTATGTTTCAACTTGCAGTCACAAGTACCAAGTACAGACTATGGGTGTTTGCGTGTGGTAGTAACCTGGAGTTTTTCACAGTGCATTATGGTGATTGCATGTTGGTAGCTGTGGGGATGTGGTACATATGGTGGTTGAAAGTGATGGACCTGATATAAAAATAGACATTCCACAGCCAAAACTACCTAGCGCAGTCGACTGGTGGTTGTGTGTGACATTAAACTCAAGTATCCCAACGTGCACCATGGTGGTTTCATGTTGGTAGCTATGAGGTGGGGGAGATATGATAGTTGATATTGGTCGACGAATGGCGTTTTCATATTTCGACCGAAGACATGTGTGTCCCTATATTTCACTTTGCAGCCATAAATACCCTGCGCAGATCACTGATGTTTGTGTGTGGTATTAGCTTCGAGTCTCCATCGTGCACTATGGTGGTTACATTTCAGTAGCTGTCAATCCAAATTCTTTACAAACACGAACGTAGTCGTGGACACCAGCTAGTCCTACATAAATTTATAATTTAACTGTGAAAATATTTATTGATTGATTAATTGTAGTTGAATTTTAATAGATAATTAGAAGAGCACTTATGGAAAAAAAATTTTTCAGATAGGTGCTAATGGCAACACAGATTATGTAAGGAAACTGCCGGCTTCAGTGTTAAAACAGATTAACCTCAATCAGTAATCCCGTTATTTGGCAGTTTATGGTACGGAGGAACAACCATAATCCATTGAGAAGAATCAAAGAGATTATTATCTATCAGACAAATTCGTTTCTTAAATCAACGATTTTCGTATAGTTGCAAAATTATTTTAATTATTCACAAGATATACCAGTAAGCAAAACGAAAACGAATGTCCATCTAAGTCAGATAAGATCGAAGCTAAAAGAAAACGTGTGATATTTAGTAACACCACCCATCAAACTAACAGGTATAAACATAGATACATTCGGAATGAAGGTACTTATGAAGTACCTACCTGTTTCGTAATTGCTTCATTGAAGCATCCTGTCTGACATTCAAAGCATTATCTTCCTGATTCTTTGTAGGAGTAATAAGAAATTAAATACATTTTAAGTATGCCCACAATACGCAAGTGTTCAGTGTAGTAAAAATGTCTTCAAAAGAATTTTTGAGATAATTAATTTTTCTTAACCTTTTACATTATAAATTTTTGTATTTAGTTTATGTTCTTGATTACTTAAAGTACGTTGTAGTAACAAAATTGTGTTTGAAATAGCCTCACCGCACATAGTGTTTTTTAATGGTATGGATAGAAATGTTTGGAACTTAGTTTCTCTTTGTTCAATATACTTTTTAATTGTACAAGAATAAGGCAGTTCCCATAGACATTATTGCGCGAGTCAGGATGATATAAGAATGCAGCACTGCTATGGGAACTGTACAATACAGAGGACCTGTAATTTGAATGCTTAACATTCGGAATGCTGCAAACAAATCGTTTATCATCATATGTTTAAGTCCAAGCAACAGTCCCAAAGGATACTGACCATCTGTTTCCTTTTTTTTTTAATTCCATTAACATGGCCAGCTTGCGCTATCTCTGGCCGGCATCTCAACAGTCGACAGTCGGGGAGCGTCCAAGATGGCGGCGCAGCGCAGCGTGTGTCGGGCATTAGCGCCACCTGTCACGCGCTCCCCTGGCGTCTGACAAATGACTGTCCGGCTGCGCATCAAACTTGCAGTGGGCCGGGGCATCAATTGGGCCAGCGTCCCGGGGAAGGTCCCTGGAGGACGTCACAGCCCTAATGAGGACGCGTAAGGAGAAAAAACGCACCAACGAGGCTTTCTAATTGCGTGTTACGCTGGGCACTGTTCTTTACTTAATAATAGATGATTTGAAATGTCCTGTCAGAACTTCGCTAACCATGAAGTCTGTTAATAACTACACCTATCTATAATTTAGAATGCTCTTCAACACAAAATAATTTACTATGTTGTATCCACTTAGATACTTCAAATTAGAGTTTTGTTTGATCTTTGCTTTGGTATTCATAATTTTTTATTTTTTTTTTCGCTTGTTTTCTTCTTGCCATTACTCTCTTCTGATTTGATTAAACCCTCTATCTCTTCCTATCTTGAGCTTCTCAACCTTCCCATCGTAAAGTTCGTTTCGTACGTTATCTGTCCACTTAGTTTTCAGCATTCCTCTGTAGCAGGATATTTCAAATGATTCGGTTTCCATTCTTCCTGGTATTTCTAAAGTTCAAGCTTCACTTCCATATAATGTTTCGCTGCATGAATGCAGTTTTCCCACTTTGGAGTCTACTCGTACAGGTAGACAAAGTTTACCTCGTAAAAACTTGTTGTATCACGAACATTATTACTCCACAAATTCAGTAATACGTTATTATTGTTACTATTAATTATGTCAGCCTTAAAGGAAAGTTCTCCAATATTACTACCACTCAGCTCTTCATTTCCATTTTTTGATGATGAAGTTCAGATATATACGGGGAAGATTGCATACGTATCCAGCAGTAACCTTGGTATGTATTGTTAATAAACGTTTCTCACTGTGTGATAATTATAATTTTTATTATTATATTAGCCTACGAAATCGCTTCCTTAACATCAGTATATCTCCACTAATGCATATTATACGTATTTTTTTGTATGCTATTAAAAAAATCAACTGACGTCGTATTAATTATTGCGTTACTATACGACCACTATTTGCAGAGTTTTAAATGGAAAGGACAGGCTTATTCATGTTCGCAAGCACCCATAATTCTCCACCTTTAATAAACTATTGAAAGTAGAACAATTTCTTTGTCAAGAATTTTTTTTCTAAATATAATTGATTTTGAAAACCCTAACTTTGCTTAGTATTTATGCGTAGGCACAAGTATAAATTTAGTTTATTTCCGTATCAAATGTGTCCAACAACAATATTTACTATTAATTTTCTAGCACTGTACTTTACTCAGATGTTTTGATGTAATGAACTGATTTCAACGTGATTAACGAACTCTGTGTCTCTCATTGTTTATACTTCAATTTAATTACAAACCTGTAGCTTACTTTAAAAAAAATGCTATTGCTGCGATTACTTATCTATGTTCATAACGTCGAACTAAGCAGAAGAAAGCCAGTAGCAACAGATATGATCATTCTGATGAGAAGCTCTGACGATTAGGACGTGAAAGAGTAAATTATACAGTTGTTCTACGGAAGTGGAATAAATGTAATTGTAGGCGCTGTATTTGGAAAATATTACTGATGCTGTTTCAATACAGGAATTTATTAGAATGGAAGCTATCAGAATACAGGAAGAGATTTTGGCCGAGAATAAAAGGGAAAGATGGTGTGCCCAAAATAATGAGGGTAAGGAGAAATTTAAAGTTGATAATAATTTGAAAGCTATCGGAATAATACATCAGGACAATCACCATTACAGATGGTTGCAGACAGTTTTTTCGCTGCGATAACCTATTAGAGACAGAAATCCCATGGCGTTTTGACTTCGCCGCTTATGTATTGTTTCCATTCCTTTTTTTTTTCACTCGCATCAGTCATTACGTCTTACAGACTGACCCAGGCTTTTGAAGAAGAGGAGCTGCTTACTCTTAGTCTTCTCCTGCTGGCGGCAATTCGCTCCTTGTGGGGAGAAAAGTCTCCCTACTGCAGCCTAAGCTATTGTCGCTACCGAAAGTAAACATGGTTGGTCTACGCCAAGGAATAGAAACAACTCTCGTACTCAGAACAGTGCTAGTTAACGCTATGTTACTTATTTAATGCGTATCCTGGGTACAGAAATGTGGTAGGATCTGTGGCAATTGAGAGAATCCAAGTGGCAGAAAGGAAATCTTTATAGTTTCGTCATGCCAAAGACTCCTAAATCCACCACCTTTGTATCGATTTTGCTGAATTTTTAAAGGAAGATGTTTTTTACCAAGCAAGAAACTGATTTTGGGACATTTTCATCTAGTTGTTTATTTTGTAAGATAAAACCACCGAAAATTATTAAAAATCTGCATCCAATTTCCCAACAATATGACTGCAAAATGTGAATAAATTCAAAATTATGGAAATTTATAAGGACTTTTACAGAAAAAAGACTTAATTCCGACGCATTTGGATTGTTTTTGATGAAAATGCATAGAAATTTCTTTATTTTTTTTGGCAAAAAGGACGTTACAACAAATATTCGAAGATATTAAAAAATACAAGCAAATTTGATTTGTGAAATTTTAAGTTATTGTAAGTTAATTATTTTGCGAGAATTCAGCTCGCAAAGTCATTATATAAATGTCATACCCAACTGGTGTTCATGGGTGATACGCAATTGAAAATTTCTTTTTCTATGTGTTGACAGTGTAGTAATGTAGTAATTGGTATTGTTTTATTCTGTTTGCGAAACATATAGTTAGAATACAGAAATCCGAGAATTGATACCTGAGATTATAATGGATATCTTGGGCATTCACCTATCAAACCTCCCGCACTTAGTGCTCCGTACTTTAAGGCCTTAATAAATAACTGGTTTGTGGAATGACAGAGGGCAGTCGCTCCGAACAAATAATGCTCGACACGTTTGCTTATTAGACAGCCCCACGCCTAGTTGCCGCTCATGCAGCGAGTTCAATGGTTCAGTTAACATAACATTTATGGTGCCACATTAGAATGTAATTTGGTCAAATTAAGTAGAAGGCTTAAAGCTACTGAAATCCTCGATCTTATTAGTATAAAAAAACCATCACATTTTCCCTAGAAAACTTGGTTCAATGCGTACGCCAGGTAGTAAAATTAATCGTTTATTATTTGAGTGGTACTGCCATTCTATCTTTCTGTATATATATAAAGCAACGTTCGTACGTGTATCCTGCATAGAATTAAAAACTGCAAGAACGATTCAAGGGCAGTTTTTTTTCAGAATGGTTAAAAGTTGTTGAAATCCTCGATCTGACCCGAGCAATGAAACTTTCACTCACTGACACGAAGATCTGGTTGTATGTGTTAACCTGGTAGCAAAGGAAAAACCTTTCTTATTTAAATGTCAACCATACATGCACAACATTATATCACATTGGCAATCGTATCATTTGGAATTGCGCCGACTCTTTTGTATGGTTGCCGAACAGCAAATTCAGCACTTTAATTGCCACTGAATTACAAAACAGTCAGATACCAACCTGCAACAGTTCAAAAGCATCGGGAATGAGTAAAGTGTTCCAGTGATGCAGTATATTAATACTGAATGAATGGCCAAATGAGCAGAAACAGTCATTGGAAGCATTGCTCCATATTGTAAGATTTACGAGGAAATGAACGGCCACTCAGTGGTGTTCTAATATTATTAGCAGGTGATTGGCGACAAACATTACCTGTTATTTCACGTTTAGCATGTGCATGTTTAAAAATATCACATTTGCGGAGAAATGTTAGTATATTTTCATTGACGGCAAACGTGTATTGAATTACAAAATGATCTTTCTTCTTATCATTTTGGAAAAATTAATGGACATTGAATAAGGGGGAAATTATCTCATGGACAATTATACGTTGTGCGCTCCCATGCAGGAAAACCGAGACATTTTATCCAAGAATATTCCAATGAACTTGAAATTGAATGAAACAGTATTTAAAATTTTTGTGTTTGAAAGCTTAGAAATAATAACGTATATGTAAATATCTAATTTTATATATATGTATATAAAAATAGACGGGTGTTTTCCCATATTTCACTTTTCAGCCACCACAACTTAGCTCAGAACACAGATCTTCGTGTGTGGAAGTAGCATGGAGTTTCTTGTCGTGCACAACGTTGGCCAAATGTCGATAGCTGTGGCAATGTTGGAGATATGATGGTTAAAAGTGGTCGATGCAGGGCATTATCGTATTTCGACAAACGACGTATGTCTGCGTATAGGTCACTCTGCTGCCACAACTACACAGCATAGACCAATCGTGTTTGTGTGTGGTAGTGGTATCGTGTCTCCTATCGTGTACTATGGTTGTTAGATGTCGGTAGCTATCGCGGTGTGGGAGATATAGTGGTTGAAAGTGGTCGACCTGCGGCACTTTCATATTTCTACCAAAAACGCATGTGTCATGGTGTACCACTTTTCAGCAAAAACTATCTAGCTCAGATCACTGGTGTTTGTGTGTGGTAGTAGCACAGTGTCACCCGTCGATAAAAACGTTGGCCGGATTCCGGTAACTGTGGTAGTGTGGGAGATATGGTGGTTGAAAGTGGCCGATCAAGGATATTTTCGTATTTCGAACAACGACATGTGTCTCCGTATATGTCACTCTGCTGCCACAACTACAAAGCATAGACCAATGGTGTTTGTGTGTGGTAGTGGTATCGTGTCTCCTATCGTGTACTATGGTGGTTAGATGTCGGTAGCTATGGGGGTTTGGGAGATATGGTGGTTGAAAGTGGTCGACCAGCGGCACTTTCATATTTCTACCAAAAACGCAGGTGTCATGGTGTATCACTTTTCAGACAAAACTATCTAGCGCAGATCATTGGTGTTTGTGTGTGGTAGTAGCACAGAGTCACCCGTCGATCACAATGTTGGTCGAATTTCGGTTATAATGAGAGTGTGGGGGATATGGTGGTAGAAATTGGTCGTTCAAGGATATTTTCGAATTTCGACCAAAGACATGTGTGTCCGTATAATTTACTTTGCTGCCCGAACTACATAGCGCAGATGACTGGCATTTGTGTGTGGTAATAGCATCGAATCTCTCATCGTGCACTATGGTGGTTAGATTTCGGTAGCTGTCAATCCAAATTCTTTACGAACGAAGTCGTTGGTACCAGCTAGTTTTAATTAAATGCAAGAAATCAACTTTCAAATGTGTTCATTTAATCTACATGTGTACTCAAGTCCAGCAATAGCGAAGAATTGCCAGATAAACTAGTTACATATAAGTGTTGTTAGTATTTGTCGTTTAAATACAAGATGTAATCGATATTGGAGGAAAATTTTAAGTTCCACACTTCTTTTGAGAGATAACCATTTTCCTTGAACGCTGTGAAGCAGGGTGGCATAAAGAAGAGATACAAGACAGTGGATATGACAGCTATTCTTTAAGAGAAAGACTTGTGAACGGAGCTAAAGAATAAATAGGACTTTAGAACTGAGTTTTAATGCATTCAGTTTTCCATTAGAACACTAGTATGTATTGTGTTAATGCATATATATGAATGTAATTCAGCAGATATAAAACTGTTTTTAATTCACTGTAGTTAACAGAAGAACTCGAACGTGTATAAACATTGATTGCAGAACTTAGTCTCACTGCCTGATTTAACAAGCTCGTAGCGGTTATACGCCACGCCAGCGTAAAATATGTATCAGCATAAAAATGTGGTTGATTTTTATGCTATATTTTTTTATAACTCTGGTTTATTGTAAAACGTCCAGCAATTACAATTATTCTATACAGTTTTTTGATCTTATAAAGTGACTGTTTACATCGCCTGGCCTGAGGTCAATCCAATTGGATTCCTCCATATCTGAATTATATTACTATATAACATGTGACATGTAGAGACATTTACAAAACATATAAGATGTTTGACATAGATTTAGAGCTGGTTAAAATAAAATTTAAGGTGGCACATTTTGAATTTCTTTAAAATTTGAAGTTTCAATGGTCATTCCTGTCTTAGGGTTATTTAAAGAATACAATTTGGAGATTCAAGAATAAATCAGGTATGAGTTAAAATAATAATAATAATGGCAATATAGTTTAAAGTTATTAATAGTAGTAGGATTCACGCAGGGAAAGGAGTATGATAACTTTTTATACAGCGTTCAGGGAGAGTCAGAAAGCATCTTGCCCATCGTCGCTTAAGATATCGCAGGTAGGCGATACGTTTTCAGACGTGGTTGTGTTGTTGATCTGCTGCCTGGATTGTAGTACTGTGCTCCAGGAGTTGCTTCTAGGCTATTTATAAGTACTTAGCAGAATTCATAACGTAGGTTTTAATAGTTTGGAGTCCAGTTTCCCTGTGAAGAAACCATGGCCGCAAACAAAATACCCTACGCAACAGACCGAGAGAAACGAGAAGAGTCACGAATAAGATGGCTTGATGAAACGGAAGCATGGAGAAGGAAGCTGCCTTAGTTATGTAATTAGTCGTTCTTTAAGTGAAAAAGTTATTTATAAGAAATTTGTGCTTATCTACAAGTTGTGTTGAATACTTGGTAATATCTGAGAAGGTGTGGTACAAAAGTCTGTCAGATTTAAAGTTGGTAAGTTTAGTTGTGGTTATAACTGACTGTACTATTCAGGTAAAAGAATCAAGCAATAAAGCAACGTAAAGTATGTGTTGTATTTCGAATAAAGATAGCAAACTGGAGGAGAGGTTGACGGTATTAAAATCCATTTATGTCTGAAAGATGAAGAAGAATGATTCTCATCCTGGTAGAAAGTTACTAAAGATGGTGTAAATAGGTAAAATTAGTATAATTTTAGATTGCCTAAGACGCGGTAGTTGGATAAAAAGTTGCATATTGTTGCTGTAGCTACCGAGGAAAAGATTATAAGCTGTTACAGTTATAACTCACTTAGAGGTGACTGCATAGCTGTGGAAGAAGATACCGGGATCATCTGAGGCCATTTGAATGTGGGCGGAGTCTTTGCATTCAGGATGTTTGCTGACAACTTTTAAACATTCCAGAACCAAAGTCACGAAATGGAATATGGAAACCTACCGCCTCCTATCTTACCCCATACATTTCGTCAGCCTTGGCAAGGATGCCATTTATCTCTAAGTATCGTACCCTCAAAACTTTTCAAATTATACTGTTAGGAGTGCTACAGTGTACAGAGAAGATATGTAGCGTGTGCGTGCTGCTGACGACAATGCATAATAATGCGTACTCCATGTCAGGCAAACAAATTACCGCGAGTGTGTAGGCTCGACAACAGATGCGTAGCACGCACAAGTCACGCGACGCCCGAACCATTACGCACTTGATGCGGTAGTTACACGGCTGCGCGACAGAAGGTAGTCCAGCTGACAACAAAAAACAGGAGGGGATGCATTGCTCACCATCGGGCCGTGAAATGGCACCGGCCATTCGGTGCATTATAATGTAACAACACATGGTTTAGTCGCATTACGCATTCATACGCAGGAAGTTGTGGGGTGGGGCTCGCGGTTCGGCGGGCCGGAAGATCTGATTTGCCACCAGCGAACAGAAAAAAATATATATGTATTTGAAGGATACACTGGCTTCTGTTTACAGGCCTGCGTTGTTTGCGAGCGATCTGTCGCATATGTCGGAGCTAGTGCTCCGACCAATTATCGAGAGTAGTATCGATAGCTATTGCGATTGCCGGAGTGATATCACGGTGGGTGAGTGGTGGGGGAGCTGGGCGGAGGGGAGACGACAGGCGAATCCAAATTGCTTTCGGGTGCGGTGACGCGGATGACAACTTTTCAGTGGCGCACTTTTTCCCCCGTCCTGAAGGGGGGGCACAAGGCCCGTCTTGCTAATGCTGACCGGATTAATCGCAGCATTGTCGTTGCTGCTGAAACGCATCACGCTCGATTTACCCGATACCAACTTCTGCAGATGAAATATTGTAGAGCGAGTCTGAGGTGGCTTAATAAACATTCTCCAATGAATTTCGATCAGTCTACTTAGAATTCTACGGCCATTTCCCATCATGAGCGATGAATTTAGTGTTTAGTGTCGTAAATTCTCTGTGCATCGAATTATATTTCTGCTGCTGGAATTAACGATTTTTACTCAGAATTTTCGACACAGAAGGTCAACACTTTGAAGCAACAAAAGTTATTAAGGATTCATATTAGAAATTGAAATTTTCTGTGTAAAACGAGAAAATAATAACTCCATATAGTAATGTCATCTTCATTTCAGAAATCGAGCCATGAACTTTGGCAGATAAGAGTTCTCCAAGAAAATAGAGTTAAATATCTTGTTTTATATACTATCAACAGATTTTCGGTATGAGAGTCTCTGAAATGGCTTTTTATCATTTGTGGTATAGTATTTCTCTGGCATTTATAACTATTAAGACTCATGCTAACAAATATTTTTTTTCAGAATATTTGTTATTTATCCGATTAGTCTTGAAAACCGAAGCTGATTAGATTTTTGTATTGGTATTTGTTTAGGTTATCTGAAAGGTTTTTGGTTCATTATACGTAGCGGAGCTATAGGAAAACTACGGAAAATTAGAATTTTTTTTTAAATATAAAATATAGTGGCACTATATTTCAAAAGTTTTAAAATTTAAATAAAATAACAAACCCAAATATGAAAGAAAAAGACAGCTATTAATCCTTTTAAGAAATTTTATGTAAATAAATTCAGTAACAAAAGAGGTATCCTCTTCACATACAGATAGAGCAAGAGATAAACAATTACGCCTAAAATAGTTGTAACGACTGAGGAATGTTCTAAAAGTAATGACACTTCCATACGTCAATGTAAGTTTTGCACACATACGCTGCGTACAACAAATTTATGTTGTAACCGTTTTGTATACTTAAGAATAGCAATTCAGTTCTTGAAGTGACTGACATGACTATGGGTTAAACATTAGCGAAATAGAGGATGTTTTCTTTGAAGCATCCCTCATACAAGACCGTCCGTTTTAAAATAAGAATCGAAATTTTCTTCCTTGGATAAAACGGCAGAAATCTGATGCTAAATACACGACCTCGTGGTGTTAACGTAATTGAATGTGTACAAGGGAATACTGGAACTTGAGTCTTACCAATTTCAATTAAATTTGATGAGTGTTTTAGTAGTGCTCAAATCTGTACTAATTAATTGGATTTGATCAACACGTGTTAGTTTTAGAAAAAAACCGGAGTCAAAAGTGAATCAGCGCTGATCGAAGGGGTTTCCATAGAGTATTAAAAAAATATAATCGAACCAAAAATTAATGTTTTTTGGGAAATCGTGGAATTTGTGACTTGGGAGATATGCTTCGTGTAACCCAAAAGTTTACACTCTTTCTATTGCCACCATTGTGTAGCAGAACACCAACTGCATTACGGTTTGAATCCGATTTTGTCAATTTCAATTTTTTTTATTTTTTACTATTCTTCGTTTTTTGAAATATACGTATTTTATTAATCTCTTTCGTTCGTGGACGCATATAAAATTGGAAGACAGTTCACTTATAACTGTGTAAAAGCACAGCTCCCTATCCTGAGAAGTTCAGCCTGAGCTTCACCAAAACAAAGGTAACAGTAATTCTCAAGGATAATGGAAGCCTCCATACACTCTCTGCGTTTCATTACCATCCAACTTACACGCGTCTTAACGAAAAATTTGATTACCAACAAAAAGGTTTCACAGCAATATATGTTATTGTAAAAAATCTAAACGAAGATTTATCAATAAAATATTAATTAGAGAAAATCTGAATACAGAACGTCCGGTAGGTTATTTATAATACCGCAGTGGAAATTGTGATTATTCAAAATTTTACTGTTTATGAAGTGTTACTTGCAAGTCATGAATTCCGTGATTTCTCCAAAAATATATTATAAAAGTTATATGCTTTCTGGTAATATATCGATTACCCTTAATGTTAGACAGGTATCCAACGCAGATGATCCTTGACACCGATTTTATAGAAAATTGTTAATGAGCTTACATTAAACCTTTCTCAAGTCTCAGTTCAGAATGGTACACCAGAATTCATTATAACGTGTGGGACACAAGTATGACCTTCCCCTTGTGACTTGTTTCCGAAAACAGCACAATATGGGTCTCAACCATCTGGAATAACCATAAGGCTAGTCGCGGTCGGCCGGCAACATGCGATTTTTATTTATTCAGTTAAGTCAATAACCATACCCACTGACACGACCGCGACATGGAAGTCGTTCCGACTGTAAAACAAAAGCTACTCGAGAAGCCGCGCGCGACTCAATAGTGATGTAAAATTACTGAGCAATGCACACTGCGCGACTAGGCGCGCGCAACTGACCGCCTTTCACGCACCAAATTACTCAAAATACACGTAGCTTACGTTATCTATAGAAAAAGCTATGTCTGCGTTTAAAGCTCTGTGAAATATACGCCATTCAAAAAGAACTGAAATGGGATTCATTGCAAGGCAGGATGAGGGTGAAGAGGGTCATGGTAGTGTACAAGGCGTATATTGATGATGAGGCATGGAGAGATATTGGTGTAGGAATGAAAAGTAATGCATGGAAGGGAAAAGATGACCATGACCACTAGCTGGGACTCGATTTCAGGCACCAGGGTGTACGAAGATTCTCTTTTCAAGTAAGGGTGTCAGGGATTGGAATAAGTTACCAAGAGCAATGATGAATAAATTACCAAAAACGTAGAAAAAATTTAAAGTTAAAATTTGTAGAGGGCGAATGTAGGTGGATGCAGGAAGGGAGGAAGGTGAGTGTGTAGGGAAATTCCTACCGGAGCGTGCGCTATATTGCAATTTAATTAATTAATTATGCCAAATGTACACTCTATGTATCGCCTTGCTCTACACAACCTGTAGTTTAACAGTCTTTTTTGTTGTTTAAGTTCGCCCACTATATGGACGCAAAACTTTATCATGTAGTTAAAAAGCATCATCACCGACGAAAACATAAGGCATCGGTTTGTTCGTTTTTGATGTAACTTGCGCACTTTCTGGAATATTTATTTCGTTCTTGGTCAGTTCTTTTTATGGAATGTATTATCTCTAAATATAGAAGCGACTCTGCATTTTCCGTTAGCTCCGACGTCAATGCAAATAACAAAGGATGTATTCAAATCTATGTTTCCGTTTTCTTTTTGCTAACGTCATTTATTTCTTCGACGTCCATACTGAAAATGAGCTGGTTGGTCGAATACAGTCGCGCGCGCAGTCGCTACAACAGTCGCTACAACAGTCGCTACGAAACTAGACGCTAGCGACTGCGGTCGCCCGCGACTAGCCGCTTAGTGGAAACGTAGATTAACATAAAGTACCTGGGTGACCAATCGTCGCTCGGCATCTTTCGATTTTTGTTCAATATCCAAGATTTAGAGTAAAGTTTGATTAAAGTAAAAGGCTCGAAGGTTTCCTCGGCGTTTTGAGGTGCACAGTTAACCAAAGAGAAGCTTAACTAACATCAGTTGGCTTAATGGTACCTGAAAATTCTATGTAATGAGGTTAGAGTCGTTTTTGAGAAACCAAATACAAAAATTGCTTTTTTTTTATCGTGTAAAAAACTTGAAAAGCAAAACGTTATCTACATATGGAACATTTATTCTTTATTTTCGATATGTTTCGTCGAGTTCTATAAGAATTCATCATCAGATTGTGATGTCATGGTAGGAATTTGTAGATGTATTAATATTTAATTATGCACTTTATTATCAAACTTTACTCGAAATCTTGTATATTCAACAGAAACTTTTTAAATGTTTTATAATTAAGGAGGTAGTATTTAATGGCAAACTAACAACCACTTTTTATGGTCAAAAAGTAAATGATTATTACTTTATAACTGGTACCGGTAATATTGTTTTCAAAGAAGTTTCTGTAAAGTATCACCTCTGACGAAACCAATGATATATTTTTAATTTATTTTCCTTTTTAAATGTTTTACAATTAAACTTGCCGTGCTAATATTTCATCTGGTCAGCCAGTATACAACAACTGTTCGTTTAAATATTCTTTGAAATCAAAGAGAAATTATTTGTAGGCTTTCTGGTACCTGAATTGTCTACGAGATAGCGTTAGTGCCGTTTTCGAGATACCGAGTGAAAAAATTGTTCGTGTTTTTTAAACTCACTTTTTTGTAGGAAGACAACTATTTTGAAAACCTTAAAGTACAAACCGTTATCTAAATAGTCATAGCCATTTATGAGATCCGAAATATATATATATACATATATATACAAGAGTTGTTCGTTTAAAGATATGAGATTTTGTTTTGGCTTGTTCTTATATTCTAAGTCTGCCGAACAAACACTGTAACAGTGTAGTTATTTAGTTGTAATCGGCCAGCGCTTGGCTCTGGCCACCTACTGGCAAGGCCGCAGCGTAGGCTGGATTGGGTGTGCCGGGTGTCGCTCGCCGGATATCTTGCTGTGCTCGCCATCCGTGGCGCCCGGAACTGACCACTCACGGGTCCGACACGGAGGACAATCACGGGGGAAACACATGCATCGCTCCGTGCACAACGGATACCGACTCACTCGACGATTAAACCATAAAATACACCGTCCTGAAACAATACATTTATTTAATTCGGGCGTTACTGCTCGTCGATTTCGATGTCATTAGAGACGGTAGAGAGAAAAAGGAAAGTGGGGGGGGGGGGGGGGGAGGCGGAGGATGAGGAACCGGAAAGAATTCGGGAAAGACCCTATGAACGAGTCATCCAGGTATTTTCCAGAAGTGGTTTCGGGAAATATAGAAAAACGATATCTGTATGTCTGAAAGTGGATTTGAACCCATGCCCTTCGTAAAGCCATTCACTAGACTCCAAAGGTGCTAAAATAACTGTGTGTCTGTGGTCGGAGAAAGTCTTAATTGTGACTTAAAGTATGGTTACAAGTTTCTGGCAATTCTATCTAATGTCATTCTTTATATATCCTAATAGCTTCTTTAAATTTACAGGAAATGGGATGGCTCATTCATTATTATCAGATTGCATTTCAATTTAATATAAACTTATGAGCCAAAACATTATTACCACCTGCTAAATAGCATGATGGAACGCATTACAGTAGAGATTCTTGTGCTCCGAAACACTTGTGTCTGCACCAGTATTGCGTATTCTTCCGTCAGTTCTGCCACATATCGCTGCCTATCGTGCTTCGCAGATCAGCCAAGCCTACGACCTCCGCGTGTTGTGATGAGGCGAGGACGTTCACTACCATGTCCATTACTGGTGGTTTCACCGTCCTTAACCACATTCCATAGGTGCTCACTACAGAAGCACGTAAACAGCCAACCAGATGTACGATCCCAGACACCATATGCCAGTAAGTTTAGGGAACTGCGTAGGCTTCTGGTGCCAGATACTTCGGAAACTTAGAAAGATCGATTGCTGCTGTATTACTTTTCTATAAAGAAAGTTATGACGACCCTCAGACTCAGACCTGTAATGAAAGTGTATTTTAAGAATTATTTGTACCAAGCTGGGAGTTGAAAGAATATGGTTTTGTATATTTTTCGTGCAATTAATTTGTGTAAATGAGTATTGTTTTATGGAAAGAAACAATGAAAATGCTATTTAATATGTTCAAGGACAGTACCATGCAAGAAACATTACTTAAAAGTTTGTAATTCTAAGTATTGAAGTGATCTACGACAACCTTCGGGTTGTGGACTAAGTTAAGTTTAAGTTACCTTTAATAATCATTTCAGTTCGTTTCATAATGATTGTGAATGATTTTGTATTAATTCTGATTGTTTTAATACGATTTTAATTGTTTAAGTATTGTTAGAATTCCAGAAATGACGGTCGGAAGTCTTTGAATTATTCTGGAATTTTCTGTAAAGCTTATATTAGCGATCGGCAGAGACGAGATTTAGTATTTTAGTAGTAGTTGTTTGAACGTTACAATCGCTGGAGCATCTGTTCACGTCTGTACCTAGTATCTTTGGAAATAAAACGACTTGAATCTGAATCTTCTTGGACAAGTTATTTCATTTTAAAACGAGTTACCTATCAAGGTAGTCATAATGTTTTCGCTCACAGGTGTACAATATGTGTACAGAACGTTCAGAACGTGAGAGTACTTTAAACTTGATGGATTTTTTAAATAAATTTATGGTTTAGTGACAGTCGCTCTCCAGTTTGACTTCACCGTTGGCAACACTCCAGCCGACGGTTTCAGTCTTGACTTCATGTGCTAGAGGTAACGTCCTACTCTCTGCCCAGACGTGTACTTACCGTGCGTGTGGCTGAAGTTGGAGTCGAGGTCCAGCTTGTCGTCTTTGTCGTGCAGCTTGTCGTGCCTGGGCGACGAGCCGCCTTTCATCGACCGGAAGTACTGACTCCACCGAGTGCGGCCCGCGTCCTTCTTCAGCCGCTTCTCCTTAGCTCTTCTGAAACAAGGATACAAACTGTAAAATGCCGACTGCGTCCCGTACACTCTGCCCAAGTGAAAGGTTTGTTGCGAAACCGAACCACGAAAAAATAATAAGCTGTCGCTGACTGGACAGCAGGTGCTCAGCGCTTTGAAAATAGACCACTGTATCGCACTAATGAAATTACTTCTACAGTAATTGTATAGTATATTTGAGTTATATCGTCTCCTCAACGAAATTTAACCAGCTTACTTTGTCGCTTTTTACTATAACCATTTGGTAATAAATTCTTACGTAAATTGAGAAGACAAATCTAGAATGAAGAGTAACAGTTTTAGATATCTCGCTTAGTTCTTGAGATATCGATTGTCAAAGTTAGTTAGATATATAGTTCCCCGTGTCTTTGGAGACGTTTTTATTTTGGTCCAGGCCACATTTCAACCTAATCACAACAGCTAGGAAGAATACAAAACAGTTATGTTGCTGTTCATCGTGAAATTAATTTTCTGATCCAGGTTGCATTTCAACATAAACGCCTCAGTTTTGAAATTCGATATCTCGAGAACTAAACGAGATATCGTAATCTTTTATTCTTCACTTTCGATTTGTCTCGTCGAGTTATATAGGAATTTATCATAAAACTGTTGCGCCACGGTTATCGTGGAATCCCCGACTATGTAAACAAGGAATTACGAAGAGTTGTTCGCAAAATAAGCTCAAATTACTGGAAATTGTTAGCAACGGTAACCGCAAGCTACTTCAGAAACGTCAGTAACTAGTCTGAGCCGTATGTTTTGCAGCAATACATTACTTCGAGCAACTTACTGTTAGTATAAATGACTTAGGTAATTGTGATTAATTAAGAAATCAGGTGGTGAAGGTAGCGCATGATTTCATCGGCTGTAATTGTTCTCTTATGTGTAGACTAGATGATTTACCCGGCGTTGTTCGGGGGCTTAGTATGAAAGCTCTGATGTTTGGTTTTATGAATCAAATGTAGATAGTACGTGTGCAAAGATTCATCAAGGTCGGATACAAATTGTTGGTTTGTGTGTTACCTCACTATTATAGAAACAATTTTAAATTTCAAGTTCACATTTTTCGGTAGCTTATCGTCCGACCGGAATCGGTCTAATGCCAACAAACAGGACATTTTATGGTCTTTTAGTATATCACCATCCACTTTTGCTCATATCCCTACAGTTATAGAAATATTAAAAAAAAAAGCAAAAAAAACCTTGAGTGGGGGAGTGATTGGGAGAGGAGGTTGGTTTTTAAAACAAAGCACAAAGCAAAAATAGACGGTATTTTCTAAGTAATATATCTCTATCAGAGAATAACGATTCCTCATACATCAGTACTTGACAAGACCAAGTGAAGAATCGATCACCACGTAAGGTGACTATGGCAGAGCTAGTATGAGAGAAAAATTCCTAGAAATTTCTGCTAATACGCGAAGCCATACTTTCCAAGAAGACGAAGTCTAATCAAAATTGTTCTGTAAAGCTGCGTTTGATGAACGAGGATCCAGGAGGGATGGTAACAGTGTCGCATCGGAGAGTAGAGTACACTGAAAGATCATTCCTGTCTGGCGCCGCATAAACTCCACGCAAAATGATAGAATGCAATGAGTAATTATCTCTCACACTGTTAAAAGGTAAATCCGTAATGTTCCTGAGATTAATTTAAGTTTTACGCCTTGTGAAGGCTCATATCATATCTCATTTTTTTAATTTTTTTAATTTGATAAGATTCAGTAAATGATTAAATTCAGATATCAAAATAAGAACAATAATATTTCATTTCTAATGTCTTTAATTTAATTGACCCCAAATTAGTAAGAAGGTAATATAATAAAAAAATCTATAACTAAGAAACGCCATAAGTTAGTTAAAAATTCTTGTTGCTTTTCTTCTTTAAGCTCTGTCCTTTGAATGCTAATAAAAAAGATAAGTTTGTCATCACGAGAAAAGTCAGAGTATTAAGTAACTGTGACTGATTCCAACATACCCTGTAAGTTGAGATTGTCGCTTGACAAGTATTTCATGAGAAATCACCATAGCTGTGCTCTACGTGAAAATTCAGACAAATTTGCTTTTGTATATGGAATCATTTACGAGACTCATTAAATAAACATCTTATTAAGAATTCATCTTCACTGGATAAATAACAGCAAAATAAACAAAAAATGCAAACTATTTTGCCTTCACTGTTGTTTCTCGTTTGCAATAGAAGTTCTTTTTTTTTTTTTTAAATCCTTATTCATAAAATTTATTGAACATGTATGTAGAAAAAGTCCTGAACCTCTTCGTATTTATTTACATTTTAGTTCTTTTTTTTTTTTTTTTTTTTGGTCAAACAAATCTTGATTGTAGAAGGGATGAATCAAGGCTGTTGTAGCTTCAAAAATAATGAGACGATACAGCTCTTCTAAGCCTTCTAATTTAAATTGGAATCCACTGTGTAGTGACTTTAATAAGTAAAACAACTTTTTAAGGATTGTGCGCAGACTTCCAATAATTTATCCCAGTTGCAGCGCTATTTTCACGAACAGTTATTCGTGAAACTTCTTGAATAAACCCTTGAATTTCCAAATTGATCTATAATGTGATACTTGTTTTATGATTAAGTGCATTAGTGTGAGGATATAACCTACTGTTCAATATTCATAGAAGAACCTATGCCACTTACAAACTGGAGGATTGAAAAGTTTTATCAATGTACGCACAATATGCTGTAAATTTTCGCTCGTACAACTCCTAGAGATAAGCACGTAGTATCTGATGTGCCAACGCGTTCACAGTAACTACGTGCTGTTGCTTCATTAAAGTGTTAAATCATTCCGATCTTGTTTCTAAAGTACCATTTATATTTGACAAGGGTAAGCCCCTGACTATTTTTTGCGTATCTTCACGGGTCTAGAATAGTTCCAGTTTTTAAGGTCAAAGATTATGTCAGGTTGACGTGATCTGTCCAAATACCAGCTTGACCTGTAATTCACCCGATATCTTGAGCTTGAAGAATTCAGAATACTTAGTAGACGTATAAAACACGGACAGAGACAATCGCGCTCTCCTATAATTGTTTCAAAGGTGATGGTTGGTACGCTCGAACTTGCTGAATTACAAATTTAACTTGTATTTGAACATTAAAGTTCACTCTGCAAAATTTGAAGAATTTCTGTTTAAAGGGAGTGCGCAATCAATTGCTTCGAAAGCATCATGTTGTTGTTTTTATTATTATTATTGAGGCCGGGCAAACAATCTTTGTTCATAGTATCTGTAACGGCCGGGGAATTTAATACAGATTATTAAATAGTTGAGCAACTCTGAAGAAATAAATTGCCAGGATACGCGATTCGGTAACATATTTGGTCCGATATCCATTTTAAATAATCTAATAACTTACGTACAGCGAACATGAAAAAAGACCACTAACGAAAGTGGTCAGTAAAATAAACCGAAATGTATAAACTTTAGTCAAGCAACAACATTAGCGGAAGTTTTAATTAAATTGAAATTTAACATAGGCCGGAATGACAATTGGACACAGAGGGTGGTGGTGTAATGGTTAGCGTTCTGGCCTCGCATTAGGGAGGACGGCGGTTTGAATCCCCTTCCGGGCATGGTTTACCAAATCACTCCAGGCAAATGCCGGGATGCTTCCTTAAAAAGGCCATGGCCGAATTCCTTCCCATTCCTTGCCCCCCATCCTTTCCCGTCTCTAAAGACCTCGCTGTTAAGAGACGTTAAGCAGTTAAAAAAAAGACGATCGGATTTCGGGATTACAGCGGAGACCATGAGTAATATAAGTTTTTGAAGTTATTTATGTTACTACCATTCAGCGACTTGTTACTGAAAGGCAGTTCAGCCTTTTTTCAGCACTAAAGTTTATCGATATTTTATTAATTATGAAATGATACGAAAATCAAAATTAAGTAATGCATTATGGTGACTAATTTTGTAGCAGTTACTTAGCTATTAAATTGTGGCAGTAACCTCGAATTTCTTCTAATGATATCTCTGGCCGCTGTTAATTTGCGAGTTATGGCTGGTACGCGACGTCACCGTTCTCTAGCCAATAGTTATCGAGATGAGCGAATGAGTGAGTGAGTGAGCTTAGGAAATTATATAGTAGATAGGTCGTTGTATATATGTATTATTAGGAACATAGTAGGCCGGTCTGTGAGTCATAGGTGAAGCGTGGAGGTAACCGGAGACCAGAGCGGTGATGGATGGTCCCCGGGTGGGGTAGCAGGCGCTGCCCTTAAAAAGCCGAGGCCGTGCCAAGCTAGGCCACAGCTCATCCGTTCGGCCGGTCGCGCAGACCATAGATTTTTCCTCGTCATTTGTCTTCAGTTCTCCTTTATTTCGCCCCACGACCACCCCTCCCATCCTTTCCGCAGAGCGGTTTTCTTTCGTTCTTGTGGAGAAGCCTCGGTTCAATTTGCTGATCATACCACCCCCCACCCTCACCCCCACCCACGGCTCCGACGACGGCGGCGTTTTTCTCTCTCTTTTCTCTCCCTGGCGTCCCGGATTTTTCAAAAAGTCCCACGAGACGTTGGGACGCAGCACACAAAACGTGAGGGACGGCGGCGTCGGTCGGGAGGGGAGGAAGGGGGATCTTACGGCGTCTGTGGAGAGAGAGCAGTGACGTATTGAGAGAGAGACCAATCAGGACGCGTGCTCAGACTTTTGTGCGGGCCCCGCTGTCAAAAGAAGCCATATTTCTCCCCCCGCGTTCTTGCCGTCGGAGGGTGACCCAGACAAAGGCAGCGCACAGTAGGAAGACGGCAGGAGGGAGCTGGTGGCTTCGCGAAGCCGTACCAGCGGCGGCGTCTGTTTGCCTGGTCCAGAAGCGTCACCGCAACAAGTGATGCGTGAGCCGCGGCGCCTGGGTGATAGGCTTCCCGGAAGCCACACTTCAGACTCACGCTCTTGACGGCATTTGTGACTGGCGGGTTAACACAACTTACCCTCCCAACAAGGTGCCTGCATTTACAATTGGCAGCAGGATAGGTGCTGCAGCATGACTAGCAAAATCCACATTCGTTGTCCATCACATCCAAATTTTTTTTTTTTTTAAACTGCTTAACGTCTCTTAACAGCGAGGTCTTTAGAGACGGGAAAGGATTTGGGGGGGGGGGGGGCAAAGAATGGGAAGGAATACGGCCATGGCCTTTTGAAGGAAGCATCCCGGCATTTGCCTGGAGTGATTTGGGAAACCATGGAAAACCCAAATCTGGATGCCCGGACGGGGATTAGAACCGGCGTCCTCCCGAATGCGAGGCGAGAACGCTAACCGTTACACCACCACTTTCGGTGCCACATCCAACTCGTTTATTACTTCAATTCAGTAACAGTAATACTATAAGCAATTTGTGTTATGCGTTTACTGAGTGAATGCAATGAATGCGATGAACAGTATACAATTATTCACGTTGGAAGAAAGGAATATAGAATTACGTTACAGAACAATACTTTCTCGTTTTTTTTTTTTTTTATCGGTTTACGCCTCATCGAAGTCGAGGTCTTTAGAAGCGGAAAAGAATAGGGGACAAGAAACGGGAAGGAATTCGGACATGGCCTTTTGAAGGAAGCATCCCGGAATTCACCTGGACTGATTTAGAGAAATTATCGAAAACACATCTCTGGATGGCTGGACGAGGATTCGAACCCGCGTCTTCCCGAATGCGAGGCCAGAGCGTTACTGCTCACCCACCACGCTCCGTAAATAATATTCTTGTTCAAGGCTAGGATGAAATAAGAAATTCAGATTTTACATTTAATTGTTCAACTTAGGAAGGTCGCAAGGCAGCAATAAATTTTGTGGCAGCATTACGCTGCCTACATTTCAACTGTGGTTAAATCATGCAACATCTACGTAGGTTTTCACGACATCTAAGGTAAAAACAAAACCCACATTACATGTATATCAGTGCAGATAATTCACAGCAAAAATTACATTTCAGCTGAGATATCCTATAGGCCTACTATGTTGTTGTCTTACGTTGCAACTACAATATACTAGATTAAGTAGAAGTGATATGGTGTAAAAATTTCTTAAACTTTCATTTTGTTAGCTAGTCATTTTACTACTATATTCATTTGTTAAAACAAATTATTTTGCTTTCATTATGATGTAGGAATAATGTGAGTGTGTTGTTTCACTATGCAGGATACTTCGAGAGTTTATACAATTACGTAGAAGAAAATGAAGTTAATATTCTTTAGATTCGCGTATTTTTATTCATCCTTTTAAAATTAGCAAACAACTTTTTCCGTATTTGATTTTTTTGTAGTTGTATGAAGAATTCCGTCACCATTGAATCGTAGCGTAATTAGTGTCTTGCGGGTGTTAAGGAATATCGGCGAAGGAAAAGATGAATTTGGTGTTCTAAGGGGGAAGTTCAGTGTGTGAAATGATATCCAAAATGAAGCGGCAATTCGAAATGTGTCTCACAATTTCCGATACCATTTTGGAACTACTGTATTAGTTTAGCCATTGTGGAAGTGGCGAGCGAATATGTTATTTAGTACACACAAGTACAACAGTTTCAATGATTACTGCGTCCTGATCAAGATAAAAAAATGCTTGAGTATCTTACGCTCCATCTTCTAAAGTATTTTTTTCACTGCTAGTTTACAGTACTAATCGAATTCAGTCACACTTCATTTGATGTCACATAAACAAAGTTGCCTTAGTAACTTATCACCAGAATTGTTTGGAAAACAATTTGTTCAAAACAAACCACTTTCATCTCTAGAGTAGGTATAATCCTTGATATTCATTCAGGGACAGCTGCCATTTAGTTATAGAAAATAATTGTATTTAAGCCTAAATACTGTTTAATTGTTCCCAAAAATAATTAACATTAAAAGGATGCGAAGTTATTATTTTGTCTATAGTTTGTGTGAAGTCACGTGGTATCTTTGTTCCTTCGCACAATGTAGAGAAAGATAGTGTCTACAATTCTCAAAATGGAGTGCACAGATTTTATGCATGAAGCAAGGATTATTTACTGTGTTTTGTCATGATTTTTAGCTGATCAGATTTGGTAACAATCAGTATTCATGATTGTACAGAAACAGTGTCACCAGATTATTCACAAAAATCAGTATAATCTATTATTGTGATTGGAAAAAAGTGAAAGTCCTGGAGAAATAAAAAAAGTAAACCTAGCTAATGGATACTTCTATCTTCAAATGGAAAAGTGTGTCCAAAGGTATGAGAGAAAAATGTTCTGCTTAGTCAAAGATTAATTAAAAAGTCCACTAAGTGACAGTTACTGTCCCTTTTTGTATTAAATTTAATAAAAAAAATGTTTCTGAATTAAGTCCAAAATTGATGTTAAAATAGATTTCATTCCAATTCGCGAAATTGTCTTTCGTTTGTTATTAATAATCGAATAAAGTAAAATTTTCAGCTTAAAAAATTATAAATGGTGATTTTCATGAGATATTTATTATCCTATTCGCGAAATTTTCTTATAAATAATGTTTTGTGGACAAATTATGCAGTGGTGTATCATATTTGTTAAAATTAGTCATTTGATTAGTTTGCTGAAGTCACAAATTATAGAAAAAGTCGGAAAAGTTTCCTTTAAACTTAACGAAGATCAAATCACATGAAATTTCTAAATAATTTGGGTATTAGTAGTGTTGTAATTAAAGGGGCGATGACTGTATTTATGGTGTGTCATGAACAAATCAAGGAATAGAAAAAGAAGTCCAAATACTGTGAGAGCCGGTGGTTACCGAGTTTCATTTGACACACAAGAAGATTATGAAAAGAAATATCTGTGCTATCATATTCGTCTCTTATGATTTCTTCCATATTTTACTTTATAATTGTGTTAAGGCTAATAAGATCTAAAGAAGTGCTCAGTAACAAATTTTTTAGTTACAGTTGGCAGAAACTATAAGGACATGACAGACAAATGTATAAATAAAATTGGTTCCCTTTTCTATTCAGAAGGAGCGGAAACCTAATAGGTGAGTAGCATCTAAAAATTAAAAATGGTCGAATTATGCAGATTTGATTAATTTTCGGATTTTTACAGATATGTCACTCTTTTCTATTTAATTTTAACAATTGTGGGGGAATATGAACAGAGGGAGGTGTGGAAATGTGAGTTTGTGGATAAACGCGAAGCCTGAACAAAAGAAGGTCGCTTTGCCACAGATAGCAAAATTCATTAATACTATATCCGGAGCAGATAGATACACACTCTGCTGAAAAATGAAATGATTAATCCAAGTTTGCCTACGATCTATGAAGTGTGTAACATCAGCTTTTTGAAACAATTTCAGCAAGTATAAAAAACAGTGAAGAAACCCTTAGTTGGAGTCTGAAACGTCGGCAGTAAAGAATATGTATAACACTGCTGGGAATAAGGCACTAGTGCATTTGACACTTGTTGACATTTGTTGTAGTTATATATATACATAAAAAAGAAGTTAACTAAATACGAAGTTTCAACCATATCGTTAGAGCCGTTTACGAGATCCAAAATGTATATACACAAGAATTTCTCACTTTAAGAAAGTACCTGGGTGACCGATCTTCGCTCGGCATCTTTCGATTTCTGTTCAATATCCAAGATTTCGAGTAAAGTTTGATTAAAGTAAAAGGCTTGATGGCTTCCTAGGCGTTTTCAGGTGTACAGTTAACCAAAGAGAAGCTGAACTAACATAAGTAGGCTTGCTGGTACCTGAACCTTCTACGTAATGAGGTTAGAGCCGTTTTCGAGAAACCAACTTAAAAAAAAAAAAAAAAAAAAAAAAAAATCATGTTAAAAACTTGAAAAGCAAAATGTTATCTACATATGAAATTTCATACAAATCGCTAGATCCATTTGCGAGACCGCATCATAAATTGCTTTCAAACAAAAATGCTATTATTATGTTAAATAGAAATCTTAATGCCAGTCAGGGATTAATTAATGGTGGGATATTTGTGGTAATTCATGGGATTCTACAATAACCCTTGATGATGGATTCTTATGTAACTCGACGAGAAAAATTGAAAGTAAAAAATAATTTTTTTATATCTCGCTTAGTTCTAGAGATATCGTATCTCAAAATTGAAGTGGTTGGTTGAAATGCGACCTGGACCAGAAGATAAATTTCGCCATAGCCAAGTTTGATGATGAATTCGTATGAAACTCGTCGAGACAAACCGAAAATAAAGAATTTATTTTTCTGATATCTCAAGTGAAGAGGTTAGAATTAGAACATTTGTGGACCAGAAAACATCCACCAAAACCACTATGTCTATACGGTGGAAATGTACTTTCAATGTTTTATTTTGTTCCTAATGGTTATTGTTAGGTTAAAATACGGCCTGTACCACAATAAACGTCGCCAAAAACACAAGGAACTACACCTATAACTGATTTTTGATATGCTATATTTCGAAAACCGAGATATCAAGATCATTTATTCTTTATTTTCGATATGTTTTGTCGAGTCCTATAAGAATTCATTATCACATTGTGACGTCACGGTAATGATAGAACATCATCAGTGCTAAATTCATTCACTCCGATAAATCTATGCTCATACCTCGCTTGGTAGTATTTAATGACAAACTAACAAGCACTAAGTGGGTGCGCAGACTTCCGCGGTCGTTGTCAATGTAATCTTGGTTGTCCGGGTTGAACCGCGTCAATTTGTTGAAACCTAACGTTTCGGCCATCATTTTGTGGCCTTCTTCACAGTACTCTGATGAAGGCCACAAAATGATGGCCGAAACGTTAGGTTTCAACAAATTGACGCGGTTCAACCCGGACAACCAAGATTACATTAACAAGCACTAATTACGGTCAAAAAGTAAACGATGATTGCTTTATAACTGGTACAACAAAACCAATGATAAATTTTTAATTATCTTCCTTTTTATATGTTTTACAATTAAACTTGCAGTGCTAATATTTCCACGGGTCAGCCAGTATACAAGAACTGTTCGTTTCACTTTTCACTTTTGAGTGTAGTGAAATACTTCTTTCACCAACCTATTTGAGTCGGAAGGACAGGAAAGATAAAATTAGAGAAATAAGGTGCCGGACTGATTCTTATATGAATTCTTTTTTCCCTCGTACTATTAGGGATTGGAATGCACAGCAAAGAGATTAGGTTTGGTGCTGAGCACCCTCTGCCACCCACAATTTTGTGAATTGGAGAGTATATATGTAGATGTAAATATTCTTTGAAATCAAGGAGAAACTATTTGTAGGTTTTCTGGTACCTGAACTGTCTACGAGATGGCACTAGTGCCGTTTTCGAGTTACCGAGTAAAAAAATTGCTCGTATTTTGTAAAATAGCTTTTTTGTAGGGAAGACAACTATTTATGTAATCTTAAAAGTTAAAACGTTATCTAAATATCAAATTTCATCCAAATCGTCAGAGCCGTTTCCGAGATCCGAAATATATACAGGGTGTTACAAAAAGGTACGCCCAAACTTTCAGGAAACATTCCTCACACACAAACAAAGAAAATATGTTATGTGGACATGTGTCCGGAAACGCTTACTTTCCATGTTAGAGCTCATTTTATTACTTCTCTTCAAATCACACTAAACATGGAATGGAAACACACAGCAACAGAACGTACAAGCGTGACTTGAAACAATTTGTTACAGGAAATGTTCAAAATGTCCTCCGTTAGCGAGGATACATGCATCCACCCTCCGTCGCATGGAATCCCTGATGCGCTGATGCAGCCCTGGAGAATAGCGTATTGTATCACAGCCGTCCACAATACGAGCACGAAGAGTCTCTACATTTGGTACCGGGGTTGCGTAGACAAGAGCTTTCAAATGCCCCCATAAATGGAAGTCAAGAGGGTTGAGGTCAGGAGAGCGTGGGGTCCATGGAATTGGTCCGTACAGTACAGTACATACTAACGAAACTAAAATGAGCTCTAACATGGGAAGTAAGCGTTTCCGGACACATGTCCATATAACATATTTTCTTTGTTTGTGTGTGAGGAATGTTTCCTGAAAGTTTGGCCGTACCTTTTTGTAACACCCTGTATATGGTAAATATACAAGAATTGTTCACTGAAAGATATAAGATAATACGACCACTGATGTCGACACGGACGCGCGTATGTATGCTGTGGTGCCTCACCTGTTCTGGAACCAGACTTGGACGACGCGCATGTCGAGCCCCGTGTCCTGGCTCAGCTGCTCCCGCACGTGTCGCGCAGGTTTGGGGCTGTTGTTGTACGCCAGCTTGAGGGTCTCCAGCTGCTTCGCCGTGATGGTCGTGCGCGGCCGCTTGTTAGGCTGGTCACCGTCCAGGCACCCGCCGTCTGCAACCACCAACAAATCTATTCATTCTGCTGTATTTCTCACTAAAGACTGATACAGTGTGTCCTTATATGAGAGTCATGGCAACCGTGTTATTTCCTTCTAACGCCTGAAAACACTTGAAATAATGAGGAACATGCTTGTCAGTTCTCACTTGAAGCCCAACCCTGGTAAAACGCAGGTCTGTGCATTCCTCCAGAGAAACAGAGAAGCCAGAATGAAGCTGAACATCAACTGGAGGGGACAACAACTATTACATTGCGATACTCCACAATATCTGGGAGTAAAGCTTGATCACTCTCTTACATTCAAAGGTTCTGAAACTCAAAGTATCCGCCCGCAACAACATCATCCGAAAACTTACAAGTACCTCCTGGGGAGCACAGCCAGATGTGCTTCGTACATCTGCCCTGGCACTCAGTTTCTCTGCAGCAGAATACTCAGCACCAGTTTGACAAAACTCTGCATATGCTAGGCAGGTTGATATAGCACTGAATGATACTGGCCGCATTGTAACAGGTTGCCTGAAACCAACTCCTGTTAGTAAAATATACCAAATAATGGGTATAGCACCATCTGACATTCGAAGGAAAACAGCTGCAGAGATGGAAAAGACGAAACAAACCACAGACACACTTTCTTTGGATACGAACTTCAACCGGTAAGGCTAAAGTCAAGAAAGAGCTTTTTACAGTCAACTACAGCCATAACAATTTTACCTAGAGCACGCCGTGTACAACTAAGGCGAAATTCGTTGCCTGAAGGACACTGGAGGAACATAAAAGAGGCACTGGCCATGGGGAGTAATCAGCCATATGCCACAAGGAAGACATTAAATAGATTAAGAACTGAAGTGTCCCGATGTAGATCTAATATCAAA